>MNCI01004792.1:26557-218222 GCA_015680685.1 Gnetum montanum
TGTTCTCAATTTCACTTCTGAAGTGTAAAGGTATGGTTAAGTGTAATTAAGGCACATGATTTTTATTATTTTATGTTTTATGTTCTTTGATGCTTAGAGTAGAGAGATGAAACAATTTAATATCTAATCTAATTTAATCACTTAACTAGTCTCTAAATAATCCTAACATAAGCATCCAATCCCATGTTTTGTGTCTTAAACCCATGTATCCATTGCTGGGTTACCAAGTGCTATGCTACTGGGCACACCAAGCAATAACGCTACTGGGATTACCAAGTGAATACGTGTTTATGTTCGAAGTGGTTGTACTTATGTACTTAATATATTTAGCTTAATTAATTAACTAATCACTTAAAGTTTGATTTATCTTAATTAATTGCATATTTCATGAAAATAATAAATACATAAATAAATCATTAATCTATTTTAAGTGTTGCAAGGTTTAACCAAAAGGCTCATATTTATTTCCATACACTTTGGTGTGGTTCAAGAACAATAGTGCTTGAATAAAGATCCATACACTTTCTAATTCCTACTACAGGCACTCAAAAAAAAATATTCTAACTTTCAAATGAAAAAATTGCAAGAGCTCTACTACTAGTATGATTTGAATTCCCATAAACATAGTTGGAAGCTTATATTTATAGTTTTTGATATAGTACTACATTGATGGGGCCTTGTAGATGTAGCAAACGCTACATCGACGTAGCCCCATCGACAAGGCAACACCACGTAAATGGGGTCTAGTCAACAAGGCCACATCAACAAGGTCCCATTGATGCAAAACTTTGATGCTCATCACTATTCCACTTGGACAAGTGGAAGATGTGGTGATTACCATAAGTGGTTGGTCTTATCTTACAAATTTTCTTGTTATTAATATGGAAAAGAATAAAGAAGATTTTCCTATCATTATGGGGAGGACATGGCTTAGCATTGCAAATGCTAAGCTTGGAATCAAAGACTTATCCTTGGAAATCACCAAGGAGGATGAAACTGAAGCTATTCAAAGACATAGAGTTTCATGTATCACATACAATAATAATAGGTGCAATTATATTTGAAAAGTTTAGACAATAAAACAAGATAACATCTTGGCATGAAAATGATGTGTTAAAGACATGTGTATGTAATAGTATTTGTATGTAGTAGCCAAAAAGCAAGAAGGAACCTATTGGTTGACGAATGAAGTAGAATATAAATCATATATATGCATGGAACTAGTCAAAAATATTACAAGTATCTATGTAGAAGAAACTAACAAGCTGGAATAGATACAAAGATAAGAAGATGTTGAATAGGGTGAATTAGAGATACTGAGTAAGTATGAATCATAACCTCTAGAGCTAAAAGTCTTACAGGATGCTTGAATATGCTGATCTAAATAACAAAAAACTAATTATTATAAATTCCAACTTATGAGACCTAATATGTCAGGTAATTAAGTCATTGGGATATGATGAAGCATGATTTTATAAGTGTATGAATTAGCTGAGATATCATAGATGCTATATCATAAATGCTACATTGCATCTATGTTGTGGTATCCTTGTCAATACATCTTAGTTGGCTACTATATCGTAGATGCTATATTGCATTTGCTATATCATATTTGCTATAACTTAGTTGCATTGATGCATCCTCATCAATGAATCCCCATCAACCTAGATAAATGAATTAATACATCCCCGTTGATGTAGCCAAATGCATTAATGCATTCTTGTTAACATAATGCTTGTATTTTCCTATAAATATGTGAGCACTTGCTACTTATCTGTGACGATTTGGTCAATAGTGTAGTTGAACTCTTATATTTTTATTTCATAATCTTAGAAAATAGTCAGTAAGTGCCCACAGTGTGGATTTGCGTCAATTGTACAACATCTTATTTGAGTTTGCATTGTACATGGACACATTCCATGAATGACAATAAGATCAAGATTAATTCATATTCAATATAGCGTTTTGACTTAGAATAGATTTACTTTTAATGTAATTTATTTCTGATGTACTTAGTTGATATTTACATTTCTATGCATGTTAATCAATTGGTGCAATGAGCACAATTTGTATACAAGTGACATATGTACTGAGATTTCTCAGTGACAGCAGCTCCTATGCAATGTTCACTAGCACCCATAAGTGTAGTGTACCTGTGCTATTGAAGCAAAATATAAATACATGTAATTTTCATATTCTTTCAAATAAACTACTTAGCCTCTTGTTATATTTTAAGTATCATTGTGATTAATGAATGTGTTATATTGCTAATAATTAAAAGCATCATATTCTACATTTTTCACTTCTCAATTCAAGTTTCAAAGGTTTTAGAAGAAACATTTGGCTTTTGGAATCATAGAGTGTAACAAAACCCTAGTATGGCTTGACATCTTCTTACCATCGTGGAAGATCACATTTAAGTCAAAACTATTTCCAAGTACTTAAATATGTGAGATCATGCTTGTGGACATGAATGAAAGTAAATTTGAAAAATTGAAGTGTGATTTTCCTAATAAGATTATAAAGGTTAAAAAATTGAATTCTTGGATAAGGATAAACCTATAAAGGTTAAAAAATTCAATTCTTGGATAAGATTGTAAATGGGAATGTGGTGGATGTGGGATTTTTAAAGAGTTATTTAAGGATGCCATCATTGCTAAAATGAACATGGAGTATTATGAGTGAGGTTGTGATATGAGTAGAAGTAGTTAAAGTATTAAAATTAAATAGAACAGTGCCCAAAAGGACCGTGTATCATTGGTACATTATCAATATGGAAGGTACTTGAAAAGTTATGCCAAGGGATGAAAAATCATTGCATGAACTCTTATGGAAGTAAGGCTTCATTATGGAAACCAAAAAATTGTACAAGGTTGGAAGAGTATGTAATAGATTATTTACATGTCAAACAAAAAAGTAAGCTATATGGTGTAGAAAGTTTGGTTTCCTATGTAAAGCTCATGTGTTTTTAAGATGTTACGAAAATAATATATTTCTAATATAGATGACTTTGAAAATGGGATGGACAATGGTTCATAGATGTTGATTCTAGAATGGAGATGATGTATCTTTATTCCATGTCTTACAATTGCTCCAATCTAGAAGAATGTTTGGGAAACCACAAATCAACATTTTATAATGCAAAAATATTGCTAGATTTATTAACAGCGTGATATGGATAGGTGAAATATGATACACTGACAAGATATGAAATGCAGTGTTAGTGCTTGCTACCTTATGCATATGATCATTGAACTTTAAAAGAAAATAATCACTAAAGAGAACTAAAAGGCAACAAAAGATAGCGTGGTATTTTAAAGTGAAAGGTTGAAAAGAGAATTTAACTTATAAAATGTGTTTTAAGTAGATGTGTCTTTGAGACTAGAAAGATTAAATTCTATAACTTGGATTAGGAGACAGAAAGGTTGGTGCCATAATGATGATTGTTTAATTTACTATCATTATGTTTAGAATGAATGCTAATTAGACTAACTTCATTGATTGAAATTTTAATTTTATAAATAATAGCATCCTTTTTTCCTGATCTAAAATCATGTCTTACCAAATTTTTTAGATAGAATATGATTTATTGGGCGTACCAAGTGTCAGCTAGTTTAGCAGTAGGAGTAAGTTTTATATATTTACCAAGTCTGCAATAGAGATCAAGTTTTGTGATGCTATCATGGTGAAAAAACTAACAAATGTATGTGGAAATTGTACATTTTTTAAAGGATGAATGAAGGTAGTGTTAGTTTTACAAAAGTTTCTTGGAGTGGGTTTCCAAATTTGTAATGATGAAACAAGTGCCAAGTTTTTTGTAATGATGAAAAAACATTGTTGTTCCTATCTACAAAAATAAAAGAGATGTATAAAATTATGCAAATTATAGATGAATCAAGCTCATCAGCCATACCATGAAGCTTTGGGAGAAATCCATAGAGCAATGTCTCATACTTGAATCAACGATATCAAAAAATCAATTTGAATTTATGCCAAGAGATCTACTATAGAGGCTATCTTCTTAATACGAAAATTGATGGAGAAATTTAGAAAACATGAAAAACATTTACACATGATCTTCATTGACTTAGAAAAAGCATATGACAAAGTACCAAGAGATATTATTTGGTTGACCTTGTAAAGGAAAAACATCAATGATAAATATATTAAAGTAATTCAAGATATATATGAAAGAGCTACCACTAAAATTATAACTTGTAAAACATCTAATTTTCTAGTCATAATAGGTCTACATCAAGAACGTGTGCTTAGCTCATACTTATTTGTTATTATTATATATGAATTAATAAAGGAAATACAAGGTGAAATTTATTAGTGTATGCTTGTTGGTACATTTCATGGAGTAGACTTTATAAGGTTTTAGCACAAAAAGTAAATTATTACTAAAAAGAAAGAAGAATTTAAGAATAAAAAAGAGATTCCATGCTAAAAGAAGATAGGGTTCCTAAAGAGCTATGAAGGTATTAAAGCTTGAACAATGGTTTATGTTTCTTCAAGAATTTCTAGATGCCCATGCAATAAGCTCAAAAAGATCTTTGGAATAATAGCTTTTGCAAATTATAAAATCTAGTTGAATGAACAAGCTTAACTTATTACTTTAAAATAAAAGCTTTAGTTCCAATTCCTTTTTGGCTTTAGCACATAAGCTATTATTCAATTCAGGTCTTAATATTGCAAAAAGAATGAGATGAGTTATGCTAAGGCTATGGAAAACTATTTTAGCTATGGAAAACCTTGTGAGAAACAAGTTTCATTACACTCAACTTTAAACCTAACACTCCCTTTAGTTACAGTTTATTTCACTTTTGGTCCCACCATTAGCTTCTTACAATAAGAATCTAGGAGTATGAAGGTAGAGAAGACTCAGCAAAGACATTTAAGCTCTAAAAAAGAAAGGAAAGGAAGCTTCATAAGCCATTATTAATGTATCCAACTTATTAGGAGTGTTATGACCACAATGTCTTGAAGAATAGCATAGCACAAATATGTTGGCCTCATAAGCTATTTCTATCAAGCTCTAGTATGAAAAGTTTAGATAAATGATGAAAAGTCTGAGTTACAATATTGCATGTAATGAGGAGCAAAAACATCTCATAAGCTTTGTGGGATTAGTCTGATAAAGAGCTTTTGGGAATTCATAGATTCTCATCTAGATGAGATTCATACATTTAGGTGCTTAAAATCTCATCTTGATCTTTCAATGCCACATTAGCTTTCCACATCATCTTCTCTTCACATTAGCACGCTATCAAGCCTATTCATAAGAATGATTTTTGTAGCTAGAGACTCATTCTTCCATGTGGCAAGCTACCATGTTAGCATCTAGATTGACCTCATTTTTTATATCTAGATGATTTTTTGGCCTCTACCACGTCATCTTCTATCCATTTTAGTATGACATTGGCATGACATTAGCAATGTCACATTGGCAACTAGAGTAATCACATTTTTCATCTAGATGGATTTTGGTTCATATGTCACATCATCTTCTACAAACATTAGCATGATGTTAGCATATGCCACATCAGCATGAGGCCAAGTTAGCATACCATATCAGCATTACCACATTAGCTTTTGTCATCTCATCATGATGTTGGTAAGTTGTAATGCTAGCTTTTAGAGGAGGCTCATAAGGATGTTTACTAACTTAATGAATCCATTCTATCACATTAGCATATGCCACGTCAGCTCATAGAACCATGTCATGAAGCAAAAATTCAACCCTACAAGGTTGCTCTTCCATGTCATTAGTGCCATGATGAATTTGCCACCTCAACTTCTTGTCATGTTAGCTTTTTGAGTCAATTTGAAGGGTGAAATTTCTCCTGTAAAAACCAAATTTTCCATGTAAGCTATGACACATTAGTGTATGCCACGACAGTGTTAGTGTCATCATCATGATGTCAACACTATGCCATGTTAGCATGGATAGCTATTTTGTGAAGATAAAATTTAGCTTCATGAACTAGCTCTACCATATCAGCATAGCACCACATCATCACTGTCACATCAACACCCTACCACATCAGCATGTAGAGCTCATTCGTGAGGCCACATTCTATCCTCATTAAAGAGCACATGGGGCTCAATTTATTGAATCAAATCATTAAAAAATGTGCTATTACAAGAAGTTACTCAGTAGTTAGAAATTAAATATCTTTAAACTAAATTCAATGAACCATGCTCTCTTAAGGAAATACAGTTATCATTGAGGGAGCTCAAAATGTGAGGTATTTGTAAGAAAATTATCCAACGTCTTATATGAATAGGACACTTGGCAACTATAGCATTTAATTTCTATGGTAGTTGTAACTAAATTCCCATAGTGGTTGTAACTAGTTTTAATTAAGTTAGAGTATGCTAAAGCTTATGATAGGATTGAATATGATTTCATTGTTGTTTGTCTTAATAAATTAGAATTTAGTGATTACTTTATTTATCTTGTTTACACCTTGTTTACCAATGCTAATGCTAAGTTACAATAAATTTTGGACTGAGTTCTTTATTTCTCTTTAGCAATTAGTTCATCAAGGTTTTTCTCTAGCTCCCTGTCTTTTATTATTATAGCATACATTCTTTCACATACATTGCATTATGAACTTTAAAATAATATTATTAAGGAAATTTTAATTGATGATAAATGTTTACAATTGCTTAACATGCACTTTGCAAATAATTCTTTTTTTATGATTAAAAATTCTCTATAAAAAATTAATATTATAGTAGCTAGAGTGGAGGAATACTACATGTTATTTGTGTCTTGTATCAATTTACAAAAAAATAGTTATTTATTGTAATCATAATATTGATGAGGAGGGTACTCTCAAGTATTACAAAAACTTGCAAAATGATTTTGCCTTCAAAATTTTATGAATACCCTTTTCGTTTGAGTCTAATTTGAACATTTTATTATATTATATGGTAGATAAAATTGAAAAGAAGCTTAATAAATAAACTAAAAAAAAAAGATCACACTTGCTGGTAATCTTTTAGTTATTAGGTAGATGATTTAGTCTACTCATGTTATTTACTCTAGCTTTTGAGCTTCTACAAAAGCTTCTTATAATAAAGTTGATCAAATTATCTATTGGTTTCTTTGGTCTATTAAGAAACATAGTAAAAGCTTTTCCAGAGTTATTTCATTTATTTGCACTACTAGCAATAAAGATGATGGACTTGGTCTCATTAATAATTATAACTTGGGTGTTTTTCTCTTATCAAAATGAATTGCAAAATGCATCAATGGAGATGATGTTTAGGTGCTCATTTTTAGAAATAGAATTATGTAAGGAAAACCAAGAAATAATAATAGTTTGTTTGCTAATAACTTTCTTCATTACCTTCTTTTTCCTTAGGGCATTTCTACTCCTAGCTTTCTAGTTCTTAAAAAAATCCGGAAGGCATTGTGTATGCTTAATAAGGATTGGAATTACAATCATATTATAGTTTCAAAAGAACTACTTAAGCAAATTAGTCCATGGTAAATTCCTTTTCATGAAGAAATTTGGGCTACTCATTCATCTAGATTGTGTACTGCTTTGAGCAAATTTGGATTACATGAAAGGAGGCTTATAGCCTTTATGGTTTGAATAGATTGAGAAGACAAAGTTTTGAAATTTTAATTTCTGATCTTAAGAACTTATTTAATGTTGATAATAGTTTGCATTAAGCTTTTCCACACCTTTTCTTGGAAAGAGGGCAAATTTTGTTTTCCTTTTTAACTTCAAAGTTGCATACAAGATTATCACCGAAAATGATTTTATTCATAACAAATTCAATAAAGCCTAGATAATGCAATTATCATTGCACTATTGGATGAGAAAAATGAAATATATTTGGAAAGTTTCTCCCTTTCCAAAAATTTGTATTTTTTAAGGTGTCTTATATATATCAAGGTCTTCTTATTGATACTTGTCTTTAGCATATGATAATTGTTTCTCCTTAATGTCACCATTGTGAAAGTGAAAACTCAATTTCACATGTTTTTATTGTTTAGTTGCATAGCATGCTTAAAAATGGACATCTAAAATTTGCAATAACTTTTAACCAATCATTAATGATATCTGTCTTAGTGATCAACTTGCTTTGTCTAATTGATTTCTTTACATTTGGCAATGTCTAATTCATTTCGTGAAGTATTAATTTCTTTTGGTTTTAGATATTGAATTGGTGTAGATATTGGGTGACGGATTCATGAATCGGATGGACCTGATTACGCTTTTAATTGAAAGAGAATTAAAAAACATAATAATAGATTTGATGAATGGATCCCGCAGAGAGGATTCTTTCCAACAAAACGGACGGAACCCAACAAAAACCAAACAATTTGTATCCCATGAAGCGCACTATCTATAGTCAAATAAGTCGGCTAGGCCTACCCAAAAACTGTCCACGGTTACACGCAACGCAGCTTTCGTGACCAGCATTAACACAACAGTTGACGAACACCGACGATGACCAGACATCATCACGAACACCGATGATGACCAAGACGTCATCAGAGTTATGACTAGACTAGATTGGAAGCAACTCAACTGTCAACTCTCAACAATCTCCATTAGTTGTCCATAGTCGTTGATTTCCCGACTATTTCATTATACGCCTGAAATGATGTTGGCAACGTGAAATTGGGCTTCCTTGCTTCTCCATGTTACGCATTTTTCAATTTTGAAATTCGAATTTTGAGTAGTCCGGGCAGGAAATATATGAAACTATATACACATTCTCGCAAATCATTAATTATGAATAATTTTCTATTTGCAAAGCCCTATTGGCTGATGCCTTGGTCTTAGTATTCCTATATCTTTATTTCTCAATTTTCCCAAATTCAAAACTAAAACAAACCTTTCACTTTCCCATGTTTCCAAATTTGAATACTTGCTTTGTGTAATTATTTTTTGTTATTGTCCTTTCTTTCTTTATTATACATAGGAGTATTATACATAGGAAAACATGGATGAATCATTTTGTGTTTTGAATTAAATGCTTGTTAAAGTATTGCGACCTCAAATTTTCATATAGAACATGATTGTAATCTATCTTTAACAAGGAGTACACCAACCCACTACATCCATCCCCATTGTATAAGTCCCTCTCCAAGATCTATAAACTTCAATTCAATGTTTTCATTATGCGCTTGTTTTCTCAAAATAGAGTTATATATTTAAGATATTGCTTATGATAAGGCCTTTGAGACACATATACTACACATTGACATTGACAAGGGTGTTGTAAGATAAAAGCTTCTCATAAAGTAGTGTGTTTACTAAAGTTAGAGAGTATCCTTTAAAACATTATACATTTATAGAATGTGAAAAAGATATATAAGAACAAGAAGGAAATCACATTCCCTAAAGTAGAAACATCACAATTTTATGCAGATATGACATAAAAAATGACATTGGGTAAATTTCATATGAGAAATATTAAAGAACTACTAAAGTCTAGTGAAGGATTTAAGTAAATGTGTTTAAGCAAGTAAATGAATATGAATAGAGACTTATATAGCTTTTAAAATTTTTTTTCCTTAAATAAAATTAGCACTAGCATACTTTTCCATGCTTTCTTGAAATGATTGACTAGGGCATGGGATATGCCCTAGCCAATTGACTAGTTATGCTTGTTACTTATTGAATTCATGGCATATGCTAAGAACAAGATGCATACTAGTAGAACCATAGTGCAAGTGGTACCCACATTGTAGAAATATATGAAATAACTCTATGGAACTATCCATTTCGACTGTAGCCTCTAAAAATCAAATTCATCGTCATCAAATAATAAGCCTCACAATTACTGCACACAAATGTACCTAAAGACCTTCAATAGACATTAGAAGGTTATTGTCTATAAAAATTTGATATGTCAAAACTAATATCAAACAAATATTAAATAAAATGTAATTTAGAACAAGATTAATACCAAAACCAAAAGATCTCTTTACAAGCTCAAATAAAGAGTTTCCTGCAATGTACCTCAACAAAGGAGATGTACGTTTTCTTAATTCATCTATAATGAGCTATAATTTTTTTAAAAAACATTTGTAGACATTTATCTAATAAAAAAGTGAAAAATCATATGTATCTATATATAAATATTAATTCCCATTAAGCCTAATTAGAAAGTTGTCACAATGAATTTCATAAAAATCTGTATGGATTTTCTTATTTCAATGACATTTAATCTTGGTGTTGAAAACAAACTTATAGAAACAAAAGACAAAGAAATGTTGAGTAATTTCCCCTTCCAACATAGAGTTGATGTGCTTTCTGAATGACTTTAAAGTGGTTGAGGAGAACAAAGGCTGCAAGAACTACAATAATGTCCATAATGCATATAATCCAGAGAGTAGCGATGTCAAATGACGAAATTTTCTATTATTAGGTATCTTTTTACTCTCAACAATTCAAATTTCAAATTTTAAGATTGAAGCACACAGAATATTCATGGGCAAGAAGGCCAAATTTAATGTTGCTGAGGACATCGTTCGGCAAGAAAGCCAAATTTAATGTTGCTGAGGACATCGTTGTAGTTTTGCAATGAAACAGTGGGAATTTACAGGGGCATTCTACCAAAGTAGATTTGGGTTGAAGTGTGCAATGTTGAGGAATGTGGCTTTGTTTTTTTTTTGTTTTTTTGAAAAAAAAAATCAAAAACAATGAGAAATGGGCATGGAAATGGTATGGATGAGAATAAGATGAAATGGAATGGCATAACATGAGATGTTATGAATATTGCACAGAAGCTTGACTATACTAAACCGGCTCCATGCTACTTTTGCATGATCCAAGACTTTGAGCTTTCATTATTATGATTATGATTTGATTTTTAGAAAATAACCAAGTTTTTGTGCTTTCATTATTATTATAATAAGTTGATTGGAGAAAGCAACTCAGCTCTCCAGGTCAATAGACAATCCTTTCACCCAGTACGTGGTTTAGATTTTACTGTCAACTTCTTGTTTGTCACTTGAAACACCACTAATTTTGGCTTCATACTTTGAAATGAGAACAACTCAGAGCCTCTTTAGTGTCATTTTTAGCTCACTCATGCTAAGGTCACATTGGCAACGTGAGTGCAGCATGACTGCAGTGTGAGTACTAGTCACGCCCCCTCAAAAGAACACCAAACACATGCTGAGGACACGCCAAGACAAAATCAACTCACGCTGGGAGCCCTGGTGAAACAGAGATGCCTGAAACAACCACAACACCACTCGAATTGACATCCTGCAGTAGTCAATTTAGGGACCGAGAAGTCTCAAGCAAGCCAAAGTCAATCTCTCTTGTTGTACATTATCATTTTCATTGTAAATTTTTGCCATTTGTGAGCTTGTCAAGCTCTTACGCTCCAAATTGTATGTGTTTCTATGGGCGTAAGCTAGCTTGCATACGCTAATGCACACTATAAGATATAGTGCATCAGGTCAAGAACGTAGCTTGCCTACACACGTCAAAATCACACATAGCTCTCCATCAAACATGTGTCCCATGATCCGTTTTCCTCTCATCTCTCAGTCGTTGATTTCATCCATGAATTCTGTGCCTGAGCCTAGTCAAACCTTATAAATACCCCATCCATTCACATAAATAGGGTTGGCAATTTTGAAGGTTGATGGCTTAGGAAAGATTGACTAGCAACTTTTGGACACTCAAGTGCACCTGACTCCTAGCATCTAAGCACTTGCAAGCACATCACCCCGGGGCTTAGCGCTTGACTTGCCATCCATACGTGTAGCTATGCTTTGACCGGTGCACATTCATTCTAAGCAATACAATATAGTTTATTTTTGCCTTCCATTATACTGTTTACTTTGCTTTAAATTCAACTTACACTTTGTTTACAATACCACTTCTGTATATGCTCTATTTGCATTTCATGCATCACTATTTACATTTTGAACACCAATTATGATAACCCTAGTGCAAGCCATAGCTTACGTTTTGGGAAGTCCGTTGATTTGTGTGCAAACCATCCAAGGCACTCTACCTTTGTTTTCTTTTCTAGCTTGCCCTCACGCGAAGGTAGGGTCGGTTGTACCTATTCGGTGATCTTTTGGTGTTTTTTTTCTTCCCTTACAGCCTTAGATCGATGATTTTGATTAGTATAGTAAATTGGCACTAGAAGAAGGGCTAAACTTATTTATTATTTGTCAAAATGTTGATCACGCTACCTATTCAAGTGCTGCGCAGATCAAGTACTAAAACCGAAGCCCAGCTTCAAGCTAGCTTACACATGCTCAGCTTGACTTACACACTCTAGGCCTAGTTACTCAAGCTGTCAGCTTACTCACATTGTCAGCTTGCTCATGCTATCAACTTACTCACATTGTTAGCTTACTCACGCTACCAGCTTACTCACGTTGTCAGCTTGCTCACGCTGTCAGTTTACTCACGTTGTCAGCTTGCTCACGCTGTCAGTTTACTCACGTTGTCAGCTTGCTCACGCTATCAGCTTACTCATGCTGTCAGCTTACACATGCTGTTAGCTTGCTCATGCCAGCTTGACAACCTAGCTTATGCACACTCACTATGGAATCTTCCCAGATCAACATAGTGACACTCCTGATCTCTAACTTTGGGGCTGAAACCTCAAACCCTGTGACTTCTATGGAACCCATAACTGTTATTGAATAGATAAACCCCCAAGGCCCTATGTGCTAGTCACTTAGGCTACAAGGAAAAGACCTCACTTATGCAATTCTCACACCAGAATAATATAACTTCATCTATGTCAAGATTCAAGCCAACCTACCTATCAATCATGTCGAAATGGAAGTAAAGTGAAACTAGGAGCTTAATTACAAAGGAGGTTGTAAGTTTACTCCCTAAGCATTTGATATAATCCCCCTGTCTGAACACCATCATCGACTTATATCTTAGCTTCTTATGGCGAGGAGTCAAGCCTTATAAACACCTTTGATGGAGCCTCAAAGTGGAGATGAGGAAGATGACTTCGCATCCCAATCTGAGCATGGGGATTCATACCATACCGTTAGTTCCCACGCCCATACAAACCCATTATTCCAACCTTTCCTGGATGAAACTATGCTTCCTCCTTCATTTGCAAACACTCGAGCACCGATTTCCTAACAAGAAATACCCACCTCCATTCCCACCTTCTCCATGCCCAACATTTAATTTGATATGTCCACTTCCATCATACCTCTGCAACTGTAGCCCCGACAACCTCCTCCTCAAACTAATGCAGGATTGATCTTTCGACCTCAGGTAATTGAGATGCCATCAACTATACTAGCTTCCACGTCCATCCATTACATACCACAAGTGTAGACCCATGGAGCACCATTGATTACTTTAGCCCAACACGTTCAGGGTGTTACCTCACAACTTGTGGCTGGGCAGTGGGTTTCACTAGGTGTTCAACAACACCAACCTACCCACTATAGTGTACCACATCCTGCAATTCCATCTCTGAATGTTGCTCCATCGCAACAACTGACAATCCAATAGCCTCCCTTTCCACAGACCATGCAACAATATAATTACTATCAATCACAATCCACTCAACTAGCTGGTCTGCCTACCACTCAAGAGTGGATAGACACAAAAAGAATGATGCACTCATTAACCGAGGAGTTAAAGCACCTTAAAACTACAAACACTAAGGAACTCAAGGTGCTGGACTTCTACCAAGATGACCCAATCCACCCTTCAATTCCACCATTAACCTTGCCGAAGGGAATCTCATTGCCTCACCTAACCAAGTACAATTGAGAGAGAGATCCAAATACCCATTTGGTAACATTTCGTCTAGAGTGTCTATTGCTTTAAGCTTGGCCTCATGCAATTCTACATGTATTTGCTATGTCTCGGATAGGAAGAGCCTTAGACTGGTACTGAGCTTTACCCCATAACTCCATATCCTCTCTGGAGGACTTGTTACATTAGTTCATTACCTATTTTAAATGTAATTTAAAGCTTGAAGCTACATTGGATAGCTTGATTCAAAGTAAAAAGGCACCGTTAAAACCAGCGCAAAAATTTATCCAAAGGTGGAGTGCAGCCCTAAATGAACTTCACAAGCCCATACCTGAGACATACCTACTTACCATTCTTAAGGATTCCATGAATGACTTCATTAAACTAAAAATTTATTATCTAAGTGTCCATACTTTAAGTCAAGCATTTGCACAAATTAAGAACATAGAGGAGGCGGCACAAATAAGTAAAGACCCAGCTTACTTAGCCTTTAGGAGCCAACATACAATGAAGGATAAGGATAAATCCAAAATAACAGTAGCGGAAGTGGTAGAAACAACCCAACCTAATAATCCAAGATAGAAAGGAAAACAACCCACCGCTCCAATTGGTCGTGAAAGAAACACGCCTACGCCTACACCTGAATCTTCCTCAAAAAAAAACCACAAACATGGGTCTCACTCATACAATTGAATGAAAAGATCCCATTCAATATACATCCTTTCCTATGAAGCCTTCACAATTGTTAGACCAGCTTCTAAAGGCTGGATTAATCCAACACAAACAAATGTCTCCCACAAGGTCCCAAAAACATGATCGATTTTGTGAGTTGGCTAAAAACCCAACTTTAGCAACGACTAATGAGCCCCCCATTCCAAGAGGCTTTAGGTTGGATAGGTTTTGTGAATATCATCAATGGTGTGGGCACAAAACTGACTACTAGTTTACTTTAAAATAAGATATACAGTTCATGATTGACAGGGGTGAAATAATATTTGATGAGGCAAACCCAGTAAAACCCCAAAACCAAACCATGGGAGTCTACAAGGATCCTCTCAATATTAAAGACTCACCATATGTGATTAAGACTATTCATGTGGACAATGGGCAAGATACACCTCAAAAACCTTTGGTCATATTCACATTCCCCACACCATAAAAATCATTTATCATCCATGTACCCCCTTTTGTTGTAACAACAACCACACCATCAGAAAATCAACCCACTCCCTTTGATATTCAGGTGCCAAAACAGCTTGACACGCAAACCACTACCATTTCCCCATGACCCCTATGAGAGCATCTTGTTGACAGGCTAACACGAGAATGCCTAGAGAAGGAATGTCATGAGCATGAAGTAGGACCACCAAAGCCCATATTGCTAAATGCTATTCCTATGGTTCCATCCATCAGTGAGTCTAGCACAAGTCATCAAGGCAGGAGTGTCGGTACTTATAGGGTCCCAAACTCAACATCCCCAGCTACCAATGCAAGAATACCTCCATGAAAGATACAAATGCTGGGTCAAATGGACCAAGTCTCTAAAGAAAAGAGTGCCCCAAATGGTAAGGACCTAGTGAGTGCATTGACCCAAGTCATGTAGGCTTTGAAACAAAAGAATAATTTCTTAAGCCTGTATGATCTGGCAATGACTTCAACTATACATCAGGAAGCTCTCATGCATATGTTGATATCAATTCCTGTTAGTGATGACCTTCCTATAGACAAGCTATCCATTTATGCAGTACTGTCCCCACAACCTCAAGAATCGAGGACCACATCCCTAGAGTTTTGTGCTAATGACATCAAGCAAGATGAGAAAATGGGAGAGGTTACTATAGCCCCAATGTTCATAACAATATATGTCAATCATTTCAAAATACGCAGGGTGCATATTGATTCCAGCGCGACAATGAACGTAGTACCCTTTCCTGTCATCAAAAAAATGGGGCTTGTAGAGCAAATGTAGCCCACAACAACTTCTTTCTTAAAATCCTTCCATGGTTCCTATATTGTGGTGAAAGGTATGGTTACATTGGATTTCATAGCAGGGGACCAGTTCCCCACATCAGCAAAATTCATAGTGGTTGACGAAATGTTGGGTTCAATTTGATTCTAGGATGTCCTTGGCTAGCTCAACTTAGAGCCATATCCTCACTAATCCATCAAGAGATCCACCTACCTTATGAGGACGGTGAGAGCATCATACACGGGGACATGATATAATCACTCACTTCCTTGCACTTCAGAATGGATCAGGGGTCAGAGGTTGAATTCTCTAAGCCTAAACAAGGGACCATGAGTATACTTCAAGACATGAACCAAACATTAACTCATGGTCTAACTAAAACTGAGGAAGCACCGAACAACACAAACATAGGGGTCATTCCCATTGATGTCTCTTGGTCAGAATTACCCTTTGAAATCACCAGTGAAGGGGAAGGTGAGTATAAGATCATACCTGCATGCCCTACCGCTCGCATCAAACTGTGAAAGATTAAAAAGCAACTCAATAATTAGGGTGAACTACCAACCGTCCGGAAATATTTTAAACTGCCAATTGTTCAGTATGATGTTAAACTGCTAAGAACCATCTAGAAAGATGTTAAACTACCAATCATCCAGTATGATGTTAAACTACCAAGCGAATGTCCATAATGATGTTAAACTAGCCACGGTTAGAAATGGCTGAGTCCTTTTAAAGCTCCCTAAAAATATTGTTGATTTTGGCCTGCTATGGCCTAAAACTGGTGATCTTTCTTTCTTTAACATAGATGTGATAGTCCATCATGACTTTAAATTGATGTACATAGCCCAAAATGGCTTTAAACTAGAGCCAACATGTTACAAATTCACAAACTCTCGTTATGTTACGTTAAATTTTCATTTACAAGTTACAAGTTACAATTTTGATTCATGTCTTCTCACTACTTTCCTTTTTTACAAACATTTGATTTACAATTTGTTCTCTTATTTTACATTCAGCTACACACATATGTTCGTGATAATACTTGAGAAAACAAATAAAAGGAGAAAACATATACAAATATAAAAAATAAAAATATTGAACATCAATATGGTAATAGAATTCCAACACATTATGCCATGATTAGATCCATATTATTTGTCCATTCGTCCATCATATATTTCCATTAAACATCCAGAAATCCAAAACACTTAATAGCTAAAGCTAGATTAACAGTAAACTCATGCATCAGTACTAGGAGGGGGTTGGTCCCCAAAATCCTCTTCATGATCTGCTCTCACTCCACTGGGGCTAGCTCCATCATTAACATGTCCCTATAACAGAACAAAAAACAAAAAAAAAAAAGGAATAGTAAGGCAAATCATGAATAAAAAACCATGAAAAATAGTAAAACTAATAAGAAAAACAATAAAACCATATGAAAATAAGCACCATAATAAAACACTCACAAGTGAGGAAGGTCTTAAGCTAGCCTCTAAACACCATAGAATCTCCTCCTTGGGCACATTTTCCCAATCCTTCTCTAGGCCAAGATCAATACCATTCAAGGTTTTACCCTTGTCCACTGAGGTCCAGGTAGGGCATTCAAGAGAGAACTTGCCTTTCGACGCCTCCCCGAAGGTGGTGGTAATGGTTCTCTCAGGAGATTCCTCCACCTCAGTGCACTCGACAAACCTATCATAAGCAGGATGCAAGCCAAGCCCATCAATGAACATTTTCATCCAATGATGCTTAATTGACTCCTCCTTTAACCATTTCTTGTACTGATGCTTGTGATCCTTTTGGTCTTGACCCCACTTCTATACTTTAGCAACAAAGGATTTCCAATTGTGACATTTCCTATTTAGCAAATCCATCTATGCCCTTTGTTCAACTAAATCCCATGTCTCTTGCACTTTGCTATTCAAAACTATCCAGTAACGGGCATAGGTGATCTCAAATGTGTGCCAAGTACTATCACCAGATAGCCTAGTAGTAGCAAAATCATAATGGGATTGGAGATCCCTCTTCTCCTCTCTCTAATTTACTAGTGCTTCCTTCAAAGAGTGCACCTCATCCCATAGATACTCAACTGAACACCTACAAGTCTAGAGTGACTTAGCATTCTATACAGCACAACCAGAAATTACATCATAAACCTTTCTAGGGACTTGTTCAATGTTCCCTGGCAATTCAAGGAGGGCATCAATATGAGTAGCCTTAGAAGGATCCCATTGAAGCTTGGTGCCTACATGGTGTAAGTACTGTACACATGAATCAGCTATAATAAAAAAAATAAACTTAAAGAAACACAATAAACCTAGACACTTAGCATAATACGTAACATACACATACCTAGTTCTAGATGAGCTTGTTGTAGGCAAGAGACCACATCATTAACGATGCCTATGAAAAAATCCATTTTACTAGGCATCTCAGGCCTTGGGCTTAGCTGGTCAGTAAAGGTGGGACAAGCATGGAAGTATGTGATTCTGACACCTCCACTCGGGATGTATGTGCCTCAGAAATCTCAATGTCTACCTCTAATGCTAAAAAAAAATCAAGATAATCAAAGACAACGCATAAAAGTTAAAGAGTACAAAAACATGGATTGAGCTAAAAGGAACTTACCAAAAAGCCCTTTGCTGGTAAGATTAGGTGGATCACCAAGTTGCAAAGATCCATCGAAGAAACCTCTTTCATCACTTGAATACCTAAGTGCATCCAAAGCCTCCACAAGCTTCGTCCCCATGATGCTTGTCACATCTTCCTCTTGTAGGGCAAGAGGTTCCTCGATTACTTCTTCCCCTTATTTTCCTTCTTCCTTTGGCCCTGTGACGACCACCTCTAGTTCAACCATCAGGGCCAAGACTTCTCTCTCCCTCTTAGGAATTTCCTTTGATAACACCAGAATCCTAGTGTTAGTATGACATAGCATATACACACGTTTAATAAACATATGAGCCAAAACACAATAAAAAAGTAAATATATAACAACAAAATAAAATACATACCCTCCATTGGTAGTACAAAGAAGATCCTCTTTACTCTTGGTGGTTTCACCTCTGGGGTAGGCTCCCTTGGGCATTCATTTCTCTTCACCTTTGCCTTGGATCTTTCAATGATCTCACAAATCAGATGTTCAGCCCCTTTAATAGACATGTGTCGTATAGTTGGTTCCAATCCCAAGCTATCACAGGAATGATGGGAATGACTAGCTGCACCCCTAGTAGTAACAGACACTAATTCTTCAATGCCTTTGGGTGGGTCCTGAGATCTAGTGGTGCTAAACAAATGATGAATCTAGGGTTGGGACAACTATGAACGATCCCTCAATATATAATAGTTATCACCATAAACTACTAGGAAGTCAGCAAACCTACATAGATACCCTGCAAAGAAGGCAAATGTGAAGTGGGATTTGGCATTGATGTTTGAGCGTAATCTGACAATCTCTCCATGGAAGCTAGATCCAAGAAATTGTAACCAGTTATAATGCATGCCCATCTCTAGGATTGCATGTATGATACACATGGACTCGATCCCAAGGTTTATTCCTTGAGAAAGAGATTTAGGGTATGCTTGTGCCTAAAAGAGAGGATACAAGAAGTTCACCTCCATTGATTGAGTATCATCCTACATTGAAAAACCTTTGGGACCCCGAGACACACCTAACCAGTCTTCAAGTTCCTTTATGATTTGGCTTTCTTTAGTTGCTTTATTTACTGCCACTCTAGCACCATCCATAGGCACATCAAAAAGATCAGAAACGAACTCAGTAGTTAGGTGGAAAGACAGATTGACTCCTCAAACCCACGTGGTGAAATGAGAAGCATTGTTGCTAAAATAATCAACAATGGTAATCATTTTAGTAGCTAGGATGTCAGGAGTCAGATCAGTGAACAAGTCCATCAAACCCACACAGGTAAGAAGGCTGATGACCAACTCAGAAGCCTTCGTCTACAACCATTGTAGTGACTATTCTATCTCTCCATATTTCATGAAAAGAGTGGCCTTGGTATGCCCTGATATGATGGTAACTTCATTTGAAGAGACAACCGCTGTAGGAAAAACATAGAGTGAAAGGTTAGAAACATAGTACACAATGATGCCACAAAGAGAAATGGACTCTAGTATGTGATCATTTACCACGAGTAAATGCCGTAGGAATATTAGGCACAGGATCAATTCTCTGAGGAAAAATTGGCCCATTTGAGGACCAATCCTCATGTAAGTAGCCACGAACTTGACAAAATTTGAAAGCCCTTGAGAATTGCCTATGGTAGTCAACAATAGCCGCTTTTGTCTGGTCCAGTACCGCAACACTAAGAATGGGACCCACCATGAATGTCTCCAACGCTGTGCATGATAAGAAAGCCCACCGTCATCATCATGCATCCCATTCTCATCAAAATGAGGCCTACATAGAAGGAGAATATTTATGCATAGATAATAATATAACTTTAAAAGAATCAAAAATTAAGCAAAGAACAAAAGATCATACCTATCCATTCTATACACTATCCCAGGTAGGTTCTGGAATAGAGTGTGCACGCGGAAGGCTAGAAAAATTGTGTTGCTACTATTATAATAACTACAAGTAGGTAGCTCCCACACACGAGTCAAGGGACAAGTAGATCTAGGACCCTTAGGAGGACCTCCCTCAACTGCGAAAAGTCCCTCATCTATGTCAGTAATGAAGGAAAGCATGTCTCATGTAGATCCAGGCAACATGGTTTCAATGATATCACGAGCCAACTGCTCACTTAAATGAGACCATATAACTACGCTAAAATTCTGTAAAACGAATGATAAGAATGAACCAACATCGGGACGAAACCATATCACATGAGGCCTAATGCACATGTCATAAGGAGGTATGTCCAATTCAAAAGGGCCAAACCAAGTAAGTACACCAACGAGCTCAACCACAAGGAGGGAAGATTTAAGCCCCCTGCATATAGCTAAAACCTTAGGTTAGTAAGAAATATATATGCAGCTACATAAGTCAAAAATAGATAAATAACACTTAATATATAGATCCACCCCATGAGACAAGGACACCGATATTTTTTCATTGTATTTAATGCTTGCTGGGGTACACTGGAATCCATTACACAGTAAATCAACACACAAGTACAGATCATGAACATTCACAGAAACAATGTTTAAATCATCTATCCCAAGAAAACAATAAACAATGTAGACATAAAACTAGCAAATAATAAACATCTCAGCAAACAATTTACATCTTCACGTTCTTATTCACATTGCAGTTTCCTGGGCACTCATGCCAAACTCTTTCCTGGGCACTCACACCCAACTCTTCCTTGGGCACTCACACCCTGCACTTTCCTAGGCACTCATGCCCTACTCTTCCCTAGGCATTCATGCCATGCACTTCCTTGGGAACTCATGCCCTAATCTTCCCTGGGCACTCATGTCCTACACTTCCCTGGGCACTCACACCCTGCACTTCTCTAAGACATGCCCTGCAACTCACGCTGTAGTTGAGACATCATAGAATGAGATAATAATACAACAAAATTCTTGATCCAAGAAAAAATCATGAGAGTAATGGTCCAAATAAGATTCTTGTGCGTGGTTCGGAATCACCAAAATTATGGTTTTCATTTAGCTCTTTTTTTATGCTTATTTGTTTCAGTGGAAAAGAGTCCCCTAGTTCCCTCGTGCATTCTATAAAAAAGAAAAGATTACTTTGGTAGCTGACTATGTGTTTCTTCCTACCACAAACAATCGATGTGAACAATTGATCTATGTTTGGAAAAGATCGATTACTTTTAGCTACTAGTCTAGATAAGTGGTGCCACTCTAGGGGTCCACGATCGGGATAAGGATTCCTGTAACACATGTACCTCAGAGTTCACACCCTGTAACACATGCACTCAACTAATGTTGAGTTTGCTTCAACTCACGCTACAAAAACTCACGTTGTGCCTATCTCCCACAGAACTTATGCTGGATTTCCTACCTTGGCACTCATGCTGGGTTTCCTGCATTCTAACTCACATTGGAAACCCTGCAGCTCATGTTGCCTAGAATGCTCACGTTGCCTAGGGAATCCAACGCTCACATTGCCCAGGAACCCTGCAATCACACTGCACAAGTAACCCTTCGCATGCCCCACACTGCAGCAACATGCTCTGGTAGTCATGTTGCCTTGGGAAAACTCATGTTGCCAAGAAGCCCTGGCAGTCACGTTGCATTGGAAAATAAACTCATGTTGTCCAGGAAGCCCTGGAACTCACGTTGTCCTCACCCTAGTAACCAAAATGAAAATGAAAATAAAAAATCTAACATTCCCTACACATGCCCTGCGCACTTCCTAGGTTATTCATGCCTTGGACAGCTCATGCCCTGCCCCAAAAGAAAATAACAAAAAAATGGCAAGTAGTAGGCGACAAACCCTAGAAACAAGCCCTGAATCCTCAAAACAACCCAAAATTGTGGCCATATAAATCACACTGCCATAGCTAACACTATGTGTAGAATACTAGAGAAAAATAAGAGGAAAACAAACCCACCTACATAGAGTTCCATCCCATGATGGAATCCTATCTTGAGGGAGACGCTGAAGTACCTCTTTGCTCTCCTCCATGAATGCCATATTTTCTTGCCTTTTCCCATTGCCTCGGCTTGCTTTCCCTTTTCCCTTCATGGCTGCCCTGTAACTCATGCTGTAGCTCACGCTGACGCTCATGCTGATGCTCACGTTACACTCCCTAGCTTGCTCACGCTACAATCCAAATGCCCAAGAACTCACGCTAGCACAAATGATGCCCTTGTATCTCAAAACCACTTTTTAACCCCATGTTCACCTTCAATTTAGTTATTTATTTTATTTTATTATATTTATACCTTTATATTTTTTCATTTAATTCATCATGTTTCATGTTTAATTTTTATCTTCATGTTATTACTTATGTCATATTAGTTCTATTTTTACATTCCTCTTTATTTTATTTTTGTGGAGTAAAAAAAAAATATTAAATATATAAAATATATATATATATAAAGGAGAGGAGAAAGGTTAAAAAAATGTATATACAAACATATAAAATACATAATGACATGCATAAAAACCCGTAGGACTTTAAAATCCTTTAAAGTTATGGTTCACACAAAATTAACAATGCTGCATACACTCATCCATAACATAAGATGACATGAATGTTACTAGCCTGGTATGACCTAAAACTACCATGACTATTGCTACGTTCCATGATTTCATTGGTACATAGTTTAATTACCCTATGCTTGTTTACATTTAGTATCTCCTTCATCAAAGGAATGTCACTCACTTCACTCCTGGTTTAAATTGGTAGGAGCAAGCACATGGCCACCAAGAATATTCTTTCAACATTGCCTCTCAGTGGACCATAAGGGGAGGTAAAAAGAGAAATCAATCTCAAATCCTTGGATTTAGAACCATGCACTTATAATAATTTAATAGCCTCTACTCAGGAAACGTCATATTGGCCTAAAAATATGGCTAAGACTTTAGATCTAGAGGCCGATAATATCACTAAAGATCCTCTTGTTGAAGTCCCAGTTACTACATTCAATAGTGAAACTAGAACATTAAAACTAAGTGCCCTACTAGACTTACAACTTGTCAGTGACATCACTCAAGTGCTGAAAGGCAATATAAAAACATTCGCATGGTCATATATCGACATGCCAGGATTAGACCCCTGAATCGTCCAACAAAACATCATTCTTGATGCAAAAGTCAAATCGGTGAAGCAAAAGGCACAAAAGGTTAAACCTAAGGTGGCATTAGCAGTCTGTGCTAAAATCACAAAGCTCTACGAAGACAATTTCATTTGAGATGTTGACTATTTTGACTGGGTATCAAACATCGTCCTTGTCCCTAAGAATAACGAAGACTGCCAGCATGCGTTTGACAACCTGAAGAAAGAGTTGTTATAGTTGCCAACATTTTTCCCACCACAAAGGGATTAACCTTTCTACATCTACCTAGAAAGCTCAGATGTGTCTATATCTATGTTGTTGTGCCAAAGAAGGGACGACAGGTCAGAAGTCCCTATCTATTATGTAAGTCATGTTGTATTTGCGTACGAAACAAGGTACAATGAGGTAGAACGTAACTGTTTGGCATTGGTGTTTGCACTAAAAAAATGTAGATACTATCTTTTCCGTAGCCAAGTCAACATAATCTGCAAGAACAACATTCTGTGGGCCATCATAAACAATTTATATGAGAGTAGTAGGATAGCCTACTGGAAGGCCATCACAGTGGAATTTGACTTGCACTACATTAGCCAATCATCCACAAGAGGCCAGGCCATAGCCAACCAGCTTGTAATGTCACCTGTTAATGATCAAGCTGTGATAGAGCCCGAGTCTCCTGATGATAGATACATAGTTTAAGCCCTGTATCGACAAGCCTCGAAGCAATGTTATACTTCAATGGAGCTTCGACTACTAGAGGCGGTAGTACTGCCACCATCCTTACGCTCTCCCTTGAAGATGTTCCCCCATTGGCTTACCGCCTGGTGTTTCCTTATATGAACAATGTGGTAGAGTACGAGGGGCTCCTCAGGGGATTATTAATAGCCAAGGACCTCAACGTTCAACACCTAGCAATCCGAGGTGATTCAATGCTCATCATCAATCAAATCATAGGGGTCTACGCCTGCAAAGCTGTGCATCTGTAGCCCTATTGCGATATGGCTAAATATCTCCTAACATAATTCACGACAATTGATGTCCAACACGTGCCATGTAATGAGAACATTGTAGCTGATGCACTAGCTACACTAGCTCTAAACATGCCACCACATTTGTTTGGCACTTGGCCCATCTTAATGACGGAATATATAGACCCTATCATTCAAGCGATGCAAATCTCTTCTCTAAGCATGGGGGGAATGCTAGAATGGTACAATAACATTAAAACCTACCTTCTGTGTGGTGAACTACCACACGAGCTAACACCTACACACAAAAAGACGTAGTTCGCAAGCGTGCCAGGCAGTACGTCATCATCAGAGACAATACTCTATGTAGATGCTCTTTTGATGGAGTATTTCTAACCTACATTAATAATGACCAAGTGTAAAGAATAGTTAGCAAATTCCATGAAGGATTATGTGGAGGACACATAGCCTCGCAAGCCATGACTTCTAAAATCAAGTGCTTAGGGTATTACTAGCCGTACATGGAATGAGACTACCTTACTAAGGTTAAGACATGTGATACATGCCAATGTTATGCAAATTTAATACATGTGTCACCAACTGAATTACATACTACACAGATCACTTGGCCATTCCAACGATGGGAACTAGACATCATAGGCCCCATCACGCCTAAGTCTTCCATAGGACATAGCTTCATTATCACCGACATTGATTACTTCACGAAGTGGATTGAGGCTATTCCCCTATGAAAGATTACATCTCAATAGGTTTGCCATTTTATCTTGGACAATATAGTAACCAGGTTTGAGCTTCCCATGACTATTGTGACCATAATTTAGTAGTACTGAAACCAAATCTTTCTGCAGTAACCTTGGTATCAAGCAATCTTGTTCCTCACCCTATTACCCACAAGAAAATGGTCAAGTAGAGGCAACAAACAAGGTGGTCATCAATTTACTAAAAAAGATGCTTAGCAGCAACAAAAAATGGTGGCATGAAAAAATCCTCTATGTGCTATGGGCCTATCATACGACATGTAGAATAGCTACTGGTAGGACACCCTATAGCCTAGTCTATGGATCTAAAGCGCTGTTGCCCTTGGAACTACAGGTTCCCTCACTACGGATGGTCCTCTACAAGGTTATAAATGAGACTCAACACAACAAGTCCAGGATCATGGATTTAGAATCAGTAGAGGAGAAACACATCTAGATGCTTGATAACATGGAAAGATATCAAGATAGGCAGAAATAGAAGCATCATTACAACCTGCATCAGCAACCTATCAAGAAAGGAGACTTAGTTCTCAAAGTCATTCATGAATCGGTGAGCAAATTATCTACAAGCTAGGAAGGCCCTTTCCTGATCATCAATGCATATGGAAATAGAGCATTCAGGTTAGTAGATATCAACTGCAACGAACTCCCAAATCCGGTGAATCATATGTACCTGAAGCGGTACCACATCTAGACATTAGCTCGGCTCAAACGCAAGGTAAACAACATCCACTACAATGTAAAACTGGCAGTGTAACCAATGTCCACTATGATGTAAAAATAGTAGTGTTGTACACATCCACTATGACGTAAAACTAACATTTCTTGCACGTGTCCACCATGACTCTAAACTAGTAAAGTTTTCGACCATCCGCCATGACGTGAAACTGGAAAGGTAAGCATCCATCTACTAAGATGTTAAACCAGCATAGATTTGTCCCTGGGTCACGAAACAAAACTAACACTCACAGCATGATCTAATGGGACCATAAACTAGCTCTTCCACCATCCACTATGATGTAAAACTAGCAAGCTTCAGTCCGCCTAGACTTTAAACCGGGACCACGGTCCATTGAGACTAAGAACCAGTAACAACAGTCCACGAGGACTTAAAACTAGAATTATCCAATAGAAAATCCATGAAGCAAGCGAGTGTGATCATTCTTGCATGACATCCCTACCAAATGAGACGGGTAGGACGTTGGAATAAACGCAACGCCGCTACCCTACTAGCATCCTACTGATTCCTCGGATATGCTGAAGGGCATACTACTGACCCCTCGGAGATGCCGCTATGACAACCACTCTATAGTTGCAACTCCTAGGGTCAACTTCACCACTAGGAGCCCCAAGGAAACTATGGTCATCCATAGCCTTGGCTACCTCCACCCGTCACCGCTACCAGACTCTGGCTTAGCAGATTCATCTAACTAGTTCTTTGCCCAGTCGATTAGATAAGATGAATCTAGCTATCGACGGCGAATTCCCAAACCGTGGCATCAACAAAGGGACCCTTGCCTCTTGCTACGGTCCCTTCTCTATGGCTTGCACTCTCCTTTTTGCTTCAGATGGCACTTATTTCAACAGCCTCCCTAGCGATTAGGACGATTGCATTTGCTTTTTTTTCTTCACTATGTTTTGCAAGTTACTTGCTACGATAGCGTTGTTCAAGAATGCACTCACTAGTAGGTGAGGTGTCACAACGTTCTGAGGTGGCTGCTTAGACTAGCCTGACTACTTGGGAATGCAGATCCTTCCTTTTCCCCTCCATCAGACAACTTATTTCACTTTCCCTTTTCTTTATCCTTATAACTACCTTTACCCTTTCCTCTTGATTGTATAGAATGTGAGTGTACAGGAACTCTTTTGCACATGATAATCATCCCATCCATGAATTTTCGTAAAGCAACTCATCTCATGGAAAGCATCCTATTCAAAAAAAATGGGAAAAGCTAGGAAAAATGGATGAAACAGAACTCATCCAGGCCATACGGGTGTAACACAACTCGTCCATTCAAGCCCTGCATATACAGTATAGCAGCGTAACCTCTCGGGAAAACACCTATGAGAAGATTCCTAATAGCATGTTTGCGAAAGTTTCCTACTCATATGCTTGAGTCTTCCATGAACCTCCCTCCCTCACCACTGTAAGATCCCTCCTATGCTCTTTACGCCCCCAACCTTTGCACTTCCAGGTTTGATAGAGCAACATCTGAGCAGTTACCAACCGACACTGTTGCTGTCTTTACCTCTATGGTGTTTCATATTCTTTGTCAACATCTTTCGAGCAAGCCCTCTAAATGTCAACAAAGAGGGGCCATTAAAACACCATGAAATTTCAAGGCCTCGATGGTTTAGCAAAGTCTCAAGGCTTAGGCAAGGGTTTTTAACAAGTGACATATCTCAGCAACTTTTCTCTTTTTGGCTAAGGGCCTACTATGCTACGCTATGCAGCTCAGCATAGTGGACTCTGGGAGAACAGAATGAAATAAGGGATACGCAGCAACAACACTTCAACTTTGCAAGTTAGCCTTGTCCAAAACTTTAATTTTTGTGTGCTATGCTGCATTACTCTATGCAGCGTAACGCAGCGTAGTGCAAGTAGCATAGTCGATAAAACAAGTATAACGAAATTCAAGCAGTTGTAGTCATTACACTACGATACGCTTCCCAGTGTATCATAGCATAATCATAGAACAATTTGTTCAATGTAAGAGAAAAATTCAAATAAACTATCTTCTTATAGGGTAGTTACGTTATACTACGTTTTAGAGCATAACACATTGTAGTGCCACAAGCTTCAGCTACAACACACCAGGTCAACAACATTTTGCAGGCTCAGGACATGCATCATCTAAACTGTGTTTTTCTCCTGACCCTAATCTTATAAATACCTTGGTAGAAAATGCTCAAAGGGTTGGAAAAGGTTGGCAAAAGTTGGGAAGATTGGCAATTTTTCTGGCAGCTGTTGGCAATTGTTGACAATTTTTGGCGAAGATTGGCGAGAGGACAAAGGAGAATCGGCAATCGAAAGAACATCGATTGTGACTGACAAGAGCTTTTGATTAGAAAATTTGAGTTAGTAGACACTTTGCTTCAAGTTTGACTCCCTTGTGCCTAGATTGGCTAGAACAAGGTAGATCGGCCTTTGCTTGTTTCATCTCTGAATAGCTTTCTTGTTCTTAGCATGTGCTTCATCTAAACTGAAGTTTGCCTACAATCATTGTATTCAACGTATTTTTTTATTAGCTAGATCCCAGTTCTTAGGATTTCACATTCTTTAAATTCAATTTNGATCCCAGTTCTTAGGATTTCACATTCTTTAAATTCAATTTTTTGCATTGTATTTACATAGATTGTACAACCATTTCGCATCGTTTACATCATCCTCGTTGCCCTCGAGATTACCGATATCATATCTTCCCATCGAAATCATCATCTCGTGACCTGATCATTTACAAAATTGGATTCAACAAGATCATTCAGGGCACCTTGGATTCATTTTCTCTAGCATGACCCTTGCATAGAACTGGGGTTGGAACTATGTACATGGAACTTCACTCGGTATTTCTAGCGACCGACGTTTTCCATCATTATAGAACGTACACACATGCTAGATCAAATCGAGTGGTACCAAAACCAAGAATGACAGTGACATCTACATGACATACACAAGTGTCCAATCAAAGAGGGTGACCTTGTCCTCAAAACGGTCGGTGAACACTCGAAAAAATTCTCAACCAACTAGGAAAGGCCTTACTTGGTCACTAAGGCATACGACAATGGGGCATTCAAACTAGTCGATATGACTAGCAATGAGTTTGCTAATTCAACAAAATCACATGTACCTAAAACCATTCTACGTCTGATGAACTTAAGGTATGCACTAGTCTTGGCATCATGACCTAAAACTGATACCACAGAACGTCCTAAAGCTATGACTTAAAACTAGCACCACAGAACATCTTGGCATCATGACAGTAAACTGGTACCATAGATTCATTGTATGATATGACGTTAAACTGCCATAGTTTTTTCTACTAGAGTTTGCTAAGACTATAAACTAGTAGTCCACCATGACTCTAAACTAGCACTACATCATCCGCTACGATGCTAAAGTGGCAACGTCCAAAGGGTTATGACATAAAACTAATCCATGATAGTCTGCCATGACTATAAACTAGCACTGCACCATCCGCTATGATGCTAAACTGGCAACATCCAAAGGGTTATGACGTAAAACTAATCCATGATAGTCCGTTAAGACTATAAACTAGCAATATTATCACTGGTCCATTGATCAGTTGCTGCAATCAACGACTAGTCTTCATCTAAAACCTACTACATGATTCACCACATGGACTCTGATGACACTTATGCTGCTCATTTTGTTTGCCTAAAGTTTCATACGGTGGCTCTATCCCATCGACTACATTCAAGTTTAAAGTGTGGGCTAACTCACTCACTTGTGGTTTAAAGTGTGTTTGTAGGATGACACTCTGAGGTGTTCACGCATGGATGCACTTCATCATAGTGACAAGGTACCACATTGCTCCCAACACACACAACTAGGTTAATCAATCTGCTCATAAGTACATTTCCAGTTCCTGATGTATCCCCTACTCTCCATCAAGTTCTCCTTACCCCACTCAATTACATCTCCCTGATGCCATATTCATCCCAAGGCTCTCGATACACTATTGCACACTGTGATTCTCTAAGTAGTTGCAATGGAATAACACAATACACAGTACACAACACAAAATGCAAGTGCTCGAACATGAGCAAAGCACAAAAGTAGGCTCTTTCAGAAAAAAGAGAGACCAAAAGGAAAAACAAAAAAAAAAGGAAAATACATCATAAGGCCATTAGCTCTTCCCATACAAGCCCCAGGCGGGAAGGAAGTTGTCTTGAGAGAAAACACTAGTGTCTCAAAAAATCATGTTGCACCACCTCATCACGTGGCTTTGGCTGTTGACAATGGGTTCTCTTAAATATGGTACCAGAGTCTCATTCCTCCAAAGGACGCACCTTCCATGCCTTGGTCCCGAGTCTGCTAGATACTAGCTATCGACAAGGACCAACATGACTTGTTCACAACAACATTCCTCATCCATATTTAAACAAAATAATCCCTTGATCAATCCCCGACCCCACAGTTACAACCTACTTCCAGTGCATCTCAAAACTTCAGTTCCCGATCCTATATACTTTTGAACATGGTGCGATGACATCCGGCCAAGTTCCCGACGGATAGTGCTTGATGCCAAGTTTCTTATGGTGTTTTGTACTTCTTTGTTGATGCCTCCTAGGTGGATTCCTCCAGGAGTCAACAAAAAGGGGCCAATGAAAACACCACAAAATTTTAGCCTAACACTCTTAGACAGGATTCAAGCTAAGTCATGCCACTGGCCAGCCTGAGTACAACATGACCAAACTTGAGAGCCTCAAAAATAGCATGAAACGACACACAATTGAATAGGCAAAGGTCCCCCAGGATCCACAGATGATTGCTCCAACTCCCAGCATCCGAAATCTAGGGTTTTAGGATCAAAACTCATGGTTTTCGCTATATACACTATGGTCACGCTATGGTCATGCTACCTAGAATAAGAACAGTGTGTGTACAACGTGACCAACTTCTAGAGCCCCAAAATCAAGCCCAAACAGCCCATATTCTAGCATATAGACAATCCATGAGCTTCACTAATGCCCCCTGTAGCTCCTGGTTGTTGAAACCTCAAAAGTTGAGCTCAAAATCACATGTTTTGAGCCCCTTTCAGTTAGTCATGCTAAGGTCACACTGCATAGCATGATCACAGCATGACCAAACTAGAATAGCTTAATTTGGGCACCTCTAGATAGAATTTTGACATGAATTCAACTCCCGAGAGCTAGGAAACAATTGTACATGTTCAGAGGCTCCAAAAAATCAAAATTTGGACCTCAAACATGGCATTTTCAGTTAGTCACACTGAGGTCACATTGCACAACATGACCATAGCATGACCAAGCAAATAAAAAGGCACATCAAGTAGTTCCAGGTCTAGTTTTGACATGAACTCAATCCCCAAGGGATAGGCAACAACTGTACTAACTCTTCAAAAAATCTAGATTTGGGCTTCAAATGTGTCATTTTAACTTAGTCACGCTAAGGTCACACTGCATGGCATGACCACAGCATGACCAAATAAAAGATGACCAAAAAAGCATCAAAATGGAGTCAAATTTAGCATCCAGGACAACCTAGAGAGAGGCGGCAATTGAGCATCAACAAATAGGCATCAATGTCCAAAAATTAGCTCAAAACAAGGCATAAACACTTGGTCATGCTGAGGTCATGCTAGGCAGCGTGACCACAACATGAGCAACCAAAAGTATGTCAAAACAGCCTCCAAATCAGGTCAAAATAGATGTGTAGAACCCTCTCGACCTCAGGCATGCAGATCCACTCCAAAAATGGGTCTCACAGGTCAAAATGGGCTCAAAATGGATCATGAACATTGGACACGCTGATGGTCACACTAGCATGCTGACACCAGCATATGCAAACACTGGGATGCTCAATGCCAGATGTTGATGCCAGGACACACTGCAAACACGCTAGAGCCAGATCCATGCATGTTGGGGGCCTTGGCAAAGCAAAAATAGCACAGATCTGCAAATCTAGAGGCTAGACATCCAGATCCACTCTTATACTTTAATATTCTTTGTACATCTTGTATTTTCAGTGTATCAAGCTCTTACGCTGTGGATTACACATGCCAGCGTAAGTGATCTTGATCACGCTGCACCTTGTACATTGTAAAATTCTGTGCATCTGGTCAAAACGTAGATACTTGTCACCCGATCTGCATTTCCCTCACCCCATAGCCATAGATCTTCCTCCAGATCTGGGTTCCATGCCCAAAAATCCTATAAATACTCCATTTTTCCATTTAATTAGGGTTGGCAATTTTTGGCATCACGACCTAGAGGGTTGGTGAATCTCATCATCATTATCTCATGTGATTGGGAATTACCTAGACTTAGTCACGCTAAGCATTCAGGGCAATCCTGGTCACGCTGCACACCTGCAACTAGAAACCTCCAATCTCCTAGCATCTGTACACCCTTCACATCAGGGCTAAACATCCGCCTTGCAGTCAATCCACAACTGCATTCTGACTGGTGCATTTTTCTTTGTAATCGTCAATAGTTACAATTTTTCCATTCCATTGTTTTCTCTATTTGTGCTAATTACATTTGTTACAATTTCCATCATCTTTGTTTACATCTTTTTTCTTATATTTTGTACATTCATTTACATTTTTCATTTGCATCCATTTACATATAACACAGCATATCATAACAGCGTACGCTAGGGGAAGTCCTTGTTTGATCTGCGTGCAAACCATTCAAGGCACTCTACCTTCATTTATTTCCAGCTTGCCCTTGCGCGAAGGTGGGATCTTACTGTGTGTTCCGTAGATCTCTCGGTGTTCATTTCATTCTAGCCTCACACCAAAAATTTTGGACAGTACACATATATCAACAATCCATCACCGAGGACCAAGCCAGATGGATGAATGACTAGCTAGAACTAAAGAACACAGTGTGAGCATTCAACATTGAATGCAAATAGTTTGCTACCTAGTTTCTCAATGTCAATGAGTTGTTTTCAATGATTCTGTGTCCTTAGGAGGTGCCTGTTCCAACCCACATTAGGGAAGCTACATGGATAATGCATGATCCCAGGAGTAAGGAGGAGAAAATAAAAGCACTATTGGATGCTTTCTACCTTCCACCTAAAGTTGTAGCAGTAGAAAGACAACCACAACCTCAACCACTACCAATGCATGAAACTAGTGAAGGTTCCTCGAAGCCTCAAGAACCACCACTGCCTAGGGCTATTTGAACTTCTCTAATAAGCTTTACATCATCAAGGAATGTGTTATCCAATTTTTGATGAGTTGTGTCATGGTGTTCAATTTTATTTCCTGAACACTATATTTTTGTAATGTGTTGACCCATACACCTAGGCACTCCATTTTCTATCAAGTTAGTCAAATTTTTTTTGTTGAAGAAAAGTCAATCAATAATTTCATACCTTTATAATTTTGTAAAATAACTCAAGGACAAGTTTTCATTCAGTTTTGGGGGTATGATGAGTCATCGTTGGTTGGCTATGTTGATGAGGCCTCGTCCATGTACCTGACTACATCAATGAGGCCTCATCCATGAGGCCTTGTCGATGCATCTTGTCCTGCATCGATGAGGTCTCATTGATGTAGTGTCTATCCATCACCTATAAATACACACCTACCAGCTGCATTTAAGGGGAATCTAGATTTCAATTATAGTGAAGTGCTTGCATTTTTTCCATTTGACAATTAAAATTTTCTCTTGAGTGCCCACAGCAGGATTCATTGAGTGTACGAATCTTTATTCGAGCATTGTTGTACCTAAGCATGATAGTGTGTGCAGCAATAAAGATGAGTTTTCTGATAAACCTTATAGCACTTTGGATAAATTAGCTTTTTTATTTATGCATTCAATATTTTCACTTATTTGTTAATTATTCTCAATTATTTTGAGATTATTTTTGAGTAATTGACTTAATGAGATTATTAAGCTAGATTGATTAAATACATAAGTATGACTACTTCGAGTGTAACATGTATTCATTTGGTAGTCTCAGCAATGTTATCACTTAGTATGCCCAATAGCATAGCATTTGGTATGCCCAATAGCATAGTGTTTGGTTGCCCAGTAGTGGATACATGGGTTTAGGATATGTACGGAAAGTAGGAATAGATACTTATGTTAGGATTAGTTAAACAGTAGTTAATTAATTAATTTAGATTAGTTAATCGAATTCCTTTTACCTACAATTTGAGCACCCAAAACATAAAATACAAAATGGTAAAAATTGAATGTCTTAGCTATTAATTAAAAATAGCTAGCTTTCTTATTTTTTAGTAAATAGTTTTGTCTTTGCATAATATCTTAATTTATTATTTAAAGGTGATTTATTTGGGAGTGAACCTACTCTAGAATTATTGGTATTAGAGCCTATTCTTATTGTTACTTGAAAATTGATTGAAGATTGTTTTTCAATTTTAGATGGCATATAGAAAGATACAGATGTAAGATTTGAATTGAGACATGGAGAGCATGAAGTTTACCTTCTAGATGATGATTTCTCAATTAGATAAAATTAGGGTGAAGATAGACCAAAATGCCAATCCTAGCCATATGTAAACACACAAAGGTAAATATTATGTAGGTTTAGATGAAGCTTCATAGCTAACTTGAGATAGATGTGAGGAAAATGAAGGATAATCTAGTTATGGGAGTGTAGGAAAGCATTAGCCAAGGACTTCAATGGAAGGAAATCATATTTCTCATATGATAACTCCAAGGGCTCTAGTGATGTTCAATGTTACTTCTTCAAGCAAGCTTGAGGAGGAAGATGACACAAGGCTTGCTAGAGCATTCAGAAATGCTGCCAAACTTTTGTATGGAGAGTTAAGGATTTTCAATGACATAGATGTCACTAATGCTTCTATGAGTTGGCTGAATAAACTTGAGAAATTTTTTAGGTGGAAGCGATACTAAATAACTTAAGTGTATCTATTCCTAAATCTAGATTAGAAGGTATGGATTATAGTTGGTGGGAAATAGAGTCCTAGGATTATGAAAGATAAAATAATCAACCTATTAGAGATTGGAATTTCATGAAATATAGGTTGAAGATAAAATTTTAACAATCTCATCAGAGATAAAAAAAACCATTAATAAGTTCAAATTTATAAGGCAAGGTGACAAGGATGTTAAGGAATTCTACCCAAAATTTTGTGAACTATTCCATCAAGCTAATGTAAACTTGGAGGAGTATTAGCAAGAGTTGTCCCTTTATAATCCACAAAAATTTTATAAGACTTATGATTTAGTACTCAAAGCTGAGAAGAAATTAGATGGATTTAGAAATAGAAGAAAATAAGCTTCCAAGGAGAATGAGAAGGGATCCAAGTTCAAATATAAAGATAAGAACAATAGCCAAGAAAAGAAGACTAAAAGAGACAATAAGAAGGGTAAAGTTAAGAAGGACAATGGAAAGGGAGGCAAAGGTAAAGGCAATAGCTCATCAAACATTTAGTGCTTCAAATGTGAAGAATTGAGACATATGCAATGCGAATGTTCACTTCACAAGGTAGCCAAGGGAAAATATGTGTAAATCATGGAGGTGGAGGAGACATCAACCCAAGCTCTTCAAATAGGTCATCCTAATGCTTCAAAAATTAAGGATTATCTTGATAGGAAATTGTTGTTTCAAATTGAGACTAGTTTTTTGATTTATGGGAAATGGATTTTTATTTTGATTGATATAGAAGTCCAAGAAAATGTTATTTCTTCTATGGTAGTTGCTAGACTAGGTTTGATAACTAATTCGCATCTAGGAACCTAAAAGGTGCATTGGTTTTCTAGAGATTTTTCTCAAGAGGTGAGGGAACAATGTACCTTGAAATTTAAAATTAGAAGTTCTCATGATGTTTTGAAGTGTGACTTTCTTCCAATAGATTATGTTGATGTAATTCTTAATAAACCTTGGAATTTTAACAATGGTGTGTAGTTTAATAAAGCTAGAAATGTATCAAGTGTTGCTAGACCAAATGAAATCCATGATTTGATTTGTATAATAGCTACATAAGTGAGGTACTAAAGCTTACTTAATGCTTCCTTAACCCTTCTAGGAGGAAGGAAATATATTACGAAACATGATAAAATTGATTTTGGTTTTCTTGTTATGATAATAGTTGCTACCAACCATCATGATGTGCAAGTTGAACTTCATACAGGTGTGCTAGGCTTGAAGAATAAATTTTCCAAGGTATTTAAGAAAAAATTGGATGGACTATCACTGATGAGGAATGTAAAACATCATATTAACTTCATTACTAGTGCTATAATTTCCAATGAAAGAGCTTACCAAATGACACCAAATTAGAGGGTTGAATTGCCTAGGCAAGTAGAGAATTTACTTAAGGATCATTGAACTTAGAAGGGGGAAATGAATAAGTTCTAAAAACAAAAATTAAGAGCCAAAAAAACCACACTCAATTTTAACATGGTTTCCTAACATGGGTAGTTCACACTCTAAGGGTAGATCACTTGCACACCTCTAGACTTTGTTTCTCTAAAATGTGATTTGAAAGGCACCACATCCTATATAGGTACCAAGCTTTGCTCTAGAGTGTTTCATCATTGTGAAACCACTCAAACCTACAAGGTCCCAATAAGCTCAACAAGTGGTTTAAAGGATCCCACAACCTTTACAAATTGATCTCCAATTCAAAGTATTTTGATGCTGCACAAACACTGGATCTCGCATGATCCTAATAAGCTCAATCACGATGCCTTCTTGCAAGAAACACATCAATCCTAGTGTGGTAACAAGAGAGAAATAAAAACACAAGGAAAGGATGTAACTAACTTTACAAATCCTTGTACTTTTAGGCATAATTCATAATCAATCAAGTTAATGATTTTACAAATGAAATACACAAGTACAATATCCAATGATTTCTTTAATAGTGATAGTTCATGCATAATACTTACATTCTTCCCAAGAATATTAAGTCTTCTTATAGCCTTGGAGTTTCCAAAATCACCTTGAAATTCATGCAATGGATATCTAATGGCTATTGTACATGTCTCCTTTGAGATTGGGACATCTCTCTGAAAATGACTTGAATTCTAGGGAGGCATCTCTTCTAAGATGAAGACATCTTCTCTTGAAAACAAACGTCTCCTACTTTTAGGAGACATTTTCTCTAGGTAACCTCCACTTTAGCCAAGATGTCTTCTACATCTAGGATACATCTTCTCTTGATAAAATATGTCTTCTATTTTTGGAAGATGTCTTCTCTACTTTAGAACTTTGATTCAAAAGCTTCCTCTCGATTACTAGAGCATCTTTGTTTAGCTTGTAGTCCTCTTTACTTTTCCATGCTTCCTTGAACCCTTGTAGTCTTCACTTTTCTATTTCTTGTAGATGTCATTATTTGAGCTCTCCTTCATGCCCTACAAAAACATAATATTCCACAACATTCTATGTTCTTCATTTTACAAAAGGTTTTGACATACCAAAAGCTCAACAATCTCCCTCTTTTTGGTGCTATCCAAAACTTAAGAAAATGGGTGAGTTGATAAACTAATGAACAATATAAATAGTAATTAAATATTAAGATTTATAAATTCCAATCACAAAGAAGGACCATAATAAAGGTTCTAAAGCTCAAGGTGCAAGGTATCAATCATGTGAAATCTAAAAATGAATCTATAGAATGCAAAGGCAAAACCTATTTCCATAAAAAGTAACAATAAATGATATAGGAAGAATAAATTGTCATCATAAAATATCCATATTCACAAAGTTTCAACAATATATATAGCCACAAAACTTTGATATGACCATCATACCAACATCCAAGCAACAAAACTATCTCCCCCTTTTTGGACCTCATGAAAAATAAGAGAGAGTACCTAAGGATCCTAGTCACTGAGTTCTATAACATTGTCTAAATCCTCCTCTAAAGTAGTTGGAATACAAGAAGGCTAATATGTCTCCTCATCATCATCATCAATGCTTGTTTTGGTGCTAGTTCTAGAGACACACTAAACCTCATCATCTAATGGTGGCTAAATTAGAGGTCTTCTTAGTCAAAGCTTCACTCAAAAATGGGAGGAGACTGGTGCATCTAACTATGATAGAGCCTACTATGAAGACAAGGAAGACCCCTTCCTCTAATAAGTTAATGAATCAACTAGCCTCCAATGAAAAGAGGTCCTAAATATGCTCTCCATGGCCTATTTCTCAAAAGATTAAGGAGCATCATGCTAATAAATGCTAGTACCAGGCTGCATAGGAGCAAGATTCTCCCCATAGACATGTACTAGTGGTGCATCAAGCTCAGAGATTCATTTTCTAAGTCATAAGCTTGGTAAGTCCTAACTTCTGTAGAGTATCTCATTAAGGCAATAATTTCCTTCTCACTATCACAAATAGGAGGACTAGTGATCTCCTTGAACTACTACCCATTCGGTGGAAGAGGCACTCTAATAGCATTCATTCTCTTACATAAGTAAGAGAGTTTCTTGCCAATCATCCCAAAGGTACAAGAAAAAGGCATGAGCATCTTCTTCAAAGAAGATCTGATCTTGCTACCAACAAATTTGGACCTCCTTAACTATGGATAGGCCCTAGAAGATGATGTTGCTCTCATTCTCTATGATGGAGGTGGCTTGGTGCTAGGTCCCACTTCATCTACATGTAAGGAGCTTCTCTTCTCCACATTCTCTCCAAGGCTCCTTTTGTCTTTCAGCAAAATCATCTCTAGAATGAAAATATCCCTCTAACAAATCAATATACTTATGAAGTAAGGATGCCCAAATATCCTCTCTTTGGCAAACAAGTTTAACATGTCATGGTAGAGAGTATGTCCCAAGTCAAGTGGTTGTACTTTGACTAGGCAATAGAAAACAAAAGCTTGGGGTAGCAATAGATAACTATAGCTTCCTCATTTTACAATAATGTTATAAAAAATAGTGAGGGACAAGGTGGAAGCATATGTAGACATCCTATTCCTATAAACCCTGCCTCTATCAAAAGACATTGACTCTCTAAACAAGGCATCATAGAACTCAAACTAATGTTGGATAGTTGTAGATTTGAAATAGGGAGTGTAGAAGCTAGGGTTGTTGGAAGAACCTCCCCTAGAATTCTTCCTAGGTAGTGGCCTAAATGTTCCAATCTTCTTATGCATCATGGATTGAGAGAAAGCACTAATAGTAGTAGAGGATGAAGCCCTAGTCATCTCCTTGAAGCTTTAATCATCTCTCCTAGTTGTCGCATTCTTGAATGAAGGAAACATTAGTATTTGAATTAATATAGCAACACTCAACAAGGGTTTTTAACAAAACAAAAGATGTCTCTTTGGAAAGAAATACATCTTGTCCACAACTAAAAAGTAAAACAAGACATCTTGTTTGAAAGGAATAAATCTTACCCATGTTGGAACAAAATCAAGAAGACATCTCATTTTTAAAGTAGATGTCTCTATAGAGACATCTCATTTCAAGAGAAGACACCTCCTAGAAGATGTCTCTAAGTAGACATCTCTTCTCAGCAAAAAGGATTTTCATAGGACAAGGCTCAAGGTTGGTTGCCAAGGATTATAGCCTTAAAAGATTCATATAATGAATGAAGATGCCTAGAGTGTAAGAGAATGAGATTCCTCTCTCAAGGTTTCTCTACTGACATAGACTTCTTCAATTTTTAAGACCTAGCTTCCTCTCACAAATTTTTTGATGAGACTCCTTCTTTTCTTGTTCCTTTCTTTTGAATTTCCATTATTTCTTAACATCCCTATTCTTTTGAGTTATCCATTTCTTCCTATGGTCCTACATAGTTGCCTTTCTTTGCACATTTTGATAAGACCAAGGAGTTTTATGATACAACTAGGTTCTCATGTGATAATATTTTAAATTCTAATCCCATTGTTGATCTTGATTAAGATGGAGTTCATGTGGATGGTTCATATATTGTACAACATCCCAGCCTACTCTTATCATGTGGACTTCTTCCTTAACCTATGATCATCTAAGTGATGCTTTCCTTTTAATCAGCCTTTTATTTACAAGTTTTACATCTGCAAGCTCTTCCTTCATGCACTCACAAGACTCGGTTAGCTCTTTATTCTCATCCTTGAGGTCTAGGATTTCTTTTGTAAGGTCTAAAATCTTTGATTTAAGGAAGAAATTTCCTAATCATTAATTTTTATTAATTTACTCAACTTAGTACAAAGATTTTGAAATAATAAAAGTTCATACCTTTCTTCTTTAGTTTCAAATTCATCATCTAAGGTGCCAACATCATTGTCTATAATGGCCATACATATGAGGTGTGAGTGCTATGCATTATTCTCCACCTATTCATCATTTTTTTCTTCATCATTTCAACTTATGTATAATTTGATAATTTTTAGTTCCATATCATTTTTATCCCTCCTTTGCAACCTACCATTACTAGGACACTTGAAGGTCACATGGCTTCTTCCACCACAAACCCAACATTCTACAAAATAAGAATCAAAATTGGAACTTGAAAAATTTTTACCTCTTTCCTTACCTTTTAATTGATTGGTTCTCTACTAATTAGAGCTCTTGTTTCTTTTTTCCATGATCCTTTATAACCTCCTAGAGAGAAAAGCTACTTCTTCTTCACTACCCTCATCTTGCTCACCAAGTTCCTTTAATTTTGGAGGATGATTTTAGGGCTATGGATTTTTCTTGAATATGCCCTTCACTTATGAGCTTCATTTCATAAGCAATAAGAAAAATTTTAAGCTCTTAAAATTGTAGAACTAAAAAATCTCTAATTTCCTCCATGGAAATAACTTGAAGTCTAAACTCAGGTTGGAGAGTTCTTATCATCTTTATTATGACATCACTTTCAAGAAAATATTTACTAGTACCTCTAATAGCTACAATAAGATCATTTGCTCTAGAGAAATAGTCTTTTACTTTCTCACCTTCTCTCATCTTAAGCTTATCGTACTCACTTTGTAAAATTAAGAGTTTAGATTGCTTAACTATTAAAGTTCCCTCACAAATAGCTTCCAAAGTTTTCCAAATTTCTTTGGCTATTTTACATCCAACTACTCTAATTAAATTTAGATTTATTAAATGCATAATACAAACAATTTTTTTCTTTTGAAACAAACATGAACTTATCTTTTTCTTCTTGCATCCATTTTCTCCAGGGCTTAATTATCTTTTTTACACTATCGATGGGTAGTGTGTAGCATTCAAGGATGGACTTCCATACTTCAAATTCCATGGACTTGAATAACCCTTGAATTCTTAACTTTCAATAGGTAAAGTCGAACAAATCAAACATTGGTGGCTTGGTGTGTAAAGTCTCTTTCATTGTTCACTCTTGAAATTTGATGTAAAGCATAAGAGTACTAGGCTCTAATACCACTTAAGGATCATTGAACTTAGAAGGGGGAATGAATAAGTTCCCAAAAAAAATTAATAGCCACAAAAACCACACTCAATTTTCATGTGGTTATCCAACTTGGGTAGTCCACACTCAAAGGGTTGATCACTTGCACACCTCCAAACTTTGTTTCTCTGAAATGTGGTTTGAAGGGCACCACACCCTGTACAAGCACTAAGCTCCACTTTGAACTATTTCATGCCTACAAAACCACTCAACCTTGCAAGGTTCCAAAAAACTCAATAAGTGGTTTAAAGGATCCCACAACCTTTAGAAATTGAGCTCTACTCTAGAGTGTTTTGATGCTACACAAACACTCAATCTTGCAAGATCTCAATAAGCTCAATCATGATGCCTTCTCAGAAGAAGCACATCAACTCCAATGGGGCAATAAGAGAAAAATACAAACACAAAGAAAGAATGTAACTGACTTAATAGATCCTTGTACTTTAAGGTATAATTTATAATAAATCAAGCTAATGATTATACAAATTAAGTACATGAGTATAATATCCAATGATTTCTTTGATAGTGATAGTTCGTGCATAACACTTGCTTAATATCTAAGAATATGAACTCTTCTTATAGCCTCAAAGTTTCCAAAATTATCTTAGAATTTTTGGAAGGCTATTTAATAGCTAGTGTAGATGTCTCCTTCAAGATTTTGACATCTCTCTAAAAATGACTTTAATTCTAGGGAGATGTCTCTTTTGAGATGAAGATGTATTCTCTTGAAAGGAGACATCTCCTATTTTCAGAAGAAGTCTTCTCTAGGTGACCTTCACTCTCTGCATTTGAACTTTAATTCTAAGATTCCTCTTCATCACTAGAGCATCTTCATTTAGCTTGTAGTCCTCTTTACTCATCCATGCTTCCTTGTGTAGTGATCAAAAACTTCGGTGGCTAGAACACTAAGAGGTTGTCGAGTGAACAGTTTAGCCTTGAATCTGACCGAGGGCCGTGTTAGAGAGAAATGGAAGCGGGGTGCCCTGAACAGTCTAGTCAATTAGATGGGGGCTTAATCAGTGTATCTTAACCTTTTGTAAACGTTCATTTTGGAAGTGTGGCATGCGAAGTAAATCAATGATCAATAAATGTAAAGTGATGAAAATAATGCAAAACAACAATGACAGTAAGCAAATAGCAAAAAAAACTTGGGTAAGAAAGTGCACTACCCCAAAGTCATGGGTTTGATCCTTTACTTTGTTGAAAGGTGTACAATGGAACACACAACATGAAAGAGGCACAGCTTACACAAAGTAGTGTGGTCACAGACCTCTGAACTGTAGAGCCAACCAGCAAACTCAAAGACAACTAGAGTGCTAAAAATTGTAGACTATGCTCTCTAAAAGCCAACTTAAAAGCCAATTACTACTCAAGGAAATAGCCAGCCAGGGTATTTATAGGGCTAGAAGTAGGAGAAAAACATGGTCTGGATGCCACGTGTCCTGGGCCCCACAAGGTGTAAACATGGCTACACTATGTAGGTGTGCAATGCTAGAGGTAAGCTTTGTTATACCTTGACCATACTGCTGAAACTGCATGTGACAAAATCCAGTGTGCCAATAATGCTAGCAAAAATGGAGCCTATGCTCTAGGACTACGTCTTCCATACTCTTACAAGCAAGGTCAAGCATAGGAACAATTTTTGGGAAGTGACTAGGGGTATGCAAAATGAAGCAAACTTGTGAATTTTGTCCACCAAAGAGATATTAGGATAAGAATAATTATTTCCAATAAGTTATAGAGCTAACCAAAGACATTTTGATGTTTCTATGCCAGTGTTACAGTACCTACGCTATTCAGCGCATTGGCGCAGTATAAGTAACTGCTTGCTACACTGTGCTACGCTATGTAGCATAGCATAGTATAGCCACCGATTTTGACAGAAAACTTGTGTAGGAGCCAAGAGCATTTGTGTGAGGCTTGGTCAAGCAAAAAACTGTGACTTTTGTCCTCCATGTCGGAAAGCCTTTGAACTTGGTTGTTTTTGCATCATTGCTACACTATGCTATGCTATGTAGTGTATCACAGTGTAGCAGCCAGCGTGTCATGCTTCCTTATTCAATCTGCCATTTTTTGCTAAGAAACTTTGCTTGAGGCCTGAGGGCTTCAAGTGGGACAACCAGTTTTGGAGGCCGAAGCATTGCCAAGTGAAATCTTCTTATTGGAGTCACTTGGCAAAGGGGGGCCTTTGTGTGCTTTGTCCTTATTACCTTGTACTACGCTACATAGCGTAGCATAGTGTAGCACCATCTTGTATGCTTGATTGATCTCTTCAAGGCATGCTACGCTATGCAACGTAGCATAGCGTAGCAGATTTTTGTGCTTGAAAACTTGTCGAACTTTTTTTCTCATCTTGATTACTTTCGACAACTCCTAGCATGGTCTTTGGGTAGATTGCCAGCCAGGTCAATTATCCAGTTGGGTAGGTTGAAGAGTCTAGTAGGCTTGTCAACCTTGGAGATAGAAAAATTCTAGACTGTATAGTCTATCCTTGGTGCCTACACCACTTTGTCGGCCCATCATGATGTTGCACTTGTGGAAATCCTTGCCCAAATTCCAAGACTCTGCTAAAGCATGAGGGTCCTGAAATTTTATGGTGTTTCACTAGTCCCTCTTTGTCGATGTTTGGAGGATTTGCTTGAGAGAATTCAATAAAGAATATGAAACACCATGAATGACAAGATACCAGCATTGCTCTCTAGTGGTTTCTCAGATGTTACTTTATTGTGCTTGGATGTATCAGGGTAGTCATGTAGGGAGAGAGGGAAAGGATGGATTTGAGGGGATAGGTTTAGGAAAGGGAAAGATGTAACATAGTAGGGTCCCTCATTGGAGTGCTTGTGAGGGAATCGGTACACATGGGCATCTTTCTTTTGCTGGCTTCTAACATCTCATCGAAATGCTTAGAAGTGGTCATTGTGAAACAACTGATGTGCCATTTGTTTTGGGCATGCCTCTTATCACCTTTTTTTTTAAGCTCTTTTTCTCTTTTATGCTTCTACATTTTTCTTCTGCTGTTTAACCACGTTCACTTACAAACAACCTTATCATTGCAGGACAAGTGTTTCCTCCCTAAGATGAGTTGTGTTACATCCATGTGGGGCTTTGACCTATCTACAAGTCCTTCCCATGTAGCAAGTTGCATTACGCATGTCATGGACTTTGCGATTGAGCATGTGGGAGGGATTTATATGCATCGGGTAAAGCTTGTAAAAGAGATGTCAAATAGGAAACTGTGGGTGTAAAAAATGAGGTGAAGAATGTTAAGAGGGAGGGCAATATGTTCACTCTCAAGTATCCAAGCTAGTCAGAATGGTCACCTTGGAATGATGTAGTGTCCCATCCTCCTAGTGAAATGCATCTCTGATCGAAACCATCTCAGCATGTATCTTGCAAACATGATAGAAAGCATGCTAGAAAAATGTAATCATGAAATGAGGTGAGGGTAGAATCCCACTTGGTTTAAAAGTCGCTAGAGTAGGGAGCATTGTTGCTGAAGCATGTGATGTCCAAACCAAGAACGCCAGCAGCAATTTTGGTAGTGGTAGACTAAAGGGGCTGGCACCAAGGAGGCTAGGAATTATGATGATACGAGTGCTCAAGAGTCCCTGCCAAGGGCAAACATTATGTAGTTTAGTTGTAACCTGAGAAATCTAGTAGCTGAACATATTTTGAGCCTAGATAATGGCTAGGGCTAGAGGGTAGCAACTTCGTGGTTCAGCCAAAATAGTGTTGGGACTCCAACAGTAGGTGCTAATAAGGCGAGCTACTGCTAGGACGATGGGCTATGGTAGTGGTAGCTCCGAAAGGTCAGCAAGATGTCAAATGACATCTCCAAAGGATCAACAACATGCTAGGGGTAGTGGCATTACATATGTTCAAGAGGGTGTTTTCTTATCATCATGAACTACATTCTAGAACTGCAACGTCCCACCTCATGTTAGCATTGTGCACGCTTGCTTGTTTGTGGGATGATGGATGCAGGCTAAGAATGTTATGCCACGAACCCAATTTAAGGTCCTAGTAGACTATCAGATGTACTAGTTCAAGGTCCCAACAGACTACAATGTGCTAGTTTGAGGCCCTAGTAGACCGTTGTGCCAGTTTAAGGTCCTAGCATACTGCTGTTCTAGTTTCTCATCATAGCAGATGGTGTATGGGCTAGTTTAAGGTCATAGCAGACCGTCTATGCTAGTTTTACGTCATAGTGGATGTCCTTTGCTAGTTTTACATCATGGTGGATGGTCTGTGCCATTTTATAGTCATAGCAGACTATTTGTGCTAGTTTATAGTCATAGCAAACTATCTATGCTAGTTTATAATCATAGCAGACTATCTGTGCTTACCTTGCTTTTGCATCAAATGTAGTATGGCTTGAGGTACAAGTGGTTCACGAGATTTGCAAACTCTTTGCCATCCATGTCTGCCAATTTGAAGGCTCCATTCTCATAGGCTTTCCTTATTATGAATGGACCTTCCTAGTTTGCTAAGAACTTATTTATGTGCTCATGAATAGCTTTGAGGACTAGGTCCCCTTTTTTGATTGGCCATCGATGTAGATTAGAATGATGTTTTTGCTACTACTTTTCTTGGTACTATTCGATACAATTAAGTGTTTGATCACATTTCTACTCTATAGAGTCGAGGTCAATGATGCTTGACTCATTGTTCTGGGTCTCATTCATGATGCTTGAAAGGATCATCCGAAGTGACGATACCTGCAATTCAAGAGGTAACATTGCTTTAGATTCATAGACTAGGCTGTAAGGAGTCTTATCTATAGTCATTCTACACGTCGTACGATAAGCCCATAGCATGTAGAGGATTTGCTTGTGCCGTTTCCTCTTACTATTTCTAAGCATCTTTTTGAGCAAGTTGATGATGGATTTTTTTGTTGCCTCCACCTGACCATTTTCCTGTGGGTAGTATGGCGACGAAAAGGATTACTTGATGCCAAGGTTGCTACAAAATGTTTTGGTTTTCGTGCTACTAAACTGTGGCCCGTTGTCTGTCACAATAGTCTTGGGAAGACCAAACCTTGTTACTATGTTGTCCAAGATAAAGTGACAAACCTGTTGAGATGTAGTTTTCCTAAGGGGAATAGCCTCTACCCACTTTGTGAAGTACTCGGTGGCGGTGATGATGAAGCTATGTCCTATGGGAGACTTAGGTATAATGGGTCCTATGATATCTAGCCCCCATTGTTGGAATGGCCATGTAATTTGCATAGGATGCAACTCAGTAGGTGAATCATGTATAAGATTTGCATGATGTTGGCACATATCACACATCCTAACTTTGGCAATGCAATCTTGTTCCATGCAAGGCCAGTAATATCCTAGGCATATGATTTTTGCTGCCATAGCCCTAGGAGCTATGTGTCCTCCACATTGTCCTTTATGGGCTTTGTTAACAATTTTTTATGCTTCTCCCCCACTAATGCAAGTTAGCAGTATCCCATCAAAGAAGCATTTGCATAAGATATTATCTCCTATAAGGACATACTGCCGAGCTTGCTTTCAGATTGCATCCCTTTGAGCAGATGTAAAGCTATGTGGGGGTTTGCCATGTTGAAGGTAGGCTTTAACATTATCGTACCACTCTTGGGCATCGGTAGCACTTATAGAGGCAATGTGTACCGCTTGAGTGATAGGGTCCATGCACTCCATTATCGAAGCAGGTAAAGTTGTGAACAAGTGTGGCGGCACGTTTAATGCTAGCATGGCTAAGGCATCTATTATAGCGTTCTCATTGTGTGGCACATGTTGAATGTCTATCATTGTAAATTTTTTCAACAAAATCTTGGCCAAGTCACAATAAGGCTATAAATATGAAGCTTTACAGGCATAGATTTCAGTGATCTACTTGACAACGAATTGGGAATCACCTTGGACTACCAAATGTTGAATCTATAATTCCTAGGCTACTAAAAGACCCCTAAGGAGTCCTTCATACTCAGCTACATTGTTTGTACAAAGGAACGTAAAATGGTAAGCGAAGGGTCGAATTTCCCCTAAGGGGAATGTAATGACAGTAGTAGCACTACCACCTCATGTGGTTGAGGTGCCATCGAAATGCAAAGTAGCTTCGAAGTGTAATGGTACAAGGTTGATGCTATTAACATGTTCGTTGGGGAATTTCGGCTCTATGGTTTCCCGATCATCGACAGGTGAGGTTGCGAGCTGTGTAGCTATTGCTTGTCCTTTCAATAATGATTGGACTACATAGTGTAAATCGAATTCCACCGTTATAGCTTTCCATCAGGCTATCCTGCTACTCTCATATAAGTTGTTTGTGATAGCCTGAAGTATGTTGCTCTTGCATATAATGTTAACCTTGCTATGGAACAGGTAATGTCTCCACTTGTTTAGCGCAAATACTAGGGTGAGACAATTTCTTTCTACTTCATTATATTTCACCTCATAAGCTATTAGTGCATGGCTCAAGTAATAAACTAGGATTTCAAAGCTATCATCTTTTCTTTGACATAACAATGCTATGATAAACGTGTCTAAAGTGACAAGGTAGATGTAGAAAGGTTCATCCCTCTATGGTGGATAAATAGTTGGGAAGTGCAAAAGCTCTTTCTTTAAGTCATTGAAGGCTTGTTGACACTGTACCGTCTACTCGAAGCTAACCCCCTTCTTTAACAACTATTGCATGGGGTGTAACTTATCGGTCAACTTTCCTACAAACCTTTTGATAAACTGTATTCTACCTTGCAACCCACACAATTCTTTAAGGTTGGTAGGAGGTGCTAGGTTAACAATGGCCTTAACTTTGTTAGGGTCCACTTGTATTCTAGCTTCCGATACTACAAACCCTAGCATGCGTCTGGTTTTGACTCTAAAAACACATTTCTTTGGATTGAGATGCAATTCATGCCTGTGAAAACACTTGAGGACTACATCTAGATTAGTGGAATGATCAATATCTGACTTAGACTTGACCACTATGTCATCCACCTAATCGTGTAGCCTCTCAAAGGTAGTCGCCGAATATGTAGGTCATGGCTCATTGATATGTTGCTCTAGCATTTTTAAGATCAAAGGGCATCATAGTGTAATGAAAGATTCCCTAAAGGGTCATGAAAGTAGTTGTTAATTGATGCTCTGGATTGATGCAGATTTGATTGTAACCTAAGAACCCATCCATAAAAGATAGTAAATCATGTCTGGCCATAGTGTCAATAAGTTGATTGATACTTGGTAATGGGAAGTCATCTTTAATCGTTGCTTTGTTCAAATCCTAAAAGTCTATACAAATTCATATACCTCCCATTTTCTTGGAGACTATAACAATGTTCGATACCCACTCCAAGTAATCGACCGCACGGATGAAGCCTGCTTGATATAGCTTGGTAATTTCATCACATACGACTAGTACGATTTCAAGTTTAATTTCTCAAGCCTTTTCTTTAACTACTTTGATATGCGGGTCCAAGATGATGTTATGTTGTATGAGTCGTGGGTCTAATCCCGGCATGTCATTATAGGACCACACAAACACTTTAATGTTGTTTTGAAGAACCTTATATACGTCTTCTTGTATTTTTGGATCTAGGAGGGAGCTGAGTTTTAATGTATTTACTTCCCCCCTAGATGTAGTTATAGGTTCTTTGATGAGAGGGTCCTCGGTCACATCCCCTGCCTCTAAGTCTAAGGCTTGAACTAAATGTTTGGGCCAATCTAGGGTTGTTTCCAGGGATGCTACAGTGTTGTCAGTAGATGATTCCCAGTCTATTGATCTTGAGTTTAGGTGCCTTGTAAGCTTTCCATGAGGACCTGTCAACGTTAAAAGAAAATGTAGATCATCTTGCATAGCCATTTGTATCAAGCCTATCATAATAAGAAAAAGCCAAGTCAAGTAATACCTGTTTGTAGCAACAATACAACATAAAATAATCATCAATCTCTGTGTAAAATTTGCAAGTCAAAGTTACTAGTTTAAGGTCTTAGTGGACCATATCGAGGCTTGAAATGAATGATAACATTACCATTTTAAGGTCGTAGTAGATTTTCACACATTATATATTTTGATTTATGATACAGAATGAGTGGTGAGATGTCATATAGAACATGGCGAATTATTGACTGGGTTAAAGCAAATGCTAGAATTGCTAGTTTAAGGTCCTTGCAAACCACTACTAGGTAGAGCTGAAAGATAAAACTACTAGTTTAAGGTCTTTGCGCACCATCATTAGTATACATTATAGGTTAACGTCCTATGTAAACCAAGATTGCCACCTTAAGGTCTTAGCAGACCATTAACAGGTAGACTTTGTAAAGATGGATGGCTAATTTAAGATGAAACCAAATTTTTAATGGCCCCACCTATTATGCTATAGGTAATCTCTATGCTAAGGTGTTATTATGACACAATAGTGTTATGCTAGAAGGGGTGTCCCACATTAATTGGGTCATGAAAATGGAAAATATTTTACCGCGTTGGCTATAAATAGGGGTACCCCCTAGTAAACTCATCATTTTCATTATCAGAGCTCAAAGCCTATACCCAAAGCATAGCATGATTGCATAGAGAGAGAGTGAACTGGTGTAGCATAGCAATTCACAGGGAATTTGCAAGCAAGACAATGGCACCCAAAGGTAAATGCAAGCACCAAGGACTCACCAAAGTAGATGAGGTGAAGGACACTCTAAGGTGCCTATCCAAGGCACACATTGAAGTACAGGAGGAGACTCCATCTGCTCAGTAAGTTGCTATGTTGCCCTTGTTTTCTAGATGATGTTATCATTATCATGGTGAAACTTGCATTCACTTCCACTATTTTGATTGTCATTTTGGCTGCCACGCCATTATTACCATTTTGACCTCTGCATGTAACATCACCTTCACTGCCATTATTGAGAATAGCAACTACCTTATCGTAAGGGTTTGGATGATTCTAAGTGGTGTAGCACATGCTTGGTGTAGCAAAATTTGCTAGGGTGATGTGTGCTTAATTGTAGTATAGCACAAGTTATTTTGTACGGTAGGATAGGGTTGAAATGGTGGAGATGTTGAATTTTCTCTCATGCGTGTTACGCTTGCTACGTTGCTATGCTTGTTACAGGGATATGTTTGTCATATTGTCAAGCATCTACCTGTGCTTATTCATTCACCATCTTGCTACATTGTGCATATCATAGTTGTCACCCTTAAGTTTCCATGTAATTGTTATGCTACATACCTATTGTGTTATGGTGTGTGTTGTGTAACAATTACCGTAAGGCGTAACCAGTGTTGTTACGCAGTATGGCACCTAATGGCTATGCTACACTGTAAGTGCCACTTTGTAATATCACCTATAATGCTTGACTCTATTTTCTATTAAATAGAAATTTGTTACTAGGAGTACATGCTATGCTACATGCAAAGAAAGGTTATGTTATGCGATATGTAAATAGATGATTATGATATGCTATGTGTAAACTTCACCTGAACATAGTGCTAAAGTTTGATGCTTTATTTTGTAGGGTCATGTTGAAGCCCATTCTGATTGTCCTTGAGATTGTATGAGTCCTATGCTTCCTCAATGAACCTGTGGCTAACGTTCCTCCTCCCATGCACGTGTGGGACGACAAGCAATCTGGTTCCGGGAGGGTGCACGGGACTTCTTACAGTTTCTCCTCCACTATTTTAGTATGATCCTTTGGTCACACTTATCAGTAGAGATAGCAGCTGCAATCATAGAAATGTTGTTGCCTAGGGCAAATCAGGGCATTCTAAAATTTTTGAATGATGGGTCAATCAGGGGTGAGGGGGCAAAAGGCTCCAACCAATGCCCAAAAGGCTTGAGATGCTTAATTGGGATCTGGGAAATGCCTAAGTATAAATTTTATCATTTTTACAACACGTTATTCATTGCCCATCACATGGGCACCTATTTTCAGAACCCACTTGGGACTATTTATTATGTCGACAGGTGAGTTCTGTGAAGGTATCTCATCGTGTTGTGTAATCCATGTTACGCTACATGAAAGTGTTAACAGTATATATATATATTCTAGGTTTTATGTTGATATGAATGCTCTTCACGATGATACAAATGCCTTGGCGTTGGCACAGATGGCCTTGAAGGTGTTTTCTTCCACTGGGAATGTGCACACTGGAATAATAGGCCAATTTGGGGGTGAGTTTAAAACCTACCTGACTGGGTATTCCCAATTTATGGAAATTGTAAGGAAGCCAATTTGTTGGATAGGAAGTGGACATCCCTTAGGCTACTCACCATTGAAGACATGCTAGTGGATCTTCCATCGTTTTCCATGCCATTTAAACCTAGTATGCTAAACTGTGAATTCATTTTCATGTGTTCAAGTGATGATCTTTTTTTTCTTTTTGCTAACACTTTTTTTCTTTTTTTATTTTGCAAACTATTATAGTGGTGAGAAAATCCCAAGAGGTCACTGTGATCACCTCTGGGCGTAATGAAACTAACCTCTTCTTCAAGTATGGGGAGGTGGAGGAGACCCAGCGTTGGCTCTACAATAGGGTCCCAGCCATGCTTGTCGACAACCTTCAGGAGGCTAGGCTCATCCACTTATTTTTTTCCATCAACCCAAGTGTCCTGCCTACCAAAATGTTTTCCCTAGCTAACTCCTTCTCTAAGAAGGCCGACCGCTTCTGCACACACATTTACAGTCTACGGGTGGTGTTTGAAGTCAACAACCAACTGTTCGTGGATCTTTTTGGTGTCCCTTCTAATGGTCTCCCTGTAGAAGAAAAATCTCAGAAAGATGCAAACCATCAAGGGTACATTGAGGTGTGGCTAGGGGTGGCAAAGGATCGAAATAGGATCTACATCGAGAAGGTCAGGCTATGGGTGGCCAAAACGATTTATCCTATCTTCCACGTTCGTGCCTTCCCCAAGCTACTCTCCTAAGAAAAAATCCTTGGAATTGAATAGGCTTGGATAATGAGGGATGTCATGGAAGAGTGGACTTGCTACAATTGGGTCAAATACCTTTGCAAAGGCTTGCAAGCTGAAATGGTCAAACTCCACGGGAAGCTTGAGTCTCGTTTCAACGTGCACCATGCCTTTTTTATAGTCTGCCTACAGTAGTTTACTGAATTCTTGGTAGTCTACAAGAATGGTGTCTAGGTGCTACAAGACCACAGCCAGATTTCCAAACCATGGATTTGCCAAGTCTTTCGTACTACATGATCCCAAGATCCCCCGGAAGCTATTGGGAAATCGCTTTTGATGATGACCAAGGATCAAGTGGCATGTGCCTTTCAGGCCCAGGACAACATGGGAGAGGCACCTCCCATTACCACAGGTAGCATGACAAGGGGAGAATGGTTCATTATAGAAACAATGACAACTAGCTTGCAACATAAGAGGTCCTACCTTGCTGATGAGACTCCCTGTACTAACGATGAGAGGGGAAAGAAGCTACAACTCAAACTTCATAGAGTGCAGCCTCCAATTGGTAAGTGTTTTTTTTTTGGCTAATGCTCGCTATGCTAGGTAGTGTTGCATAGCATAGCATCTATTTCAAGTTAGTATATCTTGCCTATCGTAATTATGCTTTATTAGTAGAAGAAGCAGCAAAAGAAGGGGAGGAAGAGGTGATGGTCCCTAGAATAGGGGTGACTGGTGAAGATGAAGAGGTTTCAACCGTAGAGGAAAGGGCCCTTGCCAGTGAAGAAGGGGCCCTTGATGTAGAAGAAAGGGCCTCGACTGGTGAGGGAGAGGCTCCTACCAATGAAAAAGAGGCCTCTTCTGACAAAGAAAGGGCCCCAGTCGATGAGGAAGAGCCCCCTGCTAATGAAGAAATGGCCCCAACCAATGAGGAAGAGGTCCCTACTGATGATCCTTTCTCCGAGTGTAGTTCAGTACAGAGGGGCATATGAGTATTGAGGATGCTACTATGCTATTAGGTTAGTTTCAAGGAGAGGCACTCCATTTTGATGCTGGTGAGTTTGATCACTTGTTTGATAGTGTATTGATGGGTGACCCCCCCCCCCCCCCCCCCCCCCNCCTAAGGGTTTGCTAGGTAGGATCTTTACACTATCATTTATGTTGTTCATCAGCTTTATCATGGTTCTCTTTGCCATGGCTAACACATTTTACCCATGCAGTAAACATCACTATGGATACTTTTGGCCCTTCTTCGATCCACCTACGACCGTGGATCGAGACCCCTGACAAGTTCACTTTCATGGAGGGGGTGGTCGATGACATGATCAACCATCTGAAGTAGATCGACTCGAAAGTGGGTAAGTTAAACTTGCTACGCTAGGCTTCCTATATTATTACAATTTCGTTATGTCACTATGACTAATGCTTTTCTATGTGCGTTTGATAGCCTCTCACCTTAATGGGACCCTAAGTAAGTAGTAGAGGTCAACGCTATGCCGGAATTCCCACAGGAGGTGACCAAAGTACATCTTCATATATATGAAGAGGTAAGCAAATGCATGTTGTACTTGGCACGCTCCCTATGGGAATGCAGGCATGTAAACGAAGACCTCTAGAAATAGGTGCAAAGGCTTGAGAAGGGGAAGGCTAATCTAACTACTAAGGTGGGGGATCTTCAATGCAAGAATGAATTCCTATTGGCTCGGGATACTAACGATGGCAATTGCTGCACGGCCATCATTGAATATGCAACATATTGGATAGTTATGTGATGCAACAATGAAGCCATGCATAAAATAATCGAACAATGGATGCAAATGGACCTTCTAGACTAGAAGAACCAAGATTGGAAGGACTACAACACGAAGGTTTACGAGTGGCGGCAGGCACAGAAGAATCACAAACACATGTATAAACTAGAATGTTCCACCTACTATAAATAGTATCATGATGCTTTTGTCAAGTTACATACCTATGAGGTATTCCTTGACATCATTCGTGTTTCTGGGGCTTATGACAGGTTCATGTAATAGGTGACAATCAATGAATCTCCCAAAAGGGAGATGACTTTTCCTACAGGTGAGACCACTACTGCCACCTTTTCTCCAAGACCACTGAGATGGACAGCCATAGAAAAGGAGAAAGTTACAACAAACACTAATTTAGGAGACAAAAATTGGGCCGACATTATCGAGGAGGAGATCTTGCAACGCCTCATGGTCGGCATGGATCGGATACCCCCTGAAACATATGCGGGGCCATCTCAAGTTAGTTACTATTTTTTTTTTATTTTTTAATTTATGGTGTGATAATTTATTTTATAAAAATTTTTCGTAGCTCTAACTGATTGTTTCATTTTCTTTGTTATATAGGATCCAAACGAAAATGCAGGATCCACTGAGGCAGGGGATGGTGATGCAGGCGAAGACTCATAGCGTAGTGGCAGAGAGTCTTATTTTTGTCGTTGGATTCTCAAAAAAATTTGTAAACTTTATTGATTAATATTTTTAATGAAATATGGAATATAAAAAGATTTATTTCATTTTGGTTAGTGTGTTGTATTTTTTTTAGTCTATCCCTTGGCTCTTCTTTTTTTGTTAATTAAGCTCCTTATGAGCATCTCATTTTAGTTTTAGGTCATTTCGGGCCATTGGTAGTTTTAGCCCATTTTGGGCCATCACTAGTTTTAGGTCATTCCAGGTCATTGGATGATGGTAAAAAAAAAAATTTACCAGTTTTAGGCCTTAGAAGGCTGTTTCATGATGTAAACAGTGGGCATAGTGTGAACAATTTAGACAATAAAGTAGACGTTAGTGTAAACGAACGAATATGAGGCAAACGGTGGGAAGATTGAATGTATGGTCGATGTAAGTTGTGATTATGTTGGAAGCAATGCAGTAATTATGCTAACGTAAGTAACGATCATTATCATAGTTTCTTCCTAACCCATCATGGGCTCGATGATGCATAAGGCCAAGGGGCTTTATTATGGTATTCTTCTGTATCATTATCTATCGCTTGAAAAGGCAACTCGACCCATGTAGTTTCATTTTCTGAGCTAACATTTTGAACTTGCTCGTTAGCCAAGCAAGTAGCCTTAGTGGGGATAGGCACTTCATTTTCAGAGGTTATTACTTCTAAACCTCAATCCATGTTGACATTTTTTATTTCCTGGGTGGCCACTTCGTCACCATAGATTACTACCTCCTTGCCCGTGTAAGGTAAGTGGATCTCTTGATGTATGGGTGAAGAGATGACCCTGAGTTGGGCTAACAATGATCTCCCCAAGAGTAGGTTAAACCCAAGCATCTCTTCTACCATGATGAATTTCGCACTTATGGAGAACTAGTCCCCCATCACAAAGTTGATGTGAACAATTACTTTCACCACTACCCTCACTTCGTTGAACGAATTCAGACACGAGGTTGTTGTGGGTTTGATTTGATCAACCAAGCCTAGTTTGTCCACTATAGGGAATGGGATGACATTTGTAGTAGCCCCATCATCAACATGTACTCTTCGGATCTTGTGCTAACTAACCCGAATTGTAATGAACAGGAGTGTTGTTGTCACCTGGCTCTTCTCAGGGTCATCCTTAATGGACTCATCACAGAACGTCAACTAGGCTAGCTATGATTCTTCGAGTGTAGAAGAAAGAATAACCACATGGATTAATTTCTCCTCCACTAGCATGTTTTCATCAACTGGTATCAATGTTAACATGTAAACCAAGGCCTCGTGGTGTGTAGTGGAGGTCATTACTAGGTCATACGAGCTCAAAGTTGTATTCTATTGTTTTAGAGCCTGTTTGACCTAAGTAAGGGAATTTAGAAGGTCCTATCCATTTTCTTGCTATTTTCTATCCTTCTCCTCCTCCATTCTTCCTAGGAGAAAAATCTCTCAGAGAAGAGTAGTTTCAAGTTTGGGGCTGGACCTTCTTGGGTGAGATGGTGATGATTATGCATGCATAGCGGCATCAACTATTGATGATGAGGGGGGTGTAGGCATGGAGGACAAGGGGGTAGGCTTGGGGGGACCTAATGTGGTATGTTCCTTGGTCATCTTGTCCATCATACATTCTACCCCTTTCTTTGAGTGGGGAGGCTGTGGGGCTATTTTAGATGGGCTCTATGTGGTGGGGGCAGTTGGGGGTTTCAGCCCCATAATGACAAATTGTGTTTGTGGTGTTAGCGTGGGCAGTGGCATGGTTCTGAACATGATGGGTGCAGGGGCAGACATCCAAGGGAGAACCTTGAGGATGAATGATTGTTGTGGAATCATTTTTTCCATTGTTGGTGTCACTACACTACGTTGGGGCACACGACCCACAAATGGCTACTATGGTGGTTTTGGGTTACTGTCAACACTAATTGTGTTGATGACATACCCCGCATTGTTGGTGTTGAAGGGATCCTTGTAGACGTGCATGTATTGATTTTTGGGGCAAATAGAATTGCTTTCATCCAGAACCAACTTCCCCTGATCACTCATCCATTGGATGTCATCTTTTAATGCTAGACAGTAATCTATGTCATGACCACAAAGTTGATGGTAGTCACAGAACCATTCCAGCCAGAAGTTCTTAGGAACTAGCGACTCATTAGGCGTAGCTAAGGAGGGGTTCCTAAGAAGTTCACAATACCATTGATGCCATTTTGTTGCCTCCTCCAACATCCGCTTATGTTGAATATACCCAACCCCCAATAATTGCTTTAGAAGTTCTGAAGGCTTGACAGGTAGAGGAATGTATTTGGAGTGGTCTTTATGCTCGAAGTTGGGTTTAGGCTAGGTTGATGCCTATGGTGCTAACATTGAGGGTTGAGTAGTGTTATTTAAGTTAGGCATGGGGTTAGTTGATGTTGTGGCTACCTTTTGTTTTTGTTTTTATTAGGTTTAGCCTCATTTGCCATAGCTTCCACCATGGCTATCGTAGCCTTGCCCTTCTTTTTGTCATTTTTGACATGTGCATTTTTGTATGCAACATAGGTTGGGCCTTTACTAGCTTCGGCCATGTCTTGGATGCTCTTTGTTTGGGTGAAAGATTGACTAAGAGAGCATGGGGCTAGGTAGTACAGTTTCAACTTAATAAATTCATTTACCACCCCCTTGAAGATAGCTAATAGATGGGCCTCCATGATAGGCTCACGAATCTCATTCAGGGTACTGCTCCACTGCTATATAAAATTTTGCACCGACTTAAGGGGGTCTTTCTTGACACTCATCAACTGCTCCATTGTGACTTCTAGCTTTAATTTATACTTAAATCAGGTCACAAACTAAGTCAGTAACTCCTTCAGAGTTGAGATGGAGACGCGTGGGAGCATGCGGTACCAGTCTAAAGCTTTTCCTATCAGAGACATAGCAAAGACACGAATAATAGTGTGTAGCCATTTTTGCAACAAAAAAGATTCAAATCTAAATGTGACTAGATGTGCATTGGGATCGCCCTCCCCATTATATTTTATAAATCAGGGGAGTGGCATCCTAGGAGGTAACGTGAGCATGGGAATGCATGGGCTAATGGGGTTGTCATGGTAGAAATCCATGACCTAAACTATGTCAGAACCAATGGCTTTGATACATTTAATCTCTTTAGTGAGGGTCTAGGGCACCCATCGTTGGTGGCGTTGTAAGGGCAACAACATAGCTTATAGGGGGTATGGTTGGGGCTGCTCCTACAAAGGGTGTTACTTGTGTGGTCCACCATCCAATGGGTGGTGCTATTAAAGTGACAACTACTGGAAGTTCTATAGGGTTAGTCATGTGTGTGACTGATGGGATGGACCATAGTCTCGCGCTTGGTTGTACCATTTACGAGACTTGGTATGCTTGATGGTGAACATAGTGTGACATCTGGGAGGATTGCAAAATAGGGAGAGAAGTGGTCACGGCCCACCACATAGTTGGGTCTAGGACTATCGCTGATGGCAAGATAGGCACAGATGATGGAATGGGAGCAGGAATTCCATGCAGTTGTGAGGTAGGCACAGTGTGCACATATGGCAACGTAGCTGTAACCGATGTTTGGTAAGATGACAAGACAGAGGCAGGAGGGAGAGTGCCTAGGAATGAAACTGAAGGCACGATGGGTTGGTATGTTTAGGGTATGGGATGGGTACCCATGGCTGATGGAAGTATAGATTGTGGCGGAGTCGTGGTAATCATAAAATGGGCAGACGCAAAAATCGGGTTTGACTGGAAGACCGACGTAAGAGGGATAGTCGTAGGGTAAGTCTGGCCACCCCCCTTGGACTGGAATTCTAGGTCTTCTTGTCCATCCTAGAACTCTTCATCATAATGGAATTTCATGTCCCACTTCCTAGACTTACTAACTCACATCAACTGGTCTAAGATCCACTGATATGTTTTCTTCAGGTGGAGAGTAATGTCAAGGGTAGGGATAAATTTCCTTCCATTCTGATGAAGGAACTCAAAGTTGCATTTGTCCTTGAGTTCTTGGCAATTTAGGGGTAGATTGTCCTAGATCATTGTGCAGAGGAAGTCATAATGCTCTATGTCTTGTGCCAGGAATTTAGGTGACAGATGTCGGATCCTCAGAGACTAGCATGGTGCCAACACTGGGCTAGGTGGTCACTCGAAACCTATGGTGCTTTGAGCCATAAAAGAAACCTCAAGGTTTGAGCTGGGAACTACGGTTGTTGGAGAAATCATTTTGCATGATTAAACGAAAATAGCAAATAAGAAATGCAAAATGAAATAGGCGATCGGAGGCTTTTTGTCCTATCGGGTTCCAAAGGAATCGTCATTGTGACCAGTTTGCACCACATGATGCATAGACAATCACAAGGATGTCACATCTACACTAGTAGGTGACAAGATACAAACAACATGTAGGGCTACCCAAAATATGTAAAAATGGCACCAAAAAGTCCCTCCTTTTAGAACCAAAAACTGTAGCAACTAAAAATGTTAGTGGCTGGAACACCGAGAGGTTGCCATGCAAATATTTTAACCGTGAATCGGTGCAAGGGCCGTGCTATATAGAAAGGAAAGTGAGGTTTCCTGAATGATTTGGTCGATGAAACAGGGAATTAATCGATGTATCTTAACCTTTCGCAAAAGTTCGTTTTAGAAGCGAGGCATGCAAAGTAAATCAATGATCAATAAATGTAAAGCGGTGAGAATAATGCAAAATAATGATGATAGTAAGAAAATAGCAAAACAGACTTGGGTAAGAAAGTGCACTACCCCAAAGTTACAGGTTTCATCCTTTACTTTGCTAAAAGGCATACAACAGAACATGTAACATAGAAGAGGCATAGCTTACACAGAGTAGTGTGGTCATAGACCTCTGAACTGTAGAGCCGACCAGCAAACTCAAAGCTAACTAGAGTGCTAAAAATTATAGACTATGATCTTTGAAAGCCAACTTAAAAGCCAATTACTACTCAAGCCAAAAGCCAGCCAACCAAACCCTCAAGTGTTACTTACCAAGGTATTTATAGGGCTAGAAGTAGGAGAAAAATGTGGTTTGGATGCCACGTGTCCTTGGCCCCACAAGGTGTAAACATGGCTACACTATGCAGGTGTGTGATGCTGGAGGTGAGCTTTGTTACACTATGACCATACTGCTGAAACCACATGTGCCAAAATCTAGTGTGCTAATAATGCTAGCAAAAATGAAGTGTATGCTCCAGGACTACGTCTTCCCTACTCTTGCAAGCAGGGTTAAGCATAGGAACAATTTTTGGGGAGTGACCAAGGGTATGAAAAATGAAGCAAACTTGCTGATTTTGTCTGCCAAAGCAATATTAGGATGAGAGTAATCATTGCCAACAAGTTATAGAGCTAACCGAAGACGTTTTGATGTCTAAATGCTAGTGTTGCACTACCTACGTTGTTCAACGCATTGGCACAGCATAAGTAACTGCTTGCTGCACTATGCTACGCTAGGTAGCGTAGCAAAGCATAGCCACCAGTTTTGATAGAAAACTTGGGTAGGAGCCGAGAGCATTTGTGTTAGGCTTGGTTAGGAAAAAAACTGTAACTTTTTTCCTCCATGCCGAAAATCCTTTGGACTTGGTTATTTTTGCATCATTGCTACACTATGCTATGCTATGTAACGTAGCATAGCATAGTAGCTAGTGTGTCATGCTTCCTTGTTCAATCTACCATTTTCTACCAAGAAACTTTGCTTCAAGCCTGAGGGCTTTAAGTGGAACAATGAGTCTTGGAGGCCGAAGCATTGCTAAGTGCAATATTCTTGTTAAAGTCACTTGGAAAAGGGGGGCCTTTAAGCACTTTATCCTTGTTACACTATACTACGCTCCATAGCATAGCACCATCTTGGATGCTTTATTGATCCCTTTGAGGCTTGCTATGCTTCACAGCATAGCGTAGCGTAGCAGATTTATGTGCTAGAAAACTTGTCGAACTATTTTTCTCATCCTGAACACTTTCGACAACTCCTAATATGGTCTTTAGGTAGACTGCCAATCAGATCAATTGTCTAGTTCAGTAGGCTGGAGAGTCTAGTAGGCTTGTTAGCCCTAGAGATAGAAAAATTGCTAGATTGTACAGTCTATCCTTGATGCCTACACCACTCTGTCAGCCCATCATGACACTGCACTTGTGGAAATCCTTACCCAAATTCCAAGACTCTACTGAAGCATGCGGGTCCTAAAATTTCATGGTGTTTCACCCCTAGTCCTTGTAGTCATTTCTTGTAGATGTCATTCTTTGAGCTCTTCTTCATGTCCTACAAAAACATCACATTCCACAACATTCTATGTTCTCCATTTTCCTTAAGGTTTTGACATTCCAAAAGGTCAACATTACTTGAAAATGGCTTCATGAGAGAATTAATTTCACCTTGTGCAATGCTAGTGGTACTAGTGCCAAAGAAGAAGAGTAATGAATGGAGGATGTGCACTGATTCCAAGGTAGTAAACAAGATAACAATGGGATATAGGTTTTCTATACCAAAAATTGATGATGTCCTTGATGTCCTTAATAATGAAAATAACTTTAGAAAATTTGATTTGGAGAGTGGCTATCTTCAAATCAAAATCATACCTTGTGATGAGTGGAAGATAGCTTTCAAAACACAAAATGAATTATTTAAGTGATTGGTCATGCCATTTAGGCTCACAAATGCACCTTCTATATTTGAAAGGTTGATGCATGTTGTATTGAATAACTTGATTAGTAAGTGTTGTATTATCTTTTTGGAAAATATTTTGATGTATAGCTCTAATGAGGAAAAACTTGGATCATTTGAGGATGGTGTGTCTTAACTTGGAGAAGGCACAACTAATAATCAATGTGAAAAAATGTCATTTATTCAAGAGGAAAATCACATATTTGGGGCATGTGGTTTCTAAAAATACAAATTTAGATGAAAGCTACCAAGGTAAAGGCTATTAAGGATTGGTCAACTCCTAGGAATGTTGGGGAGGTAAGAACATTTCTTGGTTTAGTAGGTTTTTATAGAAGGTTCAAAATTTTAGTGATATTTCATAGCCTATATTTGATTTGTTAATAAAAATATGGAATCTATGTAGAATAATGAAACCCAAGAGAGCTTTGACTTGTTAAAAGCAAAGATTACTAGTTAACCAGTGCTTGCAATTCTAGATTTTCAAAAGCTTTTCCAAGTGGAGATGGATGCAAGTGAACTTGCCATTGGTGGAGCACATTCAAAAGAAGGTAGGCTTGTTTCTTTCTTTTCTAAAAAGTTGAATGAATTAAGGCAAAAATATAGTGTATATGAGAATGCGTTGTACCTATTCTTCAAGAAATCAAGCACTAGAGGCATTATTTGTTGCTCAAGGAATTCACCATGATGACAGAACACAAAGAACCTTGATTTTTGAACTCATAAAAGTAGTTGATTGCAAAGCACGTGAAGTGGATTACATAGTTACAAGTGTTTAATTTTTTTCTAAAGCACAAAAGTTGAAAATCCAATGTAATGGTTGATGCATTATCAAGGATGCATGTGGTGAATTTCAGTGTACCTCATGTAGAAGGTATGGATGATTTTGCTTTTTTTATGAGCATGATGTTGATTTTGGGTAGATTTGGAGGAGCCTCAAAGAGCCATTGATGAATAGGATAGACTAATGGAGGGACTATTATATTCAAGATGAACTATTATTTAAGAATGACAAGGTATGTGTTCCTAATTATGGTTTTGGAAGAAGATTTTATTCAAAAAGCATTATAGTGATATGGAAGGTCACATGAGTAGGGATAAAACATTGGAACTTATGGATAGTTACTATTTCTAGCCTAGTATAGCAACAAAACTTTTGAAATTTATGAAGAAATTCTTAACATATCAAAACTTCAAACGAGGCAAAAGTCTGGATGGACACTATATGCCTTTGTTGATTCTTAAAGGTCCATGGGAAACTGTGTCAATGGACTTTGTGAGTGGTATTCCAAAGACCAAAAGTGAGAATGATGTATTTTTTATTATAATTGATAGGTTCTGAAATATTATATCTCTTATTCCATGCAAGAAGGTAAGTGATGCTTCTCAATTTACATTTCTAGCATGTTGTAAAGTTACATGGTATTCCTTTAAATATTGTTAGTGATAGAGATTCCAAGTTCACAAGTAATTTTCGGAGGTCACTTTGGAAGATTTTTGGAACAAATTTGAATTTTTAAGTGCATATCATCCATAATATGATGGCCAAAAAGAGGTGGTGAATAAATCCTAGCTAAACATATTAAGATGTTTATGTGATAAATAGCCAAACAGGTAGAAAAACTTGTTGTATCATGTTGAGTTTTTGTATAATAATTCTTTTCCTATTGCTATTGGAAAAATCCCATTTGATAAAACCTATAAGTTTTCTCCAAAGATGGAGAACACTTTGAAGTGTTTTGATGCTGAAGCTCAACTTAGTATTGAGTTTCTGCAAGCAATAACGGATCTCCATGCACAAGTAAATTTAAATCTTGAGAAGAAGATTGAAGATAGAGTCCTAAATAGGAATGAGGGCAAGAAAAATTCTGATCTTGCTATTGGTGAATTGGTTTGGATGCACTTGAAGAAGAAGTTGAGAGGTGTTCCCATTTCCAAATGATGCCACTACATAAGGAAGATAATGTCTCATAACTAACCTTGAGATTAGCATGATAAGACCCCAAAAGAGCAAGCTATAATTAAAACTTGAAAGCACATGTTATAATAATGGACATGTCTTTTGAGGTGAGTCTTAGGGGTTTATTTGAAGGTATGTATACCTAAGCATTACAGGTCTATCAACATGGAGTTGCAAAGCCAATAAAGGTGATTAACAAAAGCTAGGTGAAGTGGAATAGGAAGAGAACTAGCCATCGCTTTTAGCCAGTTGTAGGCCTAACCATGGTGGTAGTTCTAGATTACCTTTAAGGGATAGATATTGAAGAAATAAAATCCTAAGGAATACTTAGAGCATGATCCAAATACATTATTTCATATCAATAAAGCATTTTTTTTCATTTTCCTTCTGCATTTTCCCTATCATCTTCCTTTATGCACAATGTCTAATATAACATATATTTGATGTTTTCTATGACATCCAAGAATGGGATGTCACATTTGATATTGGAGCAAACTATGACCAAATGATCAATTAGAATCAAAGACTGACTATAATCCAATGATGAACCATCGAGCCACAACCTAGGGAGAGTCATGGACCATCACCAAATGTATCATATGTTCAAGATGATCCATATCCTACCAACCAAGATTCCTTAAAGAATACCAATGATTAGCAGATCTGATTATGACTCATCAAGATTCATCAATTAAAAGAGATATTGGTAAGACAAGGATACATTGGTCCAAGTAACTCTTGGCGATCTTGTAGTTCTGCTATAATGTTATATAATTAAGGTCATTGTTAAGTTCATTCCAAAAAATTAGTAACCATGAACCAAGTTGATGTTTCCTTCTTTGAAAATTAGTGTCCTAAGCACCTAACCCTTGTAAATTAGCAATATTCATCTCACCTAAGACCTATGCATTAGCAAGTTTAAGGAATTCAAACTAGCCATAAGATCATCTCATTCCTACTCAACTAACAAGGGTTATTACCATGACACTCATAGGGAAAGTAATACTCAGTGAGTGATGTTGTCATAATCTTCTCTTTAGTACCTTACTAAGGTATAACCATGATCTAAGAAAATAAGCCTACATCATACTTGCCAATCTATAAGGTCAAAGTATTATATTCCCATCTAAAGGTTAATATATCATTTATAATTAAAACCCAAATCAGCTAGAAGTTATCATGTTGCCTATACATCAGCCTAGGAATATGAATTTGGCAAAATAAGCTATTTTAGTTTTTTCAAATCATGAAAATCCAACTTAGTTTTCATAGACTAAAACTATATCCAATGCATACTACTCTTCAACACAATTCTAATAGTATCAACTTCATCAAAATATAACTTATAGTTTAGGAGATATTACATTCCTCAATATCCATGCCATTTATTAAAATTTAATAATATTTAATTTTAGCAAAATAAAAATTAAATTCAATTTTTATTACTTTTTTGAATTTTTAATTTAAAATTTCATGGCCTAGGATTAAACTTATGACCTCTAAGTTATTGAACCCAAGTGTTAGGTCTCATCTAGCTAGCCACCTTGAGCTACTTCTTAATATTTAATAATCATTATTAAATTATATTTTAAAAATTAAAAAATATAATAAACTTTTTAGGCAGCTAGGCCCTACAAGGACCTACATAGCCTTATACATGGCTATGCAGTCCTACATTGGGCTATGTTGGCCCATAAAGAGCCATGTAGCTCTTTCCAAGGCCACACAACCCTACCTTGGGTAGTGCAACCCTAGGGACACACCCAAGTGTAGCCGAAGGCCACTTGCAACTACCTTGCAATCCAGGTCATTGTCCCTATTGTACCTATCTATTACCTCTGTTCACCCACTATGCCTCTGGCTATCATGTATAGCCATTGCTACCACTTCCCAATGTCTACCATCACGCCTTACTAAATAAAATTAAATTATAAAAAAATTGTTGCCCACACAGCTCTACAAGGGCCACACAACCCCTTTATAGGGCTATGCCTCTAAGATTAAAGATGTAACTAAGATTAATTCTTATACTGTTATGGAGAATGTTAATGTAAATGAAAATCTTATGAGAAAAATTCTCTTTGAAATTGAGGTTAGATGTCTTAATAGTGGAAAGTGGATATACATCTTAATTAATGGTGGTGACGAAGAGAGTGTGATTTCTTATAAATTTGTTACTAAATTTGGTTTGAATACATTTTTACATCCTAAGCCCTATAGATTTCATTGGCTCTTTAGTTATCATTTCAAAGAAGTAAAGGAGAGATACATTTTATCATTCAAGATTGATTCCTTTAGAGATCAAGGACATTATGACATTCTTCCTATAAGTATCTCACCTCATCAACCTCAATTAATTTCCAAATCCTTAAGATAGAAATCCCAATTAAAACAAGAAAGAAAAATACCTCTTTATTTTTGCTTACATAAACGAAATGCAGCACAAAATATAGTGAAAGTGATGTTCCAAGAAGAGACAATACTCAAGATCCTCATATCACTCCCCCTCACACAAGGCTCAAAGCCATATAATAATGACTTTATTTCACTCCCTCACCCATGGCCAAATATGACTTGCAACAAGAGTGGTCAAGATGATTTTAACTATCCTCTTTTAAAATACTCTCTTCTCTCCCTTTCTAGATGTTCCAAAATTCATATTTTCTCTCTTTTCTCTCTTCAAAATGCTTAGTAAATTTTTTTTAATTTCCTCCATATCTTTCCTAAGCTCTTTTATACTAAAATATGTAGGTACCATACTTAGAAATACAACACAAAACTTACAATAGCTACAAATCTTCTTTAATTTATGAGTACAAAACACACATACCCATAACCCCTTTTCTAGTTATGAGTACCAAATAAAAATACTAACAAACAATTTCATAACTTTCAGTATAGTTTTCAAATATCCACAAGAAAACTCAAAGAGATTAAGAGTACCCACAAATAATTTGGAATATCCAAATAGATCCAACAAGAAATATGAAAATCCAAAATGTGATTCTCATAATTCTTTCAAATCTTAGCTACTCAAAGCTAATGAATATCTTAAACAATAACATTTTCCAATAACAAATATAATTGATCAACATAAAGGACCAAAATAAGGTTAATCAAATCTTAATTGGGCATGAAAAATAACATCAACTAAAATTATAGACCAAAATGAAATTTGAGATGAGTTAATTCCTTTGTTGTAATGTAGATAATTCTTCTCCTTGGGTAAATTACCTTCAAATAAAATTCTTTAATACCAATATGGTATGGACACATATTCATCAATCCTTAATTAATGTCCAAATCCAACAAATAACAAGAACCTAATTGAAAACATGAAAAGAAACAACTCTTTATTATTGATTGTAAGGATGAAAATACAAAGACCAAAAAAGCAATGTTCCAAGGAAAAACAAGAATTCAAGATCCTCTCACACTCACAACGACAAACACACAATAGCTAAGAAGACTTACAAGAGTGCTCAAGGTATGATCACTCTCTCAACTCTTCCTTCTCTCTCTCTCTCTCTCTCTCTCTCTCTCTCTCTCTCTCTCTCTCTCTCTCTCTACTCTTACCCTTCTCTTAGGTCTTGATGTTTGTTTATATATTTTGAAGTGACTCTTCATCTTTCCTTGGTGCCCATTTACAAAAATATGCCTATTGGATCTCACCTTAGTATACATCTTAAAAGAGTAAAGACATCTTTTTCAAGAGTTAAAATAGTTTTAGAAAAGGTATCTTTGGCCTAGGGAAGACATCTTTCATGAGACTGGAAATTGCAAAGAAGACATATTTCATCTAGAGTAGATGTCTTGCACTATATAAAAGATGTCTTTCCTACTAGAAAATACATCTTTCAAAGAAATAAGATATCTTTTCTAGTAACATTGTCAACCACAAGATGTCTATTCTAAAGCCCAAGTAACTCCCACAAGCTCCATAGGTTCCAAAACATCATAAATTCAACAAGGACATGTCAAAATACACATACAACACACACAAAGATATGAAACACACTAAGGATTAATACATTGAACTAGGTAAAATCCTCATCAAACTTACAATCCTCATAAATTTAGGAAGAATTATGAAGCACAATTATAATAAAGTTTAGAATTACAATATTGCTCCTCACTGATGAGATTTTGGTCTATTGGAGTTACCACAAGTGGAAAGACATAGAAAAAAACTACAACATGATATCACATCCACTAATGAGTTGAAGAAAGAATTAATAGGTGATAATACTAAATATTGGATGCTATAAAGATCCCTAGTTTAAAAACCTAGGTTTATAAGAAGGCTTATGAGGAACAAGACTAAAGCATGGGATAAGTTAAATGAAGATATTATGAAGATGACTTCAAATAATTGTGAAATACCTATGTGAAGATCCACAAAAGTAGAAAATATTTGTAATATGAGATAACCCTAAGGTATCCCATATAAATTCAACCTAAAAGTATACCATCAAGTAGTATCAACATTTTAGAATAATTAAAAAGGAAAATTTCTATGGGAACCATAGTATAATATGAGGGTTTATGATAACTAAAAAATAGAAAAATGAAAGATTAGTTAAGGAAATAACTAATTATCAACATGATACATAACCACTCAAGCTCTCAACCAACAACCAAGGATATCAATCTTTACCATTTTCCTACTTCATGAAACACGTCACAAAAGAATTTGTAGCCATCTAAGATGTAGGAAGGAGAATCAATCATAGTAAAGAAAAATACCAAGAAAGGATCTATTATCTATTATTTTTCCTTCTAAAAATAGAAACTTGATTCCACATGTCAAAAGAAAATGGAAAATGACAAGATAAATAATTTCAAACTATGATCAATCACTAAAATGAGAACATGATATGGTAGAAAATATTTTCTAAGTTTTAAAATCAAAATTCAGGTTGATCTTGAAACTATAAATCATAACTACTTAGGGATTAGTACTAATCATGGTTCCATTTCATGTAGAGTTTTTTCACAATTCCCAATGTAAAGACTTTATAACTAGGATCCACTATAGAAAATGATAAAATAAGGAAATCCAGTCTTAAGGCTATGTTACTTAGAACAAAAGAATTGAAATTCCATAATACAAAAAAATGAAATGTTAGCCCACAAGCAATAAATAGTGAAGGAGGATAATCAAGTAAAATAAGCACGAAGAATTACCCCATATATTACAAAAAAGGAAAAAAGAAAAATATATGAAGGAAGCTCCTGACTATCAAAATTGGAATGTGAAATTATGTGATTATGTGAAAAAAGAATTTTACTAGGGCTGCATGATAAACTCTTTATGTTTCTAATTGGGAAACTTAGATGGAAACATCAATCAAATCTCATTTAATGCATTTTGGTTACATGACTTCCAAGACAACTTAATAAGGAAGTCATCACAATAATCAATCTTAACTTTTTAAATTCATGATGTTATTTCTATTGACCTTTTGGTATGTTAAAACATTAAGAAAAATGGAGAACAAGGTTGTTTATGTGGTTGTTGTGTTTGCATCCCAAGAACTTGGATTTGGAAAAAAGGAGAGCTCAAGGACATCTATAATAAAGCAAGTAGAAAATTCAAAAAGCATGGACAAGGAACAAAGATTTCAAAGTGTAGAGGAAACCCAAGAAAGATGTCTAAAAGAAATAGCAGACATCTTGGTCAAAGTGAAGAAAAATCAATAAAGACATCTCCCTAATGTCAAAGATGTATTGGCTGAATGGAAGGCTTCTCAAAAAAAGACATCTCTAAAAAATAGCAGATGTCTTTCTAGTTAAAAAGGCATCTTCATAAAGACATCTATGCAAAGACATCTTTCTAGTAGAGAATACATCTCTCGCAAATGAAGGTCTAATACAAAAAGACCTCTTAGCCTTAAAGAAGATGTCTCTAATGATTTTTAGATAGCCATTACATGAATTTTGAGGTAATTTCAGAAACATGTTGGCTATAAGAAGACTTCAATCCATTTGAAAATGTGCAAGCATTGTATACTATCAAGTGTCACTATCAAGCAATCATTGTTATCATCATTCTCTTGTTATTGCTCCTTATTATACTATCTTTTATCTATTGTAATTGGTCAAAGTGAGTTGTATCTCAAAGTACAAGGATCAACAAACTTAGTTGCATTAATTCCTTGTAATTGTTGTTTTCTTTTGTTACCTTGTGGGATTGATGTGCTTCTTGTGGGAAGGCATCTTGCTTGAGCTTGTTGGGATCCTACAAGATTGACTATTGGTGTAGCATCACAACACTCTTAAGTAGAGCTCAAGTTGTAAAGGTTTTGGGATCCTGGAAACCACATTCTAAGCTTGTTAGGACCTTGTGGATTTAAGTGAATTCATTACATCAAATAACTTTAGAACAGAACTTAGAGCCTATATAGGGTATGATATCCTTCAAACCACATTTTGAGAGCAATAAAGTTTGAAGGTGTGCTAGAAAACTACCCTCTAAGTGTGGACTATCCAAGTTGGGAAACCACATTAATTTTTGTGTGTGCTTTATTTCAAAGAATTTTTAATTTAGAGAACTTATTCATCCCCCTCCTTTTAAGTTCAACAATCCTCAAGTGGTATTAAAGCCTGGTACTCTTCTTTGTCATCAACTTCAAAAGTTAAAAATGGAGGGAACATCTTATAGAAAGTCATCCATTTTTTATGGATTCAAGTTCACCTATTGGAAATCTAGGATGCAAGGATTATTTTAATCTATGGAGCTTGAAGTTTAGGGGTCCATCCTTGAAGGCTACATTCTGCCTATTGATAGCTCCACCGAAACCATCAAGCCCTACAACAAATGGACACAAGAGGAGAAAGATAAGTTTATGCTTGACTCAAAAGCAAAAAATTATTTGTATTGTGCTTTGAATAAATCTAAGTTTAATAGAGTAGTAGGTTGTAAAAAAACTAGAGAAATTTGACAAACATTAGAAGCTACTTATGAAGCAACCTCTATTGTTAAGCAATCTAAATTTTTAGTTTTGCAAAGTGAATATGATAGGCTTAAAATGAAAGAAGGTGAGAAAATAAAAGATTAATTCTCTAGAGAAAATGATATTATTGTAGCCATTAGAGGTATTGGTAAAGATTTTTTCAAAAGTGATGTCATCATTAGAATGATTAGAACACTCTAACTAGAGTTCAAACCAAAGGTCATGGCCATGGAGAAAATCAAAGATTTTTCAACTCTAAAATTTGAAGAGCTTCAAAGTTCTCTCATTTCTTATCAAATGAATTTCATACACAAAGGAGCTATCTAAGAAAAACCCATTGCTCTAAATACTACCTCCAAGGATAAAGAGCTCACTAAGCATGATGAGGGTAGTGAAGGTTAGATTGCCTTACTGTGAAGGAAGCTACAATGATTGATAACAAGAAGAAGCAAGGGATTAAATTATCAAAGATCCAATCTATTCAAAGGTAAAGAAATAGGTAAAAATTTTATAAATTCTAACCTTGATTTCTCTTCTATAGAATGTTGGATTTGTGGTGGAAGAGGTGATATGGCCTTCGAATGTCCTAGCAATAGTAGGTTGTAGCAAAAGGGTAGATCCAATGATGAGGAATTGAAAAAAGACCAACTTCTACATAAGTTTGGATGATGATGAACAAAGTGAAGAGGAAATAGATTAATCTACCAAAGATTCTCAACTCATATGCATGGCTCTAATAGAGGAAGTTTCATCCCAAGCTACTAATGATCTACAAGGTAAAAATGATAAAGGTATAGTGAATTATGAGAAGGGATTCTCATCCTTCATTACTTAATTAGAAAGGTAAAGAAATTTTTGAATAGAAAAATTTATGCAATTCACACTAAGTTAAAAGGATAAATCTCATACATAAGATCTGAGATTCAAAAGCTAACCTCTTTTAACAAGGATTGCAGAGATATTCTAGGAGGAGAAACACACAAAAGTTAGCCTAGGAATGAAAATGAAGAAAAAGTCTCATAAGAGGGTACAAGATGGAGCACCAACACAATCAAGTCTAATAATGTCATTTGTAAAGATAATAATTTATTTTTTTGTAAAAATTATGGTGGTAAACGAAATCTTGGTTATTCTCATGATGATCAAAATTAAGATTGATGCTTGGGCTTGTCAAAAAGGTTCTAGTAGGAATATTTTGTAGATAACAATAGCTAAGAATGAAAAGAAATGGAGAATTAAAATTGTCTCAAAGACACAAATGATCCAATAAGTGAATGAAGAACATCATTAATTAGAATCATCATACAAAAGATCTAATGTAAGTGAACCAAAAGGTAAGGAGGTACTTCATGATAGAGGACCTCATCTAAAACTTCATTGGTCTTCCTACTCTCTATTACAAGCAAGGTAAGTCAAGCTAAGTTTCTATCTCCTTGATTGCTAAATTATGAATCCTAAATTATTTATTACATATAAGGAATTTTTTCTCTTGATCAGTTCTTATAAGAGATTCTTTTTTTTTTGAATAATTTTTTGTAGTATTCTGTATGTGCATATAAGCATGTTTTTCTGAAAGTTTGTGGTGTGGCATTTAAACTAAATTTATTAGATAGTTACTTTGGCTACATTCACAATGAACTATACATTGTTATATTTCTTTTGAATATTCAAGATTTTAAATTGGTTTCTTTGATAAAAATCATGAATGTTTTGAAGAAACTTTTTCAAAAGAATTATCAATACTAATAGGAGAATCTAGTCTCCACCCTTGATTTTAACATTGGTTTTTAGGGTTGGTACTTTGATGAGAGAATATTAAGTTGAATCAAAAAGAGCTTTAGAATCTACACTTTTGCAAGAGGAGGGAGGGGAGCCTATATCTAATCATCAATTATCATTCAAGGAGGCATCAATATAGGGGGATTTATTTAATTCTTTTACTGAAAGTCACTATAGTAGCAAAACTTCATTTCAACTCTCCCTCATCAAAAAATGAGCAAAGGAGAGCCTTTTTCTGGTAATATTTTATGATTTTTTTAAAAGAAGATCCTTATTGATAAATTCTCATGAAATGTTTATGACCTAACTTGAGAGCTCTATTGGTTCTATTTCTTTTTAAGTACCTAAGATCCTTAGTGCATATTTACTAAGAAGTACTCACCTTTGATTATCTCAAGTACTCCAATTGGTACTTGAAATGGTGTTTCCAATTTCTTTTGAGAAAACCTAAAGTATACCTATATAGATAGATATTTTTTTTGGATAAGTAAATGTTTGGTTGTGGTTGCTCTTTTATACATTTAGGGTGTTAGAATGTGTTGCTTTATTTGTTATCATGTTTTTACACATTTTACCTTTTTGTATTAAGAAACTATACCTTGTGTTAATCTTTGGTGTTAGCTCCATTAATAAGCATTTATAATCAAATATTTTTGGTACTGTTAGATTAGTTAGTTTTATGAATGTATGTGCACAATGAGATTTCCTTTTATATATGTATGGTTGTATATTCTTATGGAAAAATCATCTTTTCTAAAAATCCTTAAGTTAAACCTTTTCATATATGTTAATCTACATAGTTTCAATTTGGAGCTACTATTTAATTGATTTCTCAAAAGGCTCCTTGTCTTTGAGATAATATATTCATTGAAAATCCTAGACTTGTTGTGAATCTTAGGGTGAAAAAATAAAGGGTTTCTCATGATATAAATAATTTTACTATAATAATCCTATGGAATGTCTGAATGTTGAATCATTTTTGTAGATGCTTGAACTTTTGACTTTGCTACAAATCCTTCATGAGTAGTAATCCACATGCAATGGCTTTCTATATGTTTTTGTTCTAAAATGACATATCCTTAGTAACAAATTTTGCATCCTTTTTGTTCATGTCCAAAAATGGGGAGAAGTTCTTAGTAGCCATATTGTGCTTATTATATTGAGATTATACTAACCCATTTTCTTAAGTTTTTCACATTACCAAAAAGGGGGAGATTATTGATCTTTTGGTATGTCAAAACGTTAAGAAAAATAACGAACAAGGTTGTTTGTGTGGTTGTTATGTTTGTAGCCCAAGATTTTAGATTTGTACAAAAGGAGAGCTTAAGGACATCTATAAGAAAGTAAGCAGAGATTCAAAAAGCATTGAAAAGAAATGAAGATTTCAAAGTGTAGAGAAAACTCAAGAAAGACTTCTCCAAGAAATAGTGGATGTCTTGGCCAAAGCAAAGGAAAATTAGTAAATACGTCTCCCTGATGTCAAATATGTCTTGGCGGAATAGAAGGTTGCTCAAACGAAGATGTCTCAAAAAAATAGCAAACATCTTTCTAGTGAAAAATACATATTCATGAAGACATCTTTCCAATAGAGAAAATGTCTCTCTCAAATGAATGTCTAATGCAAAAAGATGTGTCAACCTCAAAGAAGACATCTCCAGTGATTGTTAGATGGTTTTTGCATGAATTTTGAGGTGATTTCAGAAACATATTAGTTGGCTATAAGAAGACTTCATACCATTGGGAAATATGCAAGCTAATTATATACTATCAAGTGTCACTGTCAATCAATCATTGTTATCATCATTCTTTTGTTATTGCTCCTCATTGTACTATCTTTTGTCTCTTGTAATTGGTCAAAGTGAGCTATCTCTCAAACTACAAGGACAAGAAAACTTACTTGCATTCATTCCTTGTAATTGTTGTTCTCTTTTTTTGCCCTACAAGGTTGATGTGCTTCTTGCAAGAAGGCATCTTGCTTGAACTTGTCAAGATCTTGTGGGATTGAGTGTTGGTGTAGTGCCACAACACTCCAAAATGGAGCTCAAGTTGTAAAGGTTGTGGGATCCTAGAAACCACATTATAAGCTTGTTGGAACCTTGTAGGGATGAGTGGATTCGTTAATTTGAATCACTTTGGAGTGAAGCTTAGAGCTTGTACAGGGTGTAGTTCCCTTCAAACCACATTTTAAGAGCAACAAAGTTCAGAGGTGTGCTAGCGAACTACCCTCCAAGTATGGACTACCTATGTTGGGGAACCACATTAATTTTTGTGTGTGCTTTATTTAAAAGAATTTTTAATTTGGGAAACTTATTCATCCTCCCTCCCTCCCCCCTCACCGACACCACCCCCCNATCCTTAATTCTAGGCTATGAAGGATATTGGAACAATAGTTACAACAATATTTTTAAACCAAAAGATTATGAAGGTGATGATTTGTAAGGTGTAGAAGATTGAAGAAGCCCTTAGTTCTACTAAATGGTACCTAAGAAAGAAATAAGAGAGAAGATAATGTCTCAAACATACCCAATACCACAAGGTAGCCTAGTGCATTGATGACATTAAAAAATTAACATAGTAATCCAAATTAAGATGTCACAAGTGGACTAGCAACAAATGCTACATAAGGGGGGAGGACAAGATATGTTAATGTTGTAGTTCATTAGCTATTATAAGAAAATTTGATCCAACTTAATGATGGATCAGTAAAGGAGCCTAGAGTGGCTCAACCCACATAAGACTAAGGATATTCCACTTTATTGTACTTACCAATGAGCGTCATAAGTATGCCATAAGCTCATGATGATAAAAAAGATGCATAACCAAAAAATATGCACTACCAAAGGAAGAGTAACATCACTGAAGCATAAGAACTTCTTATAAATCTAACATAACCAAATTTAAAGTCATGGCAAGTCCAAAGATGAAGTTATGAACTACCAGAATAAAAAAAAATAGTACTTGATATTTTCTATCCATGGCAGCTTATGACTAGTAATGAGTTATGAACTACATCAACATGACTCTATTCATCATAAGAGGATTTGTAAGTAGTCATGCTAGTGAGACTTATAATACTCTGTAAGAAGAATTATGAAGCATAATTATCATAAAGTTTAGAGTTATGATTTTACTTCTTGCCAAATTGATATTACAACTTATTTATTTGAATTTTACATATAAGTCAATGAATAGAAATGTCAAATACGTTTTTTAATCATGAAAACTCATATAAGGTAACTATATTAAAGGTAGCTATTTCAAAATTTTTATTGTTGTAGTGAATTTTTAAAATTATAGTATATAGTCTTGAATAAGATAATGGATGTTATATCAACACAATTTGAAATTTTGCAGTGATGTTGCATTAGTCAAATGTGCAACACGTAGTCAAAGTAATTTTTATTGATGCTTTATTCTAAACATGAACTTTATGCTATTATGTTTAAAATATATTCTTAAATATTCCAAGGAAAAATTCCTACCCTAAAACTTTAAAATTATCAAAAAATGAAAGTGCATACAAATTTGATGATTTAAAACAACTTGATCATCACCTTTTAAAAATTGTCAAAATCATTTTACTAAGAAATGATCTCCTAGGATAGAGAAATTTTTCTCTACTTTGTTGTGTTTCTAAAGGATATAAATTCCAAAAATATAATTAAGAAAGAAAATTAAAAACTCTCAAACATGATTTCTAACCTTCATATTAATAGTTTAAAGGGATTAATACACAAACTAGTATACTTTAAGACATTAAGATCATTCTAGAAACTTGGATATTGACTTCACATTATTATAATCAAACTTGAAAATGAGTATTGGACTAATGAATTTTGTATAAACTAATTTCATCCTTTATGTTTATACAAATGTAATTAAACTAAGGTTTTAATGTCAAATAATAACTTTTAAGTAAGTATTAGCATAACATATAGTTGAAGTTTTCTTTCTCACACTATTCCAAAGAACTCAAGACCACTATAGTAACACTCAAATCTTGCACTCAAACAAACATATTTCAAACAATTTAATAACTTCATGGCCTAGGAATCAAACTAATGATATTTTAATTAGATAGCTTTATCCATTCATAAATCTCAAATTAGATATTACTAACTTGTTTTCTTGTACTTGTAATTACATGCAAATGCAATATAGATAAACAAATTATGCAAGATGAGACCTAATAATACCCAAAATTAATAATCCAAGTGGCATTCATTAAGATTGTTAGGAATAAAACTTGGCTTCCCTTCTCCACTATTTACTATTGTAATCATGATAATAACCAAACTACACAAATAATTTCTTATTATAACTCTAAGATATATAAGTGTAATGTACACACTTCATAGTGCATTTGGTCACTAGTTGTATAAAAATTCCAATTATCCCATGAAGTTAAATACTTGTGTAAAAACTAATAGAAAATACTAGGGAACTTGTCAAAGGATAGACATGGGAACTACACTTCTGTATTAGGTCAATTTTTCATGTTTAGTCATATTCAAATGTAGGATTTCTATAATAGCAGCAATGGAAATTACAATAATTGGAAAGACTAGGCAAATTCCCATGCATTGAAGTTGTGTTAAACTCCATTCTTGACTAGTGTATTTACAAGCAATTGAAATAATTATTCTATCATAGTTGCAATCTATACAATCACACCAAGTTGGTTAAATAAAAAAAATAACCCAAAGGAATTTTACGATACCCAATTTTGGAATTCATAATCATTCCTATTCCACAAACACTAAGAACATTAGAAAATAAAAAAATGAAAATAAAATGTCAGTGATCTATATTGACAATAGACATATTATAATTTTGAACTTCTCCTCTAGTGTTACAATGCATAGTTTCCATGAATTATGAGAGTTGAACATAGAAGAAGAATGTTCTTTTGTTACAATTGTTTCCTTATTAAGACACCTTACAAACAATAATAAATCAAACTTTAAATAAATTTGGTAATATCAATAATATATTTTTGATAATTAAATATATTAAAAGTTTAAAAATGAAAAGTCTAGTCAATCTAAAATAATAGTAGCAAAAGATATCTTTGAATACCTTAGATAATTAGTGTGCTCTATTTTTTGAATCCCTTGAATTGCAAAATTATTCTCCTCAAACTATACAACAAAGGGACTCATCTTGAGGAATTTCTTTATACTAGTTGTATAAGAATGCAATAATCACTTTACATACTTATGAATTGACTCATCTTGAGGGATTTCTTTATGTCAATTACCTTTAACATGTTCATCAATGTTTCATAGTTCAATTCAATGGGATATTTAACTTAAACCATGACTATTTTGTTAAAAGTAACCAAGTTCTAAAAATCATTCATGTATACCAAGAGCAATTTGTGTAGACCATGCATCATAAGCTTCACAAAAGTTCTCCATCTTAAACTTTGAATATACTGGATTCTTCTTACTCTTCAAGGATATCATATTCTTTTAATGGTAGAACAAAAAATTTTGAAGATGCAAATGTAGCTTTTACAATGATTTTACTTTAATAAAATGTCTATAAAAAACTTTGATGAGAGCAGTTACTCTAATAATTAGAGTGGTTATTATTAGAGAGGTTACTCTAATTATTAGAGTGGTTATTATTAGAGTGGTAGTTTCTCTAAAATTAGAATGGTAGTTTCTCTAAAATTAGAGTGGTAGTTTCTCTAAAATTAGAGTGGAAATTTTGTAATTATTAGAGTAGTTGCTCCCAATCCTATAAATACAATGCCCAGGCATACAATTTAGGAGGAAGTCTTGGAAGGAAGTCTTTCAAGGGAAGTCTTTTAGAAGTCTTTTAGGAGTCAAGTTAGAGTATTTTCCAAGTGCCTGCAGCAGGAGATCTAAGATTGGATGGACTTTTATTCGAGCATTGTGTACTTGAGCACACCTTGTGTACAACAATAAAGATGAGCTCTTGGATTCATCTTTGTAGCACTTGAGATTTGTTTTCTTGCTCATTTATTTTATTCTATTTTCTTCTACATTTATTTTATTTTCTTTTATTTTATTTTATGCACTTTACATTTCTGTTAGTAGCACACATAGTACGATCACTTTGACCCTGCATGTAACACTTGGTAACCCAGTAACGATTAGCATTTGGTAATCCCAGTAGTATTGCGCTGGTTCAAGATGTGTACAGCAAGTGAAAATAGATACTAGTGTTAGGATTAGTTAAAGCCTAGTTAATCATTAGTTAAGTTAAATAAGTCACTTAGTTATCTCTCTCTCTCTCTCTCTCCTCCCTTATTAATAGCAAGACATAAAAACATAAAAGCTATAAAAATCATATGCCTCAAGCTTACCTAACCATACAATCATGACATACAAGTAAGTTTGGGAAGAAAATAATTAACCAACCCATCTTTATTCCACGAAGGTGCATAAGCACTTAGTCCTTGGAATTCGACCGAATCGTGCATGAAATGCTCATATTTGTATGATTGAGCGTAGGGGTACCTCGCCGCTCATCATTTCCATCGTTGTTGGGGACTTAGTTATTTGTGCACTAATTAGAACATAGGAAATCATTCACATTGTTGGAACAAACCCTTATGGTTGATTGAGAAAATAATAAACAAGAACACATTGCACACTGAATAGACAAGTATGTCTATTTCTTCGTACAAAAGTGCCTCACCACCTAGGTCTGAAATAGGAAACAATCGACGGCATAATACACATGACATTGATCTGCTAGTCCCTCAACAAGTTTGAGTGGTATATATTCATCCCGATAAGTATATACCAGACTTCACCTTTATCCTCCATCAAGATGAACAACTGTGTTGGTGAGACTTAGAAGGTAACATAGTGTTACCTCCTAATCGTTCAGTCCTGAGCATGCTTCTTCATGCTCTCACATGCATTGGCATGCCACACTTACACACAGAATATGTTGTACAAGACCATGGCTCAAGAGAATACCATCCCACAGAGGCACAACATAAAAGGGACTTGCAACAAGAGAGACATCATAAGTCTTTGAAGGGTAAGTGGTCATAGGATGTCCCACATATCTTAAGCAAAAATAAGGATGGTGAACTTGCCTCAGGCAGTTGTCCACATAACGATGTTCCTTCCCTTGACTTTGGCCAAGGGGTTGTGTATCAGAATCTTCATTCCACTACCTAGGTTTTGATACCCATGGGCACAAAGGGTTCAAAAAAGGGACATGAACTCATGATAAAGGTGGATATTTTGATCGCAATCGCGATCAGGGCCAAGACCGCAGAAGAGAAGGTAGAAAGCATCATCATGGTGATAGTTATTCTTCTTCTTCACCTTCATCATCTCCTTCACCCTCTGCTTCAATATCTGGATGTGGTCATAAAGAAAAAGACCATTGGGAAAAAGGTAGGTAAAGTAGAAGTCATAAACGAAACAAACAAGAAATGGGACGAGGGCACTCTAGAGAGTCACGACATAGAAGAAAGAAGAGTAGGGAACAACGTAGGCATCATAGACACCATAGACGAGACGATCATGATGAACCCCTACTCACTACTCAAAGTATGTTAGACACAACTGAGGCTATTAGAATTCCAACAAGGCACCAAAAAAATAGTAGAATAAGGAGATTAGATATGAACAATATCCCATGATTTGAAGGGGGATACAACACTGATCCTCAAAATCACTTACAAGCATTCCATGATGTGTGTGCCTTACAAAACATAGAGAACGAATGGCAAAAACTTAACTTATTCCTATGGACACTAGTTCAAGAAGTAGAAAGCTGGTACTGATCTTTAGAACTGGAATCCTTTCCTGGATGGAGTACTATGTTAGAACTATTTAATGACAAGTACCAAATGTACTCCTGAGTGTCTAACTTGTGAAACCAACTCCAAGGTTGGAAACAAGGAGGACAGGAACCCTTGGATGCTGCCATGGGCTGATACTATGCACTGTTACATCGTTGTCCTGGCCATGGTTATTCGCAAAAGGGATCAACTCATGGATGGACTTAAGCATGAAATGAGAAGAACCCTTGGGACATATGCCCAAGGAAGACTATCCGAGCTTAGGTCCCATCAAATTCAAAGACTATTGGAGCAAGTTGCTAAGGAAGAAGGTGAGCTATGGAAGAGAGAAAGTGTGGAAGAGCATAACCAAGATCCTTCCCTTTGGAAGAGGGTAGTAAGATTTTGTGAGGATGAAGAAGAGTCACCACTCAAAGAGATGGTGAATAGGAAAACTTTGCATATCCAAAATATGATATTAGAAGCTTTGGAAAAGGTAGACCAAATGTGGGATTCCCTAGACAATAGATTTTAAATTTTTCTTAAAATAGTAGAGGAGTCTAGAGAGTAAGGTAGTGAGAAAAGAAAAAAGAAAGAGGCTGAACATGCACGTAGCAAGGCTAAGGGCAAAGTTGCCATCATTGAAGAGGTTGCGGATTTGGAAATAGACAATGATAGTGGATGTGAGATATGTTAATATGACCATCCTAAGGGATGTTGCCCTATAATCTCACATCTGCAAGAGTTTGAGGTGTATGCACTCAACCCACAATTAAACAAAAGGCAAACACCCTGAAGATTACCTTATCCTCAAGGTAACCCAAGGCAATTCCACCAACCCTTAACATATTATCCCAGTGGAACTCCACCATAACGTATTGAGCAATATCAATAGTGGTAGCACCCACAATCATGGGGAATGCCACCACCAAGGCAACAGTATCCTTACCGACAACCTAACCCATATGGATATTACGTGCAGTAGCCAATCTCCTCACATGACTCTACTAGCCACATCACTCCTCAACCTTACTACCAAGCCCATGAGTATTATGGAAATCTCTCTTCTAAAGGCGATATTCTATAAGCATATCATCCTTCTCATCTGGCTACATCTCTTCCACCAATAGCTCCACTACCACCTACTCCCACGATGCAAGGTGAAATCCCTACCCAACCATAGCAATGTAATGCCACAAGGGTTGTTAACTCTCAACCTACTATTGGTTCCAACAACCACATGAAGAAAAGACCTTTCTTTAGAACCAATAGTCCAACCAAGCCCTTGCAATCACAAGTGGCTAATTCCTTAGACGTCTTAGTATCAATCAAAACTTTGGAGCCTTCTTCAACTCAACCATCGCACTCAACGCATATGGTCATGCTAACACATGCCATCACTGATTGGTTCAAAGCTAACCACCTTCCCAAGAAATTCTCTGATCTTGGGAGTCCTCTGATATACTTACAAATTGCTGGAAATGCACTGTGCAAGGCTTTTTTGGATTCAGTTTCCAATGTCAACTTGATTTCTCAAGAAATGTACAAGGCTTGGAACATGCCTCCATTAAAAATGAGTAACATCCATCTAGAGTTGGCCGACCAATCCATCACTATCCCATTAGAATTGGTGGAAGACATTGTTACCACTGTTTGTGGGTGGTCATACCTAGTTGACTTCCTAGTGATTTAGGTAAGCAATGGTAAGGGGGACTTCCCAATCATAATGGGAAGAGCATGGCTAAGCACCATCGATGCACGCCTAGGAATCCACAATCTTTCCCTAGAAATATCAAAGGAAATACATTTGGAAAGATCGAGAAGAAGAAAGTTCCATGCATCGCATACAATGACACAAGTTCTAAATGCATACAAAGGTTATGGTTTGTACAAAGTTTAGCATTGCCTGCATGCAATCAATGTGCACAAGTGATTAACATACAAAGATGCCTGTATGCAATAGCCACATGACAGGAAGACACCCAATGGCTGACAGCTAATCAAGAAAGTAGTTCACTCATATGCATGGAACCAAATGAGGGTTTGACTTGTTCTTACATCAATATCATAGATGCATTAGAGCAAGTCCACCACCAACTTCCAAGTCTTAACCTTGAAAATGTCAACTAGGGAAAGTTGGAAATCCCTAAGAAATTTAAGCAGGAGCCCCTCAAGCTGAAACCATTGCCCACCGGTATGGAATACACATTCCTTAAAAATGAAAAATCGGTAATTATCAACTCTAAGCTTGCTCCTCAATAGAAAGAAGAACTATTGAAGGTAATAAATAGATGGTCAAAAGCCTTCGCTTGATCACATCCCGAATTAACTAGAATAGATCCTAGGATATGCCAACATAGGATTTACACTGACCCCTCCATGAAGCTTCGAAGACAACCACAGAGGCATTTAAACACAAAGCTAAAGCAAGTAGTCAAGGAAGAAATCAAACAACTTCTCAAGGCCGGGTTCATATACCCCATTACTGATAGTGAATGGGTTAGCCCCTTAGTTATTGTACCTAAAAAGGGAGGCAAATGGAGGATGTGCATAGATTTCAGGCTACTAAATATGGCAACATTCAAAGATTACTTTCCATTGTCATTTGTTAACCAAGTCTTAGCCACCATTTCAAGGCATCACTACCATAGTTTTCTAGATGGATATAGCAAATATAATCAAATACAAATAGCCCCAGAAGACCAAGCCAAGAATACATTCACCAATCCTTAGGGAATGTTTGCATACAAACAGATGTTGTTTGGCTTGTGTAATGCACCTGCAACATTTCAACAATTAGTTCTAAGAATCTTCCAACAGTAGATAGGAAATGATGTAGAAGTCTTTATCGATGATTTCTCCACCTATGGAGCAAACTTTGATCAAGCCTTGGACCGGTTAGAGTAAGTGTTAAAAAGATGTGTAGAAACCAATTTGAGACTCAACTAGCAGAAAAGCCATTTGATGGTCCAAGAAGACATAGTACTAGGGAAAAAAATATTACACATAGGGATAGAGGTAGACCCTGAGAAAATCAAATTTATCCAAGGAATTACTCGTCAACCAGAAACTGTCAAAGATATTTGAGCATTCCTTGGACATACTGGCTACCTCCATACACTATCCATGGCATGTGACCTCAACCTTGACCTTGATCTAGCATAGAAACAATAGTTAGTAACCCTTAACTTGCTAAATGAAAACCAACTAGCTACCCTATCATCTAACAAGTTGCACAAGGCATTCAATAAATAACGTCATGACCTAAGGATTAGGAAAGTTAAATATCAACTGAGAGATAAGGTTCTCTACTAGAATCCCACACATGTGCCACAACGTACTAAATTTCAAACACTACGGGAAGGACCTTATATTATTTATGCAACTTTTCCTTTAGGGGCCATGACAATATACAAACCTAAGAGCCCAAACAAGAAATTTTTAGTCAACGTACATCAAACCAAACCTTTCAATGAACATAGGACAACCAGTACACATGCTACCTCTCTTGGTGGACAACCTTGCTCACTATTTCGAGTCTCCTCCTTCCAACTTAGTTGTTGGGGAGATGGACACCTATGCTAACTATTTTAGGCCCTCAGTTCTTTTTGAATTTTTTTTTACACATTCTTTCAACTTATCTTATTTTTGTTTTATGCCATCATTCATATTTTTACTATTTCTTTGTTTTCTTGATTTACTTTTATTCATCATCTAATAAGTGCTCATGATGGTGGATTGAATTATGTCATATTGATTACTAATGTTTGGTTTTTACCTTTGAATTATGATGTTGATATTAAGATATGATTCTTTTGATAAAATAGGCAATGAGTCCATGCTGTCCACTCATCCATACAACTCTATGGTCTCTTTTGGCTTGGAACTATACAGTCCCATTTTTCTAGGTAAACTTGTTAATGAATTGGTGGCTGGGTACTTTTCAAACCAAGAAAAGACTCAAAGGATGAAAATGGTGTGACTTCAAGGGGATTTGATGCATTTTTGCTAGCCATTCTCTTGGGTGCTTGGATGCTTTTTCTTGGGTTTTTCGCCATTCTGACATTGTTCAAAAATTAGAAAGCCAAGTGAATAAAAATAAGTCTTTGCATGGTGTGGTTCTCACACAAAAAAAAAGGAAAAAAAAGAAAGAGAAGAAAAAAAAGGAAGAAAAGTGAGAATTCAAAGCACATCCCTTGGATAAAATAAATGAAAAAAAATGCATGGGTCTTTACATGGTATGGTTCCCATTCAAAAAATAACAACAACATGGGAACTCAAAGCACACCCCTTAGACCAAATAAAAGGGCTACAAGCAGTGGTTATGAAACTGGAAAGACATGTTACCCATGCCTGAAGGTTCCCTCTAACTAAGGCCCTTTCTCACTTCCTGCTTCTCCATTTTACTCTCCTTGGGATGGGGGTCACTCTTTGTGAAGGAATTCTTGTTGCTTCAAGAGGATGGATTGGCTAGGTATATTGATGCAAGGTCACTAAATGTGGTTGGTTTGAGTCTAGATTTGGGATGAAGTTCTACTCACTCATCTTAACCATGAAATACGCTAGGGGCTTTACACAACCTTGTTCTTGGGATTTTATTCCATTCTCTCCTCTCCATCTTTCTTCCCATTTTCCACCTCATTGCCGATTTTATCATTAGTCCATTTTGGGTTGATGCATTATTTTTCTTTAGTGAATTCTTGTGGGTAATTTTTTAACTCTTGCTTCCAAATGACATTTCTAGAGCCTACGGACTCTTTGGTTTGTGGGTTTGTCAAGGCATAAAAGGCATGAGCCTGCTTCGGGGAGTACCCATTGGCATTTCTTTTTGGTGCAATTGTTAACTTCTTTCCCTCAAACATTTCCTGCAATCAATCATTTCTTGTTTCATCCCCATCCATGACATCCATTTTATTGGCGTTTCTATTAATATTTATTTCCCATATTTCTTGTTCCATCTTATGGCTACCAAGGTTCGCTCTTAATCATGGGGGCCTTGGCATAATTTTTTTAAATTTTTCCATTTTACTATTTGCCTAACCCCTACACTTTGGGTAGTCATCTATGATAAATCTCTGAACCAATTTCTACCATAACCACAACTCAGCCAATGCACTTCATATCAAGGCAAGGTATCAACTGCATTATGGATTATCTATCCTTGCTCATTGGTGACTATGTTGTGTGTGTAGATGGTGATCATACAAAAAATGGATTGGGCTTAGAGAAAGCACTCAGGATGGATCAAAACTAGAGCATTTATGAAAAGAGCAAGTTTGGTGGTGTGGCTATGGATAAACAACGGAAGGCACAATCTTGGCATTAGTGGCAACATGCTCCATCTTCTTTCTCTCTCTCTTTTTCTCTACAAGCTACCAAATAAAGGCTTGGATGTCCTTTATGTACGAGTGTTCACCACAATGGTCACGAACACTAATGGTGTAATATGCTTATTGATCCATTCACTGGGCATGTTGAATTTTTCATCCCATTCCACCATCAGTTTTCAATTAGTCAATAATCCCATACCTTCCCAATATTTTGTAAGGAACTCAAGGACGAGTTTTCATTTAGTCGTGGGGGTATGATGAGAGTGGTTACTCTAATAATTAGAGTGGTTATTATTAGAGCAGTTACTCTAATTATTAGAGCAGTTATTATTAGAGTGGAAATTTCTCTAAAATTAGAATGGTAGTTTCTCTAAAATTGGAGTGGTAGTTTCTCTAAAATCAGAGGGGTAGTTTCTCTAAAATTATATTGGTAGTTTCTCTAAAATTAAAGTGGTAGTTTTTGTAATTATTAGAGTAGATTCTTTCAAGCCTATAAATATAGTGCCCAAGCGCACAATTTAGAAGGAAGTCTTGGAAGGAAGTCTTTCAAGGGAAGTCTTTTAGAAGTCTTTTAGGAGTCAAGTTAAAGTATTTTCCAAGTGCCCGCAACAAGAGGTCTAAGTGTGGATGAATCTTTATTTGAGCATTGTGTACCTAAGCACACCTTTTGTACAGAAATAAAGACAAGCTCTTGGATTCATCCGTGTAGCACTTGAGATTTATTTTCTTGCTCATTTCTTTTATTTTATTTTCTTCTACATTTATTTTATTTTATTTTATGCACTTTACATTTCTGTTAGTAGCACACACAGTACGATCACTTTGAGCATGCGTGTAACACTTGGTAACCCAATAACGATTAGCGTTTGGTAATCCCAGTAGTGTTGCACTAGTTTAGGATGTGTACGACAAGTGAGAACGGATACTGGTGTTAGGATTAGTTAAAGCCTAGTTAATCAGTAGTTAAGTTAAATTAGTCTCTTAGTTATCTCTCTCTCTCTCCTCCCTTATTAGTAGCAAGACATAAAAACATAAAAGCTATAAAAATTATATCCCTCAAGCTTACTTAACCATACAATCGTGACACACAAGTAAGTTTGAGAAGACAATGATCAACCAACCCGTCCTTGTTCCACAAAGGCACATAAGCACTTAGTCCTTGGAATTCGACTGGATCGTGCGTGAAACGCTCATATTCGTATGGTTAAGCGTAGGGGTACCTCACCGCTCATCAAACTTTAATTCACATTTTAAACATAAACCAATTCCCATGAAATTCACTATATTCAATATCTACACAATAATCAAATAGCCTAGTTAATATAAAGAGAAAAATGATAAGTCAAAATTTAATAGTTAAATGTTTAAGATTCATTTTTTAAAAGATTCCCTAGACACTTTAAAGTTCATAAATGAACTAGAAAATTTCAAATATATGTTTTAATGTAAAACTAATGTGACCACAATTACAAAAGCCTTCATCACATCAGAAATTTGCTATGAGACGGTTAGAGATATGAGGATTCCTACTAGAGTAACCCTCACAATTCAGCTCCCATCCCAAGAATAGTCCATGAAGGACTTGCTAATGTATAGTTTATTGTTTTTTTTCTTAGGAATGAGGTTTTTATACCACCAAGCCTTATGTTTGATGGAAATTTTCCTCTAAAAATATTTATGTTCAGTTGTGAAAATTCAATAAAAGTTTCAGTACAGTTCAGTTTTAAAGGGCTTGCAAAACTTTCTTTCAGCCTTTTAAGGGGGCAAAAATGTTGGCACATTTGGCCATTTCATGGAATAGGTTGGCATGATTAAATTGGTTAAGAGTTTTTGGAGAAGTGGCAAAAATTTCAATTTGAGAGAAAAAGAATAAGTTAACAACAACATTCTTTTTATTTAAGAAAAAAATATATAGGAGCACCATTCCTATATTAAGCTTATAAATCTCCAAGCATTGCATTTTACAGGGCAACAATATAGATATATAAATATATTATGATACACTGGGTTTGACGGATGAATATCCTGATAATCTTAATGCCAGCGGGATTATGGAAGAAGTCCAATTTTTATATGCATCATTTATATGATATGAATATGTAGCAAATCAAAGAGCATTACAAGTAAAATTGGTTTTGTATCCATTTTACTTTGGGAAAGCATATCTCTGCAGCAACACAAATTCAGTAGTCCGGTGGTGCAGGAACATTGCAATTCATATTGTTGAATGGCTGAATGTAGTCAATGTTAATCTTTCCTTCAACAATTTTGATGGGAACTGGTCAAAATCCTTGGGCAACAAGTTTACATAGCTGGAGAGCATGGGTCTTTCTCATAACAAGATTATGGATCCTATTCCAGAGTCTTTGTCCAACCTTACTTTTCTTCAGGTTTTAAATCTATCATTTAACAACTTTGAAGGCAATGTCAGTTGTTCTCAAGGCTCTCTCCGAAGATTGAAAAATTAATCATTCGTGCACAAATCCTACATGACTGCAAGCAAACAGAACATGAATGAAAGTAATCTGGTTGGGTTGAATCCCTGATTTTCTGAAGCACCCAAAAAGTTGTAGAGCTTCCAATCCATTCCCAATCATGGCGTTTCAGATAATCACATTGTTACCAGGGCATCTCCATCAAATAAAACTACCCCCTTCTCCAGCATATCACATGTCGAAACCCTAGTAATGGAAGCAATGAAGACATCAGCATTTTTCCCAGTACAACATTCTGGTGCTCATCAATGGAGGTCTGAATCTGCAGTATCCATGACCAGCGACGACCACCACTGCCGCTACATTAGCGAGCTCTTGTGCTATGTGGCGAGCTCTTGTTCTTAGCGAAGGTCCATGCTGTGCAGCTAAGGCACGACCGCATCGTCAATGCGCTACTAGCCCTACCCGCCTCAGCGCTGTTTCAAACAAGTTAGCAAATTTTGTGGTTATGTACCCAAGGGTTCACCATGGCCAGGAGAGCCTTGAGCCATACGGGAAGAAACAGATGAAGTTCATTACCGCAACAATGACGAAAATAGAAACAGCATTGCGGTTAGGAACTCATTTCAAAAATTCTAGGTAGTTAAAAACATAAATCACAATTGTCATTTGCTCTTGGAACCTGCAATCCGAAATTACCAAAAATAGCAGCAGTGCCCGATGCCGACGCATTTGCCTTCGCCGTTGCTAGTCCACCAAGTGCGGTAATAGAGACACGAAGACACAGTAAGACAAGTGCACAACTGAATCAGCAAAACCAGGAGATGTTTTACCTGATGCCGATAAATCAGCGCTGCAGTTTATTTAGAAGAAATCGTTATCGCCGAAGACATACAAAACCTGAACGTACAAAATCAAAGTCACAAAATAACATTTCAATTTCATATGGTCTGGTGGCAAAATAATAATTTCAGCAACTTCTCACATGCAATAATGGTATGGAGCACTTGTTAAAGACCTAGCCTTAATTTAATTATCCCAAGTGAATTACTAAGGCTTTATACACGGTGAGTAAGTAAAATCATAGAATAACAATTGAATGAAGCATCATAGAATAACAATTGAATGAAGCTCCTATAGTATGAAGACTTTGGCTTTAATTTTTAATTGATATTTATGAAAGAAATATTTGTAAAATGTGTAAAGACACATCCAATATTAGCATAATTTTCTCCTAACTTCCCAACTTCCTAGCTTGTTGGGCAAGTAGGATTTCCTAGCTTGTTGGACAAGTTACAACTTCTTAACTTGTTGGGCAAGTAATATCTCCTAACTTGTTGGGCAAGTCATAACTTCCTTACTTGGGAGAGAAGTTAGCTAAGATATTTTGAAATATGTAACTACCTTTTGAACCCTATAAAAAGGTTTCAGGGGTAAGAAGAAAGTGAGATACACTTGGAGGAGGACACACACTTTGGAAGACTACTAGCTCTCACTTGGAGACACACTTTGGGTCTTGGGAAGAGCATTGTAAAGAAGAAATTGTGAAAGATTGCTTGTAAGATGACTTGCTAAAGAAAAGATTTCAACCTCTTTGTCATAGTCTTGTGAGTTATGCTTATTGTTTTTTATTTTGTTTAAATTTTTTATCTAGTGGTTTACATAGTATCATGTTTGGCAAGTAATTTTGGGATTTTTAGATTACTCTTATTATTCTTGTTGCACGATAGAAATTTCTATTAAAATATTTCCATAGAAGCGCTTGTGTTTGAAATCCTTAAGAGAATTTTAGTAGTGAATTTTATTATTGTGCAATGTATAAGAACCACTATTGAGATTGTTGTAAGAGAGCCTCTACGTGTAGTTAAGCCGTTGAACGATTCAATAGTCAAAAGGGTTCAGAAAATCTTTGGTATTTTGATGGGACCAGAATAGCTTCTTTTATCTTGAAAGTGAATCTCCATGGTATTTCAATCAGAAATTGTCAAGTCTTTTGAAGGTTCTGCTGAATGCAATTGTTGACATCCATTATCTAGCCAAAATGGAGTCTCGTACATGATAGTTTACGCAGCAACTTTTGGTAGCATAGTAGGATTGTCTTGAAAAAATTGCTTATTTGAGCCTTGGAAGTTTGAATGATTCGTAGTTATTGAATTTTGAATAGCTTTATTGTGAAGTGTTTACTCGTATCATTTTACCTTGTTTAAACATTTGAGATCCTTACACAAATCTGCTTTCTTGTTCTCTTCTTTCTATTTCCATTGAATCTCGCTGTATTTCTAGTTTTCTTGTGGAACTATCTCTTTCTCTAAGGAAAATTAGAAGTAGATTCACAGGGTTGTGCTTAATTTTCTTTTGCAAAATTTTATTTGTTACAAGTAGGTTTTATAAGGACCACATAGACTAAGCAATTGAATAAAATAGGAACTCTCAATAACTCACAGTACTTGGCAAAGTTGGCTAAATTTCTTAAAGATAAGTCATTTGTAGTTTACACACAATGCAATCGTTTCATTTTTCACAACCACACACCACAACAGCACACACACATACTCACATTAACTACTAAGTCTATTTGGAGGTATCTGGGCCTTGGTGTTGCCAGAGACCAACAAGCACCTAAATCCTATTCGAGGACACTCGTTAGTGGTCGCGTCCGAAATGGTTGCCAATAGTTACCATGCAAATCTCTCCAGCGCATTTGTTCATCTTGATGGAGGATAAAAGTGTAATCAGGTATATACTCATCGGGCTGAGTATATGTCACCCTGTATTTTTGAGGAACTAGCTAATTTCGGTTACGTGTTTTTGATTGCCAACTGTTCTTTGTATGATCCTTAGGTGATGTGCTCTTGTGAGAAGAAGAAGAAGAAGACATGATGTCTTATTCAGTGTGCTATTAATGGTTAATTATTTTTTCTATTTGATTAACCCTAAGGTTCGTTAAAGCTCCCAATGATGTAAATGATCTCTTATGTCCTAATTAGCGCACAAACACTTAGTCCCCGGCAATGGCACCAATGATGAGTGGCAAGGTACCCCTGCACTCAACCATACGAATACAAGCGTAGCATGCGCGATTCGTTCGAACTCCGCAGACTAAATGCCTACACGCTTCATGGAACACTTAGGGTTAATCATTCGTTATCTTCCTAGACTTACTTGTAGTTGTCATGGTGTATGGTTAAGTAAGTCCGAGGGATATGATTTTTATGGTCTTTTCTGTTTATGTCTCCTATGCTATTGAGGTGAAGGGTTGAGAAACTAATTGCTAACTCTAACTAATGAACTAAGTCTAAATTACCTAGTGTTAGCATCTGTTCCCACTTACTCTACACACCCTGAACCGATGCAACTGTGGCCACCAAACGCTAATCGTTGCTGGGATCCCCACGTGTAATGCACGTTCTCGAAGTGGTCATATTGAGGCACTTAACTAGGAGGAAAGGGTTGAGAGAATCTAATCTAGCCTAAGTGCGATGAGCATCCGTTCCTTGATTATCCGTACATATCTTTCATGCATAACTACCATTGGGATTACCAACCGCAGGTCCTAAGTACGCCACTGGGTTACCAAGTAGTCACACTTAGATGCTCGTAATCAAGTTGTACTCATTCCGCATTTCTAGCCTATGTGCGATGAGCAACTGATTCCTTGATTATCCGTACACATCCTTAAATGCTCGTAATCAAGTTGTACTCATTTCGCATTAATAAGAGAGAAAGTAATAAATAACATTAAATAAAATCTTAATTAGCCTATTCCATGAACTGCAAGGTTTATCCAGGAAGTTCGTCTTTATTGCCGTACACAACTTGTGTTTAGGTACAATGTTACTCGAATAAAGATCCGTTCACTTTAGGACTCCTACTACGGGCACATGGAAAATATTCTATCTCTGGAGTGATCAATCTGCTAGAGTTTTCCTACTTCTAGCCTATGATGAGGAAACAAGGGAGAGCTGCCTCTTATTTATAGATATGACAGCACATCGCGATATCACGTACATGATATTGCAGGGGACGATGCGATATCGCGTACGCGAAATCGCATGGGATGTGATATTGCGACGTACGCGGCCTATTCAAATCACGTCTCATCAATTGGGCTAACATTATGGTGATGGACAACTACTTCATACATTAGAGCTAGTGTTCCAAATGCTATAGTTGATTGACTTAGAGCTAAGAACCATCTAGATCAATGACTTACAAGTTAGATATTTTTAACTAATGATGTATATTTCTAAAGATATATTGTAGAGTAGGTACTTTCTCAAGTGACTTTTTGTATAGTTTCATTCTTAGCTCTTGAAAATAATGTTTATCACAGAAAAGGGCAGTCAACAAGGTGCTTAGGAAATGTAACACTAAATTACAATATAAAGAAATAAACACCTATATTAAGAGTAGTTTCATCCCATAGCTTGCTTGCAAACAACAAACTTTCTAAAATTAAATAGATATAGAGGGATGTTGTTGTTTGAAATAACTATGATATTCTCACTAAGAATTTAATTGCAACATTTAGTACTTGTTGGTTCACATATAGCAAGTTTTCAAGAAGAATATCCAACCAACATTTTCATTTTTTCCAAGTCATGAAAATTATAGTCTTCGTATTCAAAAATTCAAGAGTAGGGCTATTGCAAAAATGTGGATTTCCAAAGAAAAATAATATTTTAAACATTTGGATTCACTAATAAATTGAATTAAGGAATGAGATATTTCCATTCTTTTAAAAGCATTCTAAAAATTTATAAATTTGAATAGAATATAACAATGTTACATATATTTAGCCGCTAAAACCTTGTTATCAAATTGATACAAACTACTTAAACATGATGGGACATACTCAATATTTTAAAATCTTGAAAATTAAAGTTTTCATATTAAAAAATTTAGTGGTAGTAGTCCAAGAATTTGGATTTTGAGAAAATAACTAGTAGTTTGAACATTTCTATTCATTGGTAAATTAAATTTAGTACTCTTACTAAAATCATTTCAGCCAAAGATCAATGAATTTTAAGTGTTTCAAAATCATGAAAATTAAAGTTTTCATATTGGCAATAAACATTGAAGAATTTAGATTTTGAAAAAAAAACATTAGTATAAACATTTCTACTTGAAAAAAAAAAAGAAAACAAGAGTTTGAACATCTCTATTCACTAATAAATTAAATTTAGTATATTTACTAAGATCATTTCAACCAAAGTTCAATGTGTTGAAAGATAAAAAATACAACATACTAATAAAGCAAGCCCCTTTCACTTCAATGGATAGTGCTGGAAATTTAATCATAGTACTCTTGCTATGTCGTTTTTCAAACCATGGTTCATATGTGTTGTAATTTTTTTTTTGTGTTGAATGGACTACCACACACAAATGCTAAGGAATGTAAGGAGGTCCAAGAGTAGGTGACATTAGTTGAAAATGAAATAGTGGGTTAGTGTATTAACCCTCCTCCTTCCATTGTGTTACATGGTAAACATCATTGCTAATTCTATACCATGATTAGGGCTGGAATTTGACATCTTTTTTAGGCATTTTCTCATGATTTTGGCATTAAATATGCTAATTTTTGAATGTAAAGCATCATAAAAATACCACAATATTTTAAAATGTGTTAATACAATGCTTTAAGATTTCAAAAGGCATCACTTAACTTTAAACTAATAAAAATTTAATAGGAAAATAAATGGATTTTAAAATATTTTATATAATTTTTATCATAAAATATATTAATAACAAAATATTTTTATTTATAAAAATGTTTTATAGTATGCAATATTTATACTAATAAACTTGTATTTTGTATTTTAACTTTTAATAATAAATAATTTTAAATTATTTAAATACCAATAACATATATTAACTATAAATAAACATATAAAATAAAAAAGAGAGAAAGCATCTACCTCATGCCTACTAGAAGTTTGAAATTTCAACCCTCACCAGGATGGACCATTGGCCCTAAGCGACCGTGACTCATCTTTAATATGTCTGCTGTAGCCGCATATACGCATGCGGAGGTGGCCCTGGCACTGCACCAACAAACAAATTAGTTACCGTCTAGTCAACGAAGGCCAAGCTAAATGCCAAAGCCTCACTTTCAGTCCTAAAGGCATATTCCTTTTTGGCCATGTTCAGCCACTGGTCACAGCTCACATTCAACAGCTGTAACGCTGGTTAAACTGACGCTGTTATTTTCCCTATTTCCCGTTCTATCTTCATTGGTAGATCTGGACCGCTAGAGTACACGAACCAAACTGTATCCACGCATCACTCACGCTGTCACATTTTGTTTTTTTCGAAAGAGGTTCTCGGTGAATAAAATTTGCATCCCCGTGCCTTGGCCTCTGGCTCCTCGTTCACATTGCTGTGTTCAGAAGCCTAGAGTAACTTGGATTGTATTTGAGGAGTTTTTCCACTGTTCTGTTCCTATTTGCTCAACTGTCTTTGACGTTTCCGCTGTCGTTCCTGATGATAGAACGTATGAGATTCGCTCTGACAGAAGCTCCCTCCTCGTCTTCAATGAGGAGAAGAAATAGCGTCTACGAGAGTGTATGTTGAGTTTGACTTTTAGTATGCACCGAGGAGTGAGGGGAAATCACTCGGCCATAGTTTTCTACGTCGGACAAAAATCATCAATACTTCGTCTTTTACTGATCCAGTTGAGTAGAAATCACTCGGTGCCATAGTTTTCTAGGTCGGACAAAAATCATCAATACCCAGTTGAGTAGAAATCACTAGGTGCCATAGTTTTCTAGGTTGGACAAAAATCATCAATACTTCGGCTTTTACTGACCCAGTTGAGTAGACACAACTTTTATATATAGTCTCTTGATTAGAAATTTTATTAACTCAGTTGAGTCGACACAACTTTTATAATAAATCTTATTTTTAAAATGAAATCAATAGATCGGGGTATCATTTACAAGACTTACCAATTTATTGTGATTTTTGAAACATGCCATCCAACATATTTCCCTATTATTTAAATACGGCTCAGTAGTAAGACATGGTATGCATCTGATTAATAAAACAAACCTATCACATTCATTGTAGGTATAACCAAAACCTATCACATTCATTGTCAATCATAGGCAGGTATAAGCATTGTATTTTCAGGATCTATACATTTTCAGGATCATAGGGATCATAGGTAGATTTTCTGGAATACTTAGGAACACATTATGACGCTAGAACAATTTCAAGGGTATTAACAAACCATTAAGCGTTGTGGTCGTCAGCATTGGCGGCAGACTCTTGATGGTGGAGCACAGGGATGGCAGTCGGCCTGTAAGTGTACCAGCGTGCAACAGGGAGGAAGTAAAGGAAGTTAAGCAGGGTAAGGGCGGCCATAAGCCAATAGAATAGATCCAGTCTGGCGCGGTTCAGATTCTGGTCCAGCCAAGTGTGAGAATGATGCTGCGTTTTGGTGCAGGAATTGACAAGGCTGACGATGAAGCTGCTGAGGAAGTTGCCAAAGCCAATGCCAAGGAAGAAGAGTGCACCTGCGGCACTGCGCATGTTGTGGGGAAATTGACTGTACAGGAACTCGTTGTAGCCGATGGCAAACGAGGCCTCAGCCACACCCATGATGGCGTATTGGAAAATAAGCCACATTGCCGACATGGGTACTTGGGCATTAGGCTTGTTAAGCAATCCATGCTCCACAGCCACATGCCTGCGTCGAGCCTCCACCAATGCTGCAGACACCATGGAGATTACGCATACCACTTGCCCTACTCCTATTCTCTGCAACTGCGTTATGCCACTGCCGTGCTTTGTGACTTTTCTGATGCAGGGTACCAGCAACTTATCGTAGAAGGGTATGAAGAGAGAAAGAGATAGCATTTGAAATATCCCAAAGGAACCAGCCGGAATGTTTAAGCTGAAGCTGCTGCTTTTTTTGGTTTTGGGCAGCCCCAGCTTGAGTCTCAGGCGTCTGTCCATGGTATTTGCCTGCAGCACTGAAAAGGTAGTAAGCTGCGAAAGGTCGGCTATCAGCATCACGAAGGCTGCCCACTCCGGCAGGATTCTTAGCACCGATTTTAGCTCTTCCACCTGCTCTACCCTGCACAGCTTCCACGCGTCCACCTTCTCCTCATCCTCCCCCTCCTCCACTATAGCTGCTTTGTTCAGCAACCTGTCATTACATTGTCTTGCAGTAATAGTAAGATTCATGATTACCAATTAACCATCGTCACTTTGGTATAGAGCAATTGAAATTAAGAATCATCTTCATCATCATGAATTTTTAATTACGTTCACTGAGAGTTTTCAAATCCATAACTAGTATTGCTTATTCGAATCGAACCTACCACCTTATCGTTGCATGATCCAGTACATACTTAGCCCTTATCACTAAGCTAATTCCACACGGCAGTGTTTAACCATGATTATGATTACACTGGTTCACTTTGATAAAAAATTATTAAAGAAGATTAGCACTAGGATTTCAGAAGTTACTGACATCTCTGTCTGTCTAAAACAGAACTATTATACTAAAATTTCTTAATCCATCTTAAGTAGTACAGGTCATCGCTACCCTAACTTAGGACTTCTCCAAAATCCAGAGTCCACTGTTATCAGCCACGTCAGTGATACAATGATTTGAAGATAAGAAGTCTCCTTTCTCGGTTCTCAGTTCTCACTTGTAGACTACTTTAGCCTGGAACTTCTTGAAGTCGGAGACACCCATTTAAGCCCTATTTCTATTGATCTAATCTAAGCATGCCTAAATATCATATTCTATTCGCTTTTAGATCCGTAGGCACAGTCCAGAAACCGAAGAAGAAACAATAATACTCTTAAATCACTTAAATGTGATCAAAATAGTAGACAATAGAATATTCAAACTAAGTTAACAATACAATTTTATTCATATCAAATCGCGGAGTGGAGTGGTGCCATTACAAACAATCCTCTGCTTTAAGCTTTACGTCTGTATCAGGATCACGTCACATGGACTAACGTGCGTTGACGGACCAACCGAGGCAGAAAAATCCAAGAGCATTAACTGAAATAAAGCATTATTCTATAATAATCATTATCGTTAAGAATCCCTAATTAGCTGAAAGAAGATCAGGACGTACGTGAACTGATGGCTGAGGGGAAGCGCGGACTTGGAAAAGCCGTAGTAACTGGAAGGCTGTGATGGCAGCGGCAGATGACGCTTTCTGTAAGCTGCTACCAACACCTGAGCGAAGGCTGTGAAGGGGCTGCCCTCCGGCTTTACTGTAATATACAGACTTCTGCCCACGTAGAAACACAGCGTGGACAGCAGCATAAGCGATGCCGGAATTGCAAGGCCCAGGCTCCAGCTGATGTCGCTCTGTATATACACCACTACAGTGACAGACACCATTACAGCAATAGTGAAGGAGAAGTAGTACCAGTTAAACATGCTCTGGATGCTTCTCCTGCCCTTGTCGGTCTTGTAATCGAACTGATCTGCTCCGAATGCAATGGAGCATGGCCTTATCCCTGCAGCCCCAAGTATCATCAACGCCATGGATGAGTACAGCACCATCTTCTGCACTGCATTAGCTCTCTCGCATGTGCTGCCGTCGCCGCTACGGCATTTGGGTGGTCTCAAACGAGGGAATATAGCTGTGCAAGTGAAGAGAGCTATCCCCTGCGCAATGAAAAATAATACTGAAATCATAACTAATGCCTACTATTGCTGATGCTGCTCTTGACAAGTAATTTGTTGCAGTTTAACTTAAATTTTAAAGAAACAATTTGAGTACTAGGAAGTTTGTCATGCAGCCGATGAAAATTGTCCAGTATCTGCCTATGTAGGAATCCGAAAGAAATGCACCCAGCACCGGAGATATGCTAGAGCATCCCGACCAAATATATATAACATTGGAGGCGGTAACATTGGGCATATTGAATTTCTTGGTGAGATAGATGATCATGTTGGCACCCAACCCAATTGTTGCTAGCTTCTCGCAAGCCTCGTTTGCTGCTCACAAACAAAAAAATTGAACATGTCTCATCCATTATATTAGCCCATGCCGTATCTGAAGATAAATGAAACTGAAATTAAATTTTTATTATTGGAATTTTATTACTTCCTTGGACGCTTTGCATCTTTTGATAAGAGAAATTTACATACTTATGGGTTTTTAAAACATTCTCAAGAAGATTACGAAGTGTTATGGTAAGATTTGAAACATATAACCAACTTTACAACTGTAAATGTCTACTTATATGTGTGTGTGTGTGTATGCAAAGCGAAATTAAAGAGGGATCGGAGGCAGTTCAAGCAGTTACCAATGATGAAGGGCATGGTTTTCCATCCACCCTTTTTCTTTCGGCCTGAAGCTTCTTCTTCATGGGGTTTGCCCTCTTCCTCTTTGCTGAAACCGAGATTGAAAGAGAGATCGCCGCCTGTTGTTCCTTTAAGGGACTCATCAGCAGGAGGAGGAGGAGGAGGAGGAGGATTTGCAGTTCTAGCAGGTATCTCTACTTCTAGGGAGCCGGCTTTACCGTACTCTGGGCCTTGCTGCACAATCAGTGTAGTTTTATCAGGCGCCATGAACGATGAATGATGCCGCCAATTTCCAATCAAGCTAATTAAGCAAGGCAACGGCGAAACGAACAGCCTCTGTGCATGCCTTTATAAGGGATTCATGACTGCCTGCCAATGGCTATGGCTCTGATACTCTCTCTTCAACGTGTTATGCACATTCATGAATCAAGACGCCTCTTGAGACAGTGGACCCTGGATAATAATGAATTATGTGGCTCTACTGCACCTCGGCAGTCGGCACACCGCTCAGGTTCATGTCCGCATGCAACAATGAAGAATCAAAGGTTCGTACTAGATCAGACGCTTACGTGGAGTGAATTCATTGGAGCTACAAATTCTCGCAATTTCCATTACTTACCAAAGGATGTGGAGTTCAGCAATTACGCACGAAAAACTGCACCGCTGCAAGCGTTGGTACGATGAACAGAGAAGGGATTTGCGTCCGGGAAGACGAGAAAGTGAAATGGTAAAGAACGCCAAAATGCATTTTAAATCCACTCCTGACACGTGAGTTTATTTAGAAGACGTCTCAAAATATGTAAAAGAGACGAATTTATATTAGTCATGAATGTATACAATATTACTGTAAATGCAATAGTTTTAGCATAGTGATATAATTTCATGAATTTTTACCGCATTAATATGGTTTCATTTATGGCAAATGCTTGAATAAATACAATTTCAGCTTATTCTTATCGCAGTTTATTGCATAGTGATATGATTCCATATTTTTCATAAACTGAAAGGTATTTTCATTGAATATTAGAACCATTCTTGTTTTCGGTACATTTGGAACGTAACTCACATCCAGAAAACGCTTATCTTCGGCGCATAGAAGGAATTAGGTTCACGCTTAGAATTTTATCCGTATACGTTGCACGCAGCATTTACACCTGGGCTTATCTTTTAAAATATTCATTGGAGGCTTCGCACAGATTGCCCAAACCACGGCCTGATCTGGTAGCATTGCATGCAAATAAAAATAAAATAAATCTAATTTTATAGTATAGTTTCTATTACATTTGTGTACAAAAGTCCTTGCCCGATGGTAAGACCTTTTCTTTTTGAATGACACATTTGAAGGCCTTCTGGTCTTGGCCGTACAATTTTAACAAATGGGAGACTTTTGGGCCGTACAATTTTGCCTTTACAAATAGGAGGCTTTTGGGCAAACAATTTTTCCACCACAGCACTGTACATAGTTTTTGGCATAAAAGATGTTCAGCTTTTATTCTTCTAAATTATCGTTAGGGAGGCCGAATTTGTTTGGAAAGCGGTAGCTGCCAAATCCCGAAAGCAAAAGAATTTCTTTACTATCATTAAGAAAACATGCATATTACTAAATAGCTTTAAGGTAGGAAATTGTTGGTCAATAGATTAAAAAGGTTCTTTAAAAAATACTCTTAACGGTGGTCAAAAATTTTTATTTATAGGATGAAAAAAAATTCATTTTAAAAGTTTTTTGCCTTTACAATATTTTTTAATTGGAGTTTTTAAAATTCTTTTTGGAAAATATAATGATGTAACCTATGTACTAATGAATTCGAATATGCAATATTCAAACAATTCCATTTTTAATAGTTTCGTTTATAACATTGCAAATTTCTTTACTAACACTTTTCTTGAGTGAAAAAAAAATTTAGGAAACTTTAGCAAATCATAAACCATTTCAACATAGTGAAAATTTTAATTATTTTATCCATTCTGAGTCTTGTCCAACCTATATCATTATATGGCTGTGTTGCATGGGGACCTTCTTTTTCCACATATAATTTTAAAAAATTAGAGCCTGTTCAAAGATAGTTTCTTGTATGTGAATTTCAAGTGAAATACAGACTTCTTATGATATCTTACTTTTAGAAGCAGATTTGCTTCCTCTTGAAGTTGAAGCCCTTTCTCAATTTATTTGTGTATACTTCAAAGTTAAGTCACATGGAGGAAGTCAATTATGTTAAGGAGACAATAAATGCTACACAAGAAAATGAATAGTTGCATCAAGGAAAATTATGGCTTCAAACTTGGAATATTGTAATAGAGGATCTCCCTTTAAATAAAAGGCTCTTCCTAAACACTATATAAAAAAATTTCTTAGCTAAAGTTTGGTTGAACATGTTAGGAAAAAGGCATTTTTATTTACATTCTATTAGATATCTATTCTCAACTATTCGTATTCATTTAAGAAATCAAATTACTAGAGCAAGAATGAGCTCTCATAATCTCCTTATTAAGATAAGTTGTTGGATTAATTTACCAAAAGAAGGATGTATTTGCAAACTATGCTAATAAAACATATAAGTGAAGAACATGTCTTTTCATTTTCCCTATCTTTGACTCATATTTGAATGAATTCTAATGTTAATTGTATACTGTTGATTGTCTTCTTTCAAATTGACCCTATCTTCTTGGAGCATTACATCAATGATCTTTTCAACTTTCTTAAAAAATATGTTGAGGCTTGCTAACCATCTAAAAAATCCTCTGTGATTTCCTAAACATAATAAAAATTTCTAATTTCTAGTTATTTTCATTTAGCGTTGAGAAATTTTGGTAACATATGCATGATGGGTCCAATAGCATTTTTGGAGTAGGGTAAACATTTAAAAGATAAGGTGTTGTATGGTTGCAATGTTGTCATGCTTGCATAGATTTAAGCATTTTTATTTTGAGGGAAAGTCTGATTATTTATATAACGAGAGGGGTGAACCTCAAATTAGTAATTACAACAATAACTTCATCATGGAGGGTAGAAGATCCTTCAGCAAAACAGATGCACATCCAAACCAATCAAAAAGCCCCAAGCATTCCCATAAAGCATGAAAACTAAAAATTAAAAAATAGTCATGTGCAACATCATAAAGTTCACTTAAAATAGAAGATATACATATTTGGAAAAGTAAAATAACACATAGTTTATAGATGTTGTATTGGCTTAGCTCGCAAGGAATCACAAATGTTAAATATTGTCATTATGCATTCATAGATGTTCTTTCATAAGTGAAAGTTGGCAAATATTTTTGAGACACATTTGTAGGGAGAGTTTAGGTACTTCGCATAAAAAGTATGAGCATTTTGCTCGAGCCAAATCTCCTAGGTAACCTCCACCCAAAATGAAATTTCATGTAAGTGGCTTTGAATGGTAATCCCTTCTATAATCATTATCCAACACTAATCCCATAGGATCCCAGTCTACATGCACATGAATCAACCTACAATCTTTGTAAATAGACACTCCTTGGAAAGGTATGTTACAATTTCAATCACCTTATAGCAAAGGATATACCAAGAGGCTATGACAAAATCCCATCATTGAAGTTTTTCCTAAGTGAGCACTACATGATGAGCTAATAGCCAAGCAAAAAACTTCATCTTTGGTTGACAATGAAACCTCCAAATAAGCTCCCATCCCCTTACTTTGGCAAAGGATTTCTTATAAAGACATGAGATCTACTATCAATGGTTTGTCAAAGGAAAGTGCAAGGTATCTTCATGGGTTAAATTAGTGGGGCTATATCTTTTAATGATATCAAGAATTTTGATGAATTGGCCATGTCTATTATTATCTGAAAGATTTATGGAATTCTCCGTTATCCCCTATTGAACTAATCCTTTATATGTACACCTAGACTTTAGTGCAATAAGGTGACTACTTTAAAAAAACTTCCCTAAACATTTTGTGATGTGCTTTTCCTACTAGAATACTTTCCATTAGAATGTCTACTTCCCAAAATTTCTAGTGCCCAAGCAATTAAAGAAAATTCCATAATCTCTTAATAGTTTTCCATATCTCTAAAGCTTTGGCTAGGAAAGTTTACACATTAGAATAGAACATCTAAAGAAAATTGATGTAAGGCTTGTCTACTTGAGACTAAACCTTCCTACCTAGCATAGCAGCTAGAATGCAAGCTTGCCTCCCTAAATCCTAAAGCCCACAACCACTTGCATGAATTGGGATAGCTATCTTATCTGAAGCAATTTAATGAAACTAGCGAGGCTCCTCCCCATTGAACCAAAGGAAATTCCTTACAATCTACTTGACTTGTAACATAAATTGACCTAGGGATTGAAAACTAGTGCACTATTAATGAGAATGCTTGAGAAGATAGATTTAGCCAGAGTTAGCTTACCTGCAAAAGGTAGAAATATACCTCTCCAAGAGATCAACTTCTTCTGCATCTTTCTGAACACTCACTCCTAACTATTAGCTAATTTCCATCTATAGAACAAAGGCTACCCTAGATAGGTAAATGGAAGCAAGCTAACAGTACATCTAAAAATATGCTTGATACACTTAAATCTTTCTATTGGGAACCCCACATGGAAAAGCTCTATCTTGTTCCAGTTGAATTTAAGCCCTGTTGACTAACAAAATTCATCCAATGCCTGCATCATATTTCTAGCCTGGGCAGATGCTAGAAAAAAAGCATCTTGTCATTTATGTAAATTGAGAACTTAGAAGGGGGGTTAAATAAGTTTCTTAATTAAAAATGCACCAACCACAAAGACATAACAAATTTTACATGGTTCCCCAACTTGGGTACGTCTACACTTGAAGGATAGAATCTATGCACACATCCAGACTTTGTGTTTCATCACCACTTCCTATACAATCTTTGAGCTCCACTATGGAGTGTTTCATCATTGTGAAACCACTCAAACCTGTAAGGTCCTAACAAGCTCAAAATGTGGTTTAGAGGATCCCACAACCTTTACAAAATTGGGCTTCACTCCAGAGTGTTTTGATGCCACAAAACCACTCAATCCTATAGGATCTTGACAAGCTCAACCAAGATGTCTTCCCACAAGAAGTACATCAACCCCATAGGGTACAAGAAAGAAAGAAAAGAACAAGGAAAGAATGTAACTAAATTTATAGATCCTTGCACTTGAAGCTCAGTACAATTACAATTAAGCAAAGGATGTTACAATGAAAAGCAAGAATAGAATTACTGATGGGACACGATATCGCATGGGCCGTGATATCGTGTACATGATATTGCGTCCAATGTGATATTGTATCCCTGCGATATCGCGTCTTCCCCTGTGATCTCGCGTATGTGATATCGCGGTCCGCCACCAAGTCTATAAATAAGAGGCAACTCTCCCTTGTTTCCTCATCCTAGGCTAGAAGTAGGGAAACTCTGGCAGATTGATCACTCCAGAGATAGAATATTTTACATGTGCCCGCAGTAGGAGTCCTAAAGTGAATGGATCTTTATTCGAGCAACATTGTACTTGAACACAAGTTGTGTACGACAATAAAGATGAACTTCCTGGATAAACCTTACAGTGCATGGAATAGGATTTTATTTAATGTTATTTATTGCTTTCTCTCTTAGTAATGCGGAATGAGTACGACTTGATTATGAGCATCTAGTGTGACTACTTGGTAACCCAGTGGTGTATTCAGGATCTGTGCTTGGTAATCCCAGTGGTAGTCGTGCACCAAGATGTGTACGGTTAGTCAAGGAATTAGCTTCTCATTGCACTTAGGCTAGATTAGATTCTCTCAACCCTTTCCTCCTAGTTAAGTGCCTCAGTATGACCACTTTGAGCACGTGCGTTATGGGTGGTGATTTCAGCAACGATTAGCATTTGGTAGCTTCAGTTGCATCAGTTCAGGGTGTGCACGGTAAGTGGGAACGGATGTTGACGCTAGGTTAATTTAGACTTAGTTCATTAGTTAGAGTTAGCAATTAGCTTCTCAACCCTTCACTCATTAGCATAGGAGACATAAAACATAAAAAGATATAAAAATCATATACCTCGGACTTACTTAACCATACACCATGACAACTATAAGTAAGTCTGGGAAGACAACGAATGATTAACCGCAAGTGTTCCATGGGGCATGTAGGCACTTGGTCTGTGGAGTTCGACCGGATTGTGCATGCTACACTCATTTTGTATGGTTGAGTGTAGGGGTATCTCGCCTCTCATCATTGGCGTCATTGCCGGGGACTAAGTGTTTGTGCGCTGAATAGAACATAGGATATCACTCACATCGTTGGGAGCCGAAATGGACCTTTGGGTTAATTAATTAAATAAGAATTTATAATGGTAAATTAGCACACCGATAAATAACAATGTCTTCTTCTAGCAAAAGCAATTCAGCACCTAAGGATCATACAAAGAATAGTCGGCAATCAAAAACACATAACCTAAATCAACCAGTTCCTCAACAATATTGGATAGAATATACTCATCCCGATGAGTATATTCCCAACTATACTTTTATCTTCCATCAAGATGAACAGATGCGTTGGAGAGACTTGCAAGGTAACATTGTGTTACCTCTGGATCAGGTAGTCCCAAACATGCTTCTCCATGCTTTGGCACAAATTGGCATGACAGAACTATATGTTGAATACGTTGCGAAAAATTTTGACGTGAGGGATTACCATCCCACACCTTTACAATGTATGAGGGACTCAAGGCAGGAGAGCCAACATACATTGTTGAAGGGCAAAGAGGTCCTGCACGTCATAAGAAAAATTGGAGATGTTCCTCCTCCTAACGATGGTGAGGAGATTGGATATCAGAACCTACGCTCAACGATACACAACCCTGGTTCTGATTCCCATGAACACCAACTGTTCACAGAGGGAACAACAATAAAAGACAAGGATGGGCACTTAGATCATCACCACAATCAGGGCCGAAGCCACAAAAGAGAAGGTAGGAAACATCACCACAGCAATGGTTCTCCTTCTTCTTCCCCTTCTTCACATTGCTCACCCTCCCCTTCCACCTCTGGGTGCAGTCATAGAGAGCATGACGGTGAGGATAAAGGTAGAAAAAATGAGAGACCTCGACAAGAGAGTCGAGAGAGAGGACAAGGGCAATCCCAAAGGGAAAGTAGGAAACAATGGAGACATCATAGGTGTCATGAAAGAGATGATCATGATGAGCCCCTACTTGCAGCCCGAAGTATGCTTGACATAACAGAGGCAGTTAGGATACCAACAAGGCATTTAAAATATAGTTGGATCAAATGCTTAGACATGAACAATATCCCATGCTTTGAGGGGGGATACAATGCTAATCCGCAGCATCATTTACAGGCATTCCACGATGCCTGCACCTTGCAAAATATAGAGAACGAGTGGCAAAAACTTAAGTTGTTTCCCAGCACACTCACTAAGGAAGCAGAGAGTTGGTACTAGTCCTTAGAACTGGAAACCATCAGGAGGTGGAGTACGATGTTAGAACTCTTCAATGATAAGTATCAAACGTACTCCTGAGTGTCCAATTTGTGTAAGAAGATCCAAGGCTAGAAACAAGGTACACATGAACCATTGGATGTTGCCATGGCCCACTGCTACACACTGTTACATCGTTGCCTGAGCCATGGATATGCTCAGCGGGATCAACTTCGCCACATCATGGATGGTTTAAGGCATGAAACTAGAAGAACCCTTGGGACTTATGCTTGTTGGAACAAGTAGCAACTTAGAGTCCATGAAGTACATAGCTTGTTGGAACAAGTAGCAAAAAAAGAAAGTGAGCTACGCAAAAGGGAAAGTGTGGAAGAATACAACCATGATCCCTCTCTTCGAAAGAAGGGAGTGAAATTTTGTGATGAAGAGGATGAGTCACCAATCGAAGAGTTGGTGAACAGAAAGACCTTGCTACTTCAAAAGCTCACAACAAAAATAGTGGCTAAGGTAGACGACGTATGGAGTTCCTTAGACTCTAAAATTGAAATTTTTTTAAGAATTGTAGAAGAGTCTAAGGTAGAACAAAGTAGTGATAAAGGTAAGACAAAGCGGAGAGATTTAGGCCCTGCACATAACAAGGGTAAGGGGAAAATCACTAACTCTGATGGGGTTGTGGATTTAGATACAGATGATGATGGTGGATGTGAGATCTACTACTATGACCATCCTAAGAGATGTTGTCCAATCATTTCACATCTACAAGAGTTTGGGGGGTATGTATTTAATCTGAGACTTAACCAACAGCAAACACCCCAAAGGTTACCTTATTCCCAAGGTAACCCAAGGTAGTTCCACCAACCATTAACGTATTATCCAAGTGGAACTCCACGACAACCCATCGGACAGCATCAACAATGGCAATACCCACAATCATGGGGGATGCCATTGCTGAAACATCAGTACCCTTACCGGTAGCCTGATCCTTATCGATATTATGTGCAGTAGTCAATTTCTCTAAGTGACTCTATGAGTCACACAACTCCCCACCATCACTTCCAAGTTCGGGAGTACTTCAGAAGGACTCCTTCTCCTCCGGGAGACACTCCATACCCACACCATCCTCCAAATCCATCTACGCCTCTTCCACAAGTAGTTCCCATAACATCTCCTACTTCAACAATGTAATCTCCTACTTCACAATGTAAGGGAAACTAACTGTAAAAAGAGAAGATCCTTCTTCAGAACCAAGAGCCCAAACAAACTCTCGCAACAACAAGAGGTTGAGCCCATGTACACTCCTCCACCATCTAACACTTCGGAGTGCCCTTCAGTCCAACAGAGCTTAACGCATACGGTTATGTTAACGCATACTGTAATCAACTAGATCAAGGTAGGCCACCTTCCCAAGAAACTAACTGATGCTAGAAGCCCCTTAATCTACCTTTAAGTCATCGGAAATGAACCACATAGGGCTCTTCTAGACTTAGGTTTCGGAATCAACCTAATTTCACAAGAAATGTATCAAGCCTAGAACCTACCCCAACTTAAGAAGAGCAAAATCCAACTAGAGCTGGTAGACTAGTCCATTACCATTCCTTTGGGATTGGTAGAGGACACTATTACCACTGTGTGTGGTTGGTCTTACCCAGCTGATTTCCTAGTGATTAATGTCAACAATAACGAAGGGGACTTCCCAATTATAACGGGAAGGACATGGCTTAGTACAGTAGACGCATGCATTAGGATCCACGATCTTTCCTTAGAAATCTCTAAGATAAATATTTATGGAAAGATCGAGAAGAGGAAAGTGCCATGCATCACATACAATGATTCATCCAGTGATGACATGGAGGAAATGCCGCCATGTAACAGGTGTGCCCTTGAAAATTTGAAACAAAGATGCCTGTATGTAGCAACCACACAAGTAGTAGACACCCTGTGGTTGACAGCTACCAGAAAGAGCAAACAAATATGCATGGAACGAACTGAGGAGACAAACCATGCCAACAACAAAGGCATAGACACATTGGAATATAAGCATCACCAACTTCCACCCCTTAATCTAAGATCATCAATTGAGAGAAGTTGGACACTTCTTAGAAATTCAAATAGGTGCTCATTATTTTGGATCTCTCCCTTTCCACTTAGTCATGGGGGAGATGGTCACGTATGCTAACCATATGGGGCCCTCAGTTCTTTTAAGTTTTTGTTTTACACGTTTTTGATTTACAACATTTTTGTTTTACACAATTTTTGTTTTACACGTTTTTGTTTTACAACTTTCTTTAACTTTTCTTGTTTTTGTTTTGCAACATCGTTATACTTTTCCATTGTGTGTNGGAAATGTACAGTCCCCTTCTAATAAGAAATTTAACGAATCGGTGACTAGGCACTTCTCAAACTAAGGAAGGACTCAAGGATTGAACGGGTGTGAATTCAAGGGAACTTGATGCTTTTGTGTTGGCCGTTCTCTTGGGTGCTTGAATGTTTTCCTTTTAAGTTTTCTTTCCATTCTGATGTTACCCTATTATCGGAAGCTAAGACAATAAAAATAAGAAGTATTTTCATGGTGTGGTTCTCACGCATAAAAACACATAACACAAAAAAAATAAATAAATGAAGTGAGAATTCAAAGCACACCCCTTAGACGAAATAAACTTGGGCTACAAGCACTGGTTGTGGAACCAAAATTGTTCCCTCTAACTAAGGCCCTTCTCACTTCCCATTCTCTCCTTTGTTTCATCAAAATGGTGGTGACTCTTGGGGAAGGCATCCTTGTTATCCATTAGTCATGGGGGTACGGGGCCTGATTTTTTCGCGATTAGTCATGGGGGTACGGGGCCTAATTTTTTCGATTTTCTCCTAGCCCCAAATTTCTTGATTTTCTTCCTAACCCCTACACCTTCGGTAGTCACCATTAATATATCTCTCGATCCATATAAGCCATACCACAACCTAGCCAATGAACTTACACCAAAGCAAGGTATTAACTACATTGAAATTAATTTACCCTTGCTAATATAAGATTACGTTGTGTGTGGAGATGGTAATCATGCAAGAACAGACTAGATCTGGAAGGAACACATGGAATGGAGCAGTGCTGGAAGCAGCTATGCAAGGAGCAAGATCGATGGCGCACTTATCAATGAACAATGGAAGGTGCAATCTTGGCGTTGACAACAACAACACTTCTTTCTCTCTCTCTTTCTTAGTTGCCAACTAAGGCCTGATGTCATTGTAATAAGGTGTTCACCCTTGTTGTCATGAACACTAGTTTTGTCAAGTCTTGTAATAATGATCCATTCACATGTCATCCCATTAGTTCCATTCCCCTCAATAATCCCATACCTTCCCGATATTATTGTAAGGAACTCGAGGATGAGTTTTCATTCAGTCATGGGGGTACGATGGGATGCAATATCACATGGGTCATGATATCGCATTTGAAGCGATATCGCATCCCCCGCGATATCACGTCTTCCCCTGCTCTCCCTTATTTCTTCATCCTGGGCTAGAAGTAGGGAAACTCTGGCAGATTGATCACTCCAGAGATAGAATATTTTCCATGTGCCCGTAGTAGGAGTTCTAAAGTGAACGGATCTTTATTCAAGCAACATTGTACCTGAACACAAGTTGTGTACGACAATAAAGACAAAATTCCTGGATAAACCTTGCAATGCATGGAATAGGATTTTATTTAATGTTATTTATTACTTTCTCTCTTAGTAATGCGGAATGAGTACGACTTGATTACGAGTATCTAAGGATGTGTACAGATAATCAAGGAACAAATGCTCATTGCATCATGGAATGAGTACAACTTGATTACGAGCATCTAGTGTGACTACTTGGTAACCCAGTGGTGTATTCAGGATCTACGCTTGGTAATCCTAGTGGTAGTCATGCACCAAGATGTGTACGGTTAGTCAAGGAATAGGTTGCTCATCACACTTAGGCTAGATTGGATTTTCTCAACCCTTTCCTCCTAGTTAAGTACCTCAGTATGATCACTTTGAGCATGTGCATTACGCGTGGTGATCCCAACAATGATTAGCATTTGGTAGTTGCAGTTGCATCGGTTCAGGGTGTGTATGGCAAGTGGGAACGGATGTTGACACTAGGTTAATTTAGACTTAGTTCATTAGTTAGAGTTAGCAATTAGTTTCTCAACTCTTCACTCATTAGCATAGTAGACATAAAACATAAAAAGATATAAAAATCATATACCTTGGACTTACTTAACCATACACCGTGACAACTACAAGTAAGTCTGGGAAGACAACGAATGATTAACTGCAAGTGTTCCATGGGGCATGTAGGCACTTAGTCTACGGAGTTCGATCGGATCGCGCGTGCTATGCTCATTTCATATGGTTGAGTGTAGGGGTATCTCGCCACTCATCAATTACTTAAAATAAACAATGAAGTGATTTTTTATGAATAGTGCTTGCACAATTCCCAAGATTTTGACATCATCTTATAGCCTTAGAGTTTTTAAAAACTACTCAAAATTTATGTAATAGTTACCAAATGGCTAGTGTAGACACCTACTTCAATGTTAAGACATCATATGAGATTGTCCTCAATGCGAGAGAGACGTCTACCTAGAAAGTGAGACATCTACTATGGAGGATAGACGTCTACTATTTTTCCAAGACATCTATTCAACTCTTGAACTTTGAATTCTAAGGAACTCTCTTGTCAATTTTTCTTCTTGGAAATCCTTGGAGCATCTTCATTTGACTTGTAGACTTCATTTTCATCCATGTTCTCTTCTTGCCCATGTAGTCTTCATTTTGATGTAGATCTTGTTTCCTTGAGTTCTTAGATCTCTTTGTGAAGTTCTTGTTCATGTCCTACAAAATCATAATCCCACACATACATTTTATATTCTTCATTTTCCTTAAGGTTTTGATATATCAAGAGGTCAAAAATTTACATACTAAGAAGTATGAAGGTTTCAAGGAAGAGGGGACATGACATTCAAGTTTCTTATCCATTTGTAGAGGTTATTGGAAACAATAGTAAAGGAGATATGGTAATAAAGGATTACCTTACTGAAGGCCTCCTTGGGCCAAATTGCTAAGATATCTGTCTATTTAGGGAAACTTAAAATCTAACTATATAAAGCATGAACTTGATCATCTCATAGAACCTCCTACAAAATCCCAACTCCTTTAGGGTGAAAAGTAAGGAATCCTAATCTACCTTATCATATGCTTTTGATAAATTAAATTTAAGAAAGAAAATATCCTATTTCTGAGTGCAAACCCATTGCAAAGTCTCATTTTTTGTAATGACACTATCAATAATATTCATCCTAGGGATGAATCTTGATTGATTTACCTCTATGATATTGGGTAGAAAGGGACTCAGGAGATTCACAAAAAGCTTGGAAATTTTTTTATAAAAACTATTGCAAATACTTATAGGCTTGTAATCCCTTAGGGATTGCACATTCTCCTTCTTGAGTAGCAAGATAATAAAGGTATTATTCTAGGCCTTGGGAAAAGTATCATGCTTAAATCTTGCTCAAAAAAGTCTTCCCAAAATTAATTCTAATGATATTCCAGTAAGTTTTGATATTCCAACTAAGGCATCTTGTGATTTGGTACCACAACCACAATTAAATGAATTTCCTCTCTAGAGATTTTTTCTTACAAAAACTCATTATCAATTGGTGAAACCAAGTAAGAGATTATACCTTCCAATAGTCTAGGATTAACCCTCTCATTTTGATCATACAAGTTATGAAAATAGGAAACCACAACCTGGAGATCCTCTTGGGAATTTAGGAATAATTTTATTAAGAATTTCTTTTGATTTCTTTGATTTGCAATGATATAAAAGCAAGTAAAATTTTGTTCCTCTTTTTTTAGCCACATCTCCTTGGAGCACTATTTTTAGGAGACCTTCTCCTAATAAGCTAACATTCTCACTTATTTCTTTGCTACAGTTAGATCTTGCATAATGGAGTTCCACTTCAGTAATGAATCTACTTGTCCCTAGAACTAGCCTACATTGTCCAAAGCAGCTTGCATTGTTAGAAGTCATGTTTGTTTCCACTCTTGAAAGAAAAATCATTGAAACACTACAAGCTTTTCTAACACTCCAAAAGATCTAGGACTAACCCCCTTTATGTTCCAATTCCACACCAACTTTGTCCAAAAGCATTTCTTAGAAAGCTAGGCATTCTCAAATTTAAAAGTTGATTGATAAGAAGTCATATTTCCCCATTCATAGAGGATGGATCTATGATCTAAAAAAACCTATGATAAGGCCTTGCCAAATGAGTGGCAAGCAATCCAACATAACCTAGGAAGAAAGAACCATTCAAGATATGAAGTTTTCCACATGTTCTCAAGTGCTAGTTGTTTCTAGGTGAAACAACAGAGAGGAACCCTAAGCTCTGCCAAATCCCCAATATGCTCTAGGTCATTGAAGAAAAGACTCTCCATGTTTTGAGTTGATGAATTGGACCTTTCCTCTTAACATCTTATGAAATTCCAATTTTGGCTAATAACCCAGTCCTTCTTAGCTCAAAGCTCTAGTATTCTTTGTTTGATCGTTTTTTGTTGGGAGCTAATAATAGGATCATAGACATTCAAAATATTTAATCCTTCTCCTATGATTCCAAACATATCAAGATAAAAAGTTCTACCTTAAAAGTTTAGATTATTTCACTAAAGATAAACTAACTTTGCTAAAACCTCAAGTTGGAACCTTAGACGCTATCTAGCTAGGCTAGTAATCACATGGAAAAACTTCCAATTTGGTTTCTTGAAGAAGAGCAACATACACAACATTTTCTTACAAAATTGTTGTAAAAAATCAAGTTTTCTCTTGTTCCTAGAGACCAATACAATTCCAAGATAAGATAATCATGTTATTGAAAACATCTGGGTGATGCTATCCACTATCATACATTGTTCCATTGGCGAATTCAGAACCTACATCAAATTTGCTTCTCTTTTTTGCTAGGATTTTCCCCAAATAAAAAATCTAGTATTTCTTATTGTTGATTGGAAATATCACAAATATTTTTCTTTCTTAGATCTTCCATACTCAATGTTCGACGTAGCCCTTTTCCTTATGGACCACCTAAGAGCAAGAGTTTGTGGCCATTACTTTCTAAGCATACTTGAATGACCTCTAGTGTTATTACTTTTTTTGGCCTTACTAGGCTTCTTCATCATCCTATTTTGCATTGATTTGCATTTGTCATTTCTGTCCTCTTACAACACCTGAGTTTTGCTTTTTCTAGATGACTAACTACCAGCCTTCCAAATCATCATCCTTGGCTTTTTCCTTATCATCCCCTCTAGCCTACTTAAAATAGGTCACATGCTCCACCTCTAGCCTCGATGTATCCACTAATACTCCTTGGAAAAAAATGATAATCTACAAAGATTGGTCTAGCCCTTGTTTTCTATCATTGTTGGTGCACTTATCCACAGGGGGTTTTTCAGTAGCTTTAACATCTAGGCTAGTCTTTCACCTGGGTGAAACTCATTCCTTCTTCCTATCTTGTGTTGATTTTCTACCCCATGTATTCTATAGGTATTAGGTTGAGATATGTCCCTATTTAGTATAGATCCTACAAATATTTTAGAAATTATCATAAAATATTAGTTGGAAAAAGCACCCATGAGGCCCTTGTAAGATAATTTATGGTAGATTCAAATCCATGCCATTGCACCATGAACCCCAAAATATGTACATGGATTAATCATTAAAAGTTTCCCAAATATGTCAACAATTTTTCACAAAACCCCCTCTAACCAGAATTCAATCAAAAGTCTAGAAAGGCGCATCCACACAACTAACTCCCTCTTGGTTCAGATCTTATCATCAATCTCCTTCTGCAATGGCAAATGCATAGGAACCTATTTTTCAACCTGCATGATTAGCTAGCCAACCCTCTAGGATATTATGGAATCCACTACTTTCATATCTTTCTCCTCCACAAAAATTAGCAACACCACATTTCCCTGCGAAGGACTGACTGGTACCATGACCCTTGACCAAGCCTTAGCAACTCATGCCTAGAACTCCTTGATGATAAGAGCCCTACCATTAAAGATGCTCATAAGCATTCATTAAAAATGTTGTTGTTGTACCTCAAGCATCCTTTTTGAGATAAAAATCCTAGAGCCATCCAGACTCTTAAAGCTAGGAAAATCCTCTTCTTTGCAGCTCTGCTCTTGATTCTTCTTAAACAAGGATTTCCCTCAAAGTGTATCCACAAAGGAAATATGGTCTAACATCAAACCACTATCACTACTTGTGCTATTCATTGCATTGCTTGATATGTTCTTTGAGCATCCTTCAACCCTAAACAAACCATTATCCCAATTCTATGCATGCCCATCTACCACTCTGCCAAAATCCTTCTGCACCCTTGAGCTACCTTCTCTTGAATCTTCCATCATCTCAAGTGAATGTTGATAGGGAGGAATTCTACATTTGTTCAAGTGTTACGTTTAGAGTAAATGTGAAAATTGGCACATACTATAGACATATTGATTTATGATTGTCATTTAGGTTTTCCAATTATTCATTTACTTCAAAATTTGAAGGACTTGTCCATTTTATTCTATTGGTCTCACCAATAGCACAATTATTTGGGTGAGGCTTTATCTTGTATTGTTAATTTTTTGTTTTTGTTTTTGTTTTGAGAAGGTACTCAAATTTCTTGATTATAGCATTCTTATTTAAAACTTAAGAACACTTTGATCTTGGTGTTAGGTTTTAAAGATGCCAATTTTATGGGTTGTTGGTTTAGGCTTTAAAATGCTATTCTTACAAGCACTACCACCTAAGCTATAGTTGGTGCTCATGGTAAAATTATATTTTGTCAATAAAACTCTAAGAGCATACAAACTTCTTTAGTATGAATCTAATGCAATTTCTAACGTATCTGTATTCTCATGCACATCACATGTAAGCATGTATAAAATAGGAAAAAAATTGCAAAGAAAATTCCAACTGTTTCTACAGTAAGAAAAAAATTCAAAAACCAAGATACTTTAACTTGGGAAGTAAAAAATTAGAACTTGTAACCTCTATTATATAATTTCAAATACTTACCACTATTTTACTCACCTTAGTTGTGGTCAAAATTATTTTTTATATTATTTACCTAAGTGTTCCTAGGTCCTAATTGCCAACCTAGTGACACATAAGCATGATAGATGATGGGCATCAAAAATGCATGCGCGAGCAACATTGCATTAAAGACAAACTAGAGGTGCTAGCTTTAGACTTTGAAGATGCCAGTCTTATGAGCATAAGCACTTAAGCTATAATTAATGCTTGTGTTAAATTATAGTTTGTCAAAGCTCGAGAGGTTTCATATTCCTTGTAGTGTTAATTATGCACGTTGAATAATATTCTATCCATAACCTTCTACAAGATTAATAATGTAATGCTAAATAATATTTTCCACAATGTTCATCTTATATTATACACATTTTTTTAAATGTATATTAACATATGATCTTTGCAAAAATAAATAAGGGTTTTTGACCAAATTATAAAATATATTACTAAACTAGTTATTGTTATTACACATGTTATTATATTCAATTTTTTTAAATCAATCTTAAAATATGATATTTTGAAAAGGAAAAGATTTTCCTATCAAATCATAAATATATATTATAACTATATCACTAAATTAATTAGTTTTACAGAACATATCAATTTAAAAAATAATCTTTAATATTTATTGTTGATCTATGCCTCATTGTTTAGCTGATTCTTAATGCAAGTATTACTGTTCTGCCGCAACAAATACCTTTAATTAGGGTTGTGATAACATTGTATCATTGTTTAAATAATCATCTTAAAATAGACATGATTTCTATGTAATTTTTATAAAAATATTCAATATCTTAGACTGGTATAATGACTTTAGAATATTCAACATCAATGAATTCGTTATTAAAGTATCTTTGATTATGAGTTCACAAATTCAATCCTGAGGTGTGAATATAAATAGTTAAGACTAACTTTCAAGAAATCTTCGGCGGCTTGTGGAATTAGGATTTTTACCCATATGAGTGGGTCTAAATGCTCTTCGTTTGAGTTACACATTAGTGGCACATTTCGAATTCCCACGCCCACATGGAGCTAGATCGGATTCTGGGCTCGTTATAGTTCTGTGGGTGACGCCTGACGCTTGACGCTTAAGTGTGACTTTTACTGTACAAGAAAGCACACAAGCCACACGTATGCATGTTATCACAACTCGAGTGTTCAACTAGGATTGGTTTTCTTATGCAAAGTCCGTTAGGCATTGACGGGTATACCAAATACATACATGCAATAATATCTGTACATGATATGGTTGTCTTGTTCGGTTCGCGTGTGACCTGTGACAACACGGAACCTTTGCAACAAATCTGGTACGAAGTGACGGACAAATTCCGTCCGCGATGTTCTATATTTCGTTGACCTCCCTGTCTGCAATGGTTGTCCATACATTGTTGTTTCCCGAACACAACTAGAGGCACTAAGGTAGGGTGATGAAAATTTTGACTTAAAATAGAGATTAGTGGAAGACTATTAGAAAACCTTAAATTAACTTAATATAGAAAACACACCGCATATATGCACAAAAGGACATCAAGATTTTAAGGTGGTTCGGAGCCTAGATTTACTGACCTACATTCACCATAAAACATTTCCAGATTGGAGTCACCATAAAACATTTCCAGATTGGAGGGGGTAAAGTAACTCTATTAATAAAAAGAAATTTACAAGGCTTCTTTTATAGTCCTGGACTGAGCATATCTACCAAGCTCAAAGTCCTAGAAATCTATTTTCACATTACAAAGGAAGGGGTAAATACTCTGCCTTGTCTTAACACAAAGACTTAAGAGTAACTAAGCTTCCTTAGACAAAGAAAATAAAGCTTTTACAGAAAAGAGAATACAGAGAGAGAAGTAGAGCAGAGGCACAGAAGAAATTCTAGTTCAAGCTCAAGGCCAAAAACTAGAATACTCAAACTGAGACCAATAGCTTCACTTTATGGCCTTCCTCTTTTTTTTTTGATGTTTTTATAGCCATTCATTCTACCATTATCAATTTGCTGAAGAAGAAAACACCATAGAAGTTGTATCTAACCTTTCATTATTGCTTTTGGCATGAGATTTAGGTAAGCCTTAAAAGCTAAGTAGAGGAGGAAGAAATTTGTTATTTCATCTTGGTGCTAACTGCTCCTTCCCGCGAAAATAACAAGCTCTACTTTCACTGAAAATAATGGCTCTTTCAGCTTCAACTAACAATCCCTGTTCACATTAATGGGGTCTAGCTTGAATAGATTCTAGGTTCTTCATATAAAAACCCCTTTCAATATAAGCTTATGTTGCTTCCTTTTCATTTTGCAGATGCAATCTTTCTTGCTATAGCTCATGTAGATATGAAACTTGGTTCTAGCCTTTCTTTTGCTTGAGTTGATATGGCAGTGAACTCTTTTAAAAATTCAGATGATTTTGTTTTTCATAGTTTTTTTCTAAATAAACTTTTTGGTGTGGTAATAGAGCTGACATGGCAAAGCTATTTAGAAGAGCTTTGTAGAACTAGAACTACATATTGGTTTTAGATGCTGAATTGGTAATGCTTTTGGAAGAACCAAAAATTGCTTTCGAAGCTTTTTCAAAAGGAGACCAGACTTTAAATCAATCATGTACATGTAAAAGAAGCATTGTTATGATAGAGCTGTTTGAACATGTTCTTTGCATAGCATAAAATTGACTTTACAAGCTAATTCTATTTTGTGCTTTTTCTACGAGTTGATATGATCAAGCAAGCCTATCTATAGTGGAAAAATGGTTCTACGAGCTAATTTTGCTTAGCACCTTTTCCATTAAGTTGACATGGTAGAGCTATTTGATCGAGTCTTCTATAAAACAAAACTTCGCTCTAGTTTTATTTAGTGCTTTTTATTCAGCTAACATGGTATAACTATTTGATTAAGCCTTTGTAGAATCAGAATGAGCCTCTACAAGTTGGATCTATGTGCTTAGCTAGAAAGAAAGTTTAACTGTACATGCTCTAAAATAGTTTTAAGCTCGTCTGCACTAAGTTCATAACAGAAAATCTGACATGGTAGAGTTAAATTAACGAGTCCTTTGTAGAGTGAAAAATATTTCTATGAGCTAATACTAAGTTGTGCTTTTGTGTGATTTGACGTGGTGTAAAGCAAGAAAATGGATCTATGAGCTAAATTTGTTCTGCACTTTGCTTTCTTGGGCTAACGTGGTAGAGCTAATTCTCGTTCTTGTTGTAGAACTAAAAATGATTCTACAAGATGACTCATCTCAAAAAAAAATAAAAAATAAATAAATAAATTAAGTGCATGAGCTTTAAATGAAAGGCTGATATGGAAGAGCTAAATTAGCAAGCCCACATGAGTGGAAAAAAGATTCTACAAATTGGATCTACTTGCTGAGCTAGATTAAAAATGTTATTACCCATGTGCTTTATTTGAGCTTGGCCCTACTAAACAAAGTCAATTGAAGCTACCATTGGACAACTAAACAATACTAGTTATCTTCATAAAGCTAAGAAGAAGACTCGAGCTGGTAGAGTAGATCAAGATAAGTAGAATAAAAAATAAGATTCTAAACACTAGTTCTAAATGCTAACATGGCAAACAGAGTGTTAGCTTTTTAAAGATCAAGAGCTCAAACTTGTGAAACAAAAAGCTCTACTAAGAAGCAAAAACATAACTAAGGTCAAAACAAACAATCATTGAAGGTGTCCATGTAGGCCACTTAGATAAATGTTACATATCCCTTCACCTCATTCATAGCTTCTCTTTTTTCATTACTTAGTCCTTGAAAGCTTTTTGGATCAATGCCCCATCATTCTCTGTATATGTCATTTTGCAACTTTGATTAAGATTCCACTTCAAATATTATTAGTTGACCCTCCCATGTTCCTATGTGCTTGGTAGCTAATCTTGGATTCATTGGATTAGGCTGACTATAAATGGCTTCTCCTAAGTTCTTACTTGACCAACCTTTAGAACATTCTTCTCACTCAACATTGTCATCTTCATATAGCCCTACTTTCATACCCTTCCCTAAATTCATATTCTATTGGATAAAATTAGCATGGTTGATCCTTTACCGACATCTACAATAACAACTTTAGAGCCTCCTTGAGACAAAAGAGCTATACTAGTATCAGTTGATAGGGGTTCCACTAGTTTTAAACCAAGAGATATATCATTCAAATCATGATGCGATCTGATCATAAGGTTTGAAGATGATGTTGAGTGGATTATCAAAAACATGTATATATGGTTATGTTGAAAAAGTATAAAATATATTATAATACATGTGGTATAATTAAAATCTGTGTAACCATGGAGAGAGAGATATATTTTGAGAATATTTAGAAGTTTATATTTTATAATTTTTAGGAATTTCATATTTATGAGAAACAAAACAAACATAAATACACATGCATTGCAATCCCTCATGGGGATAGGTGTAATGCTTGTGTTGTAATTCCTCTTGGGTACAAAGGCAGCACCACACACAAAATGCAATAAATAATGACTCTTAGTCATAACCTTGATAGTCCAGCATCATGCCATATAGTTGTAAGCTCCTTGGGTTAAGTCATTACAACTTATGAAAATGAGAATTAAATAAACATTTAAAGAGATTTAATGTTTTATGATGTTTTGAAGTTTAAGGTAGCAATGAAAAAATGGAAAAAACAATAAGCTTTATTCACCATGCAAAAATTAGACTTTGCATTAATCAAATAGTTTTGAGCTACATAAGCAAGATAGTACTCTAACAGAGTCTAGTTTCACTTATGAAAGTGACAAATTAAGACATATAAAATAGGAAAGGAAATTACCTTACCCAAGGGAGAAAGAGCTCTTCACATAAATTAGATGTCAAAAGCCCAAATGAAATCCAAGTTATACTTAGGATATAACTAAGTTGTATGTGAGAGCTTGTCTTGTGTATTTATAGTCTTTACAAAGAAATAAAAGAGGTTCATTAACATCTAGGCATCAATGGAGGTCTATCAATGTAGCCTTGGCCAATTAGAATGCACTTTTGACACTTTGGTCCAACTTTGGACAAGTAGGGGATGCACTGATGGGGATGCATTGATTTCCCTATGGAAATTTAGGGTAGTTGGTGCATCCCTCCTAAAGTCACACTTTACATGAAGGATCCTGGGTAAAGCTTGAAAAATTAGGGAATATTACGGATGGATCATATGACATTTGAATGAAGTTGGAATCATCCTAAAGAGCTTGGAATCATGCATACAACCTTAAAGTGTGACATAGATGACTAGGGTTCATCTTGGGAGATTAAGAGACTTAATCAAACACGCTAGACTATAAACATAAAGCATATGAAACACTTTTCAAATTCAAGGCTTATAATTAACATACAATTTGCAACTCGATGCCTCATCATTTTCCCATGGCTAAGTAAAGCTAGTCCCATAGCTTTAAAATTCAAGACAAAAAAATAAGGACTAGACACATCACACGAATTACAAATGTACAATATAGAATATGACTACATTACATACAAGTCACCTCACTGAGAAGTGCTAGGGGTGGCAGAGGAGAAAATTTCCTTAACATGCCTACATGAAATACGAAGAAGCTAAATGGATAGGTATTTTTCATATGTCATTTACATCTACACCTTTCGTGTCATTCCTCTTCAAATCACCTCTTGCAAGCTTCTCTCACACTTTTTTGGAAGATCTTGTTAGGCATGTGCTCAACTTGGAGATGAAGAGTGTAACCATTTGCCTCTGGATCTCTCTCTTAAGGAAGGTCTCTCATGTACAAGCATTGGATTTGATCATTGATATTGTTCCTTCTTTTCTTCTAGGACTAGTCGTTCTCTTGTAAGATCATAGACCAAGGACTGAGATCTTTCCATTTCCTCGCAAGTAAGTCTAGAGAATCTTGAGCATAGTTAGCTTACATGATGAGCTATGAAAATGCTAAAAATCAAGTGAGATCCCCCAAGCCATTATACTACCATTATAAAAATTGGCCATAGGAACAATGATAAGTATAATCCTTAGGGGAAGAAGAGAAACATAATCATAACTATGAAATCTAGACATGCATGGGTAAGTAAGAATAAAGTGAAAATCATTTAAGTAACCAAAAAAATTACAAAGTACATACTCGAATTAGTAACTCTCCCTCATAATTGAGTTACAAGACATCTGGCTTGAACCACACGAACAATGTAGATGAAAAGAAGAAGAACAAATGCCCATGAAAATCTCAAAAATCCAACCAAGGATCAACCCAAATAATCCACAAAAGAGAGCAAGAAGACTAAAATATTAAAATCTCATTTTAGATGACATCCAAACTCATGGAATTTGAATCATAATGTCAAATCTACTCATTCCCATAATCTAAAAACTAATAAAGAGGATTATAGAAATGGGAGAAAAATAGCAAACTTGAAGGTTAAAAAAATAGGCACAAGAGAGGTAAGATGAAAAATGATTATCATGATCAAACCTTGAAGCTCATATAGTCAATACTCATATAATTGAAAGACCAATCGAGTGCTTTATGCCATGCAACCAGCACCATAACTAGAAGATAAGCTTGAAACCACTTGGTCACAATGCCAAGTCATCAAGGATTTGCATGTGCATCCTTTTCAAAATAGACACTTGTCTTGCTTGCTCTTATGAAATCCATTGAAGGGGCACTTGTTAATTCCCAAAAACTAGTGAGACATCAACATCAAATGTGAGTATGTCCCCTTCAATGGGAAAATATCATCCTCTACTTTGCCTAATTGACTTCGTACCATAAAACATGATGGACATGAATGGAATGAAAGGGATGAAGACTGAATGATAGATAAGAAAGAGAAGGTGAGAGTGAAACATCATCAGATCTCTAGCCAATCACTTAATTTGCTCATAAGAACATGTGAGCATGTCCTAAACCCCATGAGAGATCCATTGGTACATCCATTCATCCCTACTCATTCACATAGTAGGGATAGATCTCCACATCTCCTTTTTAAGTGCAAGGTTACTCCCGCCACTACTAGTGCAATCTAGTCTTGATTATTTTGCAGTCTAATCATGGGTAAAATTAAATTAGGAAAATGTACTATAGACCATTTAGAAGTCAGGATTATGGTTTTGTTGTCCTCCATCTATGCATGTATGCATAACAAGTTTTCTGAATTTATCTTTATCAAAATCCTCTTGTTGATTCCTTTAGTTATGCTAATTGATTCTTATCCTAATAATAATTACAAACAAGAAAAAATGGATTTAGAAATTGAGTGGAAGCAACATTTGATGTTACTAAAGTTCACTAAGAGAGAGACTTCTAGGTGTTCATGGCCATGGGTAGGGATGAACAAGAGATTATCTTGGACTATTACATTTTGGGATTCAAGTGATCTTGGTAATGGGTTGAACATGAGAAAGATTTATATGGATATTGGTTTAACCACTCATTTTGACCATAATTTAAGTAATAATAAGATTGATTTAGGATGATAAAGGTATTAATTTGTATAGCTTGATAAACTTAGAGTTACATTGCTCTTTCCATCACCTCTTCCTCTTTTTGTTTTTTCTTCTTTCATTTTTCATCATTTTTTCTTTTCATATTTTATTCATTTCATTTTTTCTCTTTTTCTTTAATATTTCATCTTTTCGTTTATGAGAAGAGGGCTTTTGAATGGTGCATGAGGATTATCAGAATGATTAAGTTCTAGATCACCACCTAAAGTCTTGAACTTGCATAATCATGCAAATTCATCACTCATCACATGGCACAGATAGGTTCATGAGATCATGATCCTCTTCTAACCAAGAATGACTAGGCATGGCAAGCACATGCACCTTAGTCCAATAATACTAATTAGACCCATTATAGTGGTCGCAAGTACTATTGATGATACATCCTTTTCTTGCCAGTGATCAAGCACTCTTCTAGAATTCTACAGCTCACACCCTAAGGTGTGGATCCCACCTATCCATGGTTCTAGTAGTAGTAGCTTCAATAGCTCATGGTGCAAGTCTCAGCTCCCTATTGAATTTGAGCCTAGATTACTAGTGACAAATAAAGAAAATGTTGGTTGATGAATTTTGTTGTGTAGACATTGTATTGATAAAGGCTCACTTTGAATCCATTTACCACTCTTGCATTGCCATCACATTAATAACTCATCCATCCACAATTGGCTTATCGAGTGAACATTCATAAAGCACATTAATTAATTTTTCCTCTACATAGAAAACATACTTAAAGAAATATCAAATAAAAAATAAGAAAATTAGAGAATGATATCTTATTAATTTAAAACTATATAAAAATACACATCAAATAACAAAATAAACAAACAAAAATACAAAAAATACAAAAAAAACTATATCACTAAAACCATTACATGGAGGGATTTTCCCCTATGATTGAGTTTATGGTTGGGACTTGAAAATCTCCTTTATGAACTTGTTGTTTAGAAGCATATCCTCCTTGGATCTATTTCTTTGAAGATGATGGTGAAGGTGATGAGCATGAATCCTTACAAACCTTTTTTTTCTTTTTTTCTTACGAAAATAATTTCACCTATGAGGTGATGAATTTGTTGCCATGGAAGGAACATGATGATTGTGGTAATTTCCAATAGTGTATGATGATGGAAAATATGGATAGTACCTTGCATTAAGGAATTGAAGATGTTCTTACCATGGCTGATTTAAAATTCCCTCCTATAATGGTACAGAAGGCCATGTTATACATTATTGAACTTGAGGCCATTGAGATAGTTGTGGTGGATATGATTAATAATGGTGGTAAACTACATGAGGTATGTGGTTCGTGGGCTAATACGTTTCATGGTAGGAAGAAGGATGGCATAAGAAAGATTGTGGCAATGTAGAAGGGGCACTCAAAGGGTTAGGTTCCATCCTTTGTTAAAGTTGTAGCTGAAAAATGGACTAGAAAGATAAGAAATTTGATCATGGTAACAACTCTTACTCCTTATTTTAACTTTGCTAGCTACTTCAAGGGCTTTATTTTCAAAATCCTTGAAACCTAAAGCCATAGTTTGATTTAGCATTTTCCAAGCCTTGTTAAGAACATTAGCAAGGTTTGCCAAAATGGTTTTCATTCTCATTCTTTCTTGAACAAGGGCTTCAACAATAATTAGAAGGTTGAATCTTACATTAGACATTCTTTACATCATTTTGACTTTGGGGATTTATGTTAACTTCCTCTACATTTACATGTTTATACCATTCACCTTCCATTTAGCTACAATATGCAACACAATAGCAATTTGAGCCATTGACATTTGGTAGAGATCAACAATGACACATATCCATCCTTTCATGAGTTTATGGTTGTAGTTCTTATACTAAGTGCATTAATTGATCACATTTACTAAACCCACAATTTCGCCATTGATTGAGCATGCAATTGTAAGATTCTATGCCCACATCCAATGATTCATTAGTATCCTACTTTCATCATGCTATCTTCTTTTTAAGGTTTGCAAATTGTGCATAAGATTGAAATCTGACATTGAAAGCTTTTAACATGTCTATCCAAGAAGAGATGGGGTTGGGTGGAAGATATTTATATCATGTTTTGGCATGATTAGTGAGTGTATGGAGAAAAGATAGAGTTTCTTCCACTCACTATTTAACACTTGTAGCTTGCAAGCAATGAAAATTGTTTGAACATGAAGGTGTGGATCATCATATAACTTCCCACTGAATGTGGGAATGTTAGCCATATTAATATTTTTTATTCTTCTCTCCTTAATTCTTCTAGGTGGGATGCAAATTGATTCATGAATTTAACCCTAGTAGGTTCATAAGGATAATGACTTATTCAAGCCATCAACATCTTTGTCCAAATGAAGATAAGACAAATGTAAAATGATGAACTACTTTGAATCAGCATAAGTATAGCTATGATCCCATGGACATAGATGCATTAATATCCTTTTCCTAGAGTCATTCATGTTATAGCAATGGGGGTTTCTAGGAGAAGATCATGCCTGGTTCCTAGCATGCATGAGCTCATATTCTTGCTCCACAATCATATCATGAATCTCTTTTTTTTTATGAGCAACATATTCTGATTATTGAGGTGATATGGATTGATAATTTTCCAAATCCTTTATGAAGCCTTGATTGAAAAAAGTCTCCTCAAGGGTGGTAGGTGCAGCTTCCATAGGTTCTTTGCAACATTATCCATGTGCATCATGCCATTGTCCCCATTTGTCCTGATGAAGTTTTATTACTATATGAGGTACTGCTTCATTTTCTATATTTTTGAAAGTGATTTGGATGAATTGAGACTTTTGCTTCAATCTATTTTCATTATTTTATTTAGCCATAATTACTTTAGTCCTTTATTTTGTACAAAATTAACAACTTAAAAAAAGGAAAATTATGAATATATAAGTATTTCAAGGTAATTCACCAATGCCTTCCTCGGTAATGACACCAATGATAAGAATCCCTCTGGTTTTGGATAAAGGATGTATCATTTGAATCATGGTGTAATTTGGTCATAAGCTTTGAAGACAATGTTGAGTGAATTGCAAAGAACACTTATGTATGTTGTTGTGTTCAAAAAGTATAAAATATATTATAATGCATATGCTACAATTCAAATCTATGTAACTAGAAAGAGATATATATAGAGAATATTTATAATTTTATGTTTTATAATTTTTATGAATTTTATATTTATGAGAAACGAAACAAATATAAACACACACATCGTAATCCCTCATGGGGGACAGGTGTAATGCTCATGTTTTAATCCTTCATGGGGATAGGTGTAACACCACATGTGAAATGCAATAAAAGATGGCTCTTAGTCATAACCTCAATGGTCAAATACAATGCCACATATTTGTAATCCCTTTGGATAAGGTTGAGTCATCGAAACTTATGAAAATAAGAATTAAGTAAATATTTATAGGGTTTTAATATTTTATGAGGCTTTTGGTGTTTTAATATTTAAGAAAACAATGACAAAATGGAAAAACCATAAGCTTTACTCACCACACAAACATTAAATTCCACTTGAATTAAATGGATCTAGGATACATAAGCAAGGTATCATTCTAATAGATTCTTGTTATATTTATGAAAATAACAGCTTAAAACACATAAAATAGGGAAGAAAACTAACTTGAAAAAGGGAGGAAAATCTCTTCACATAAATTAGATGCCACGTATTTCTAGTATTTCATCTTCAACTTGTAGGAAATGACATTATGCATCATTGATCACATCGATTTGGCTTTATCTTAGTTTTGACATCCAGTGTTAGTTCTAGCATCGATCTTGCTTCTATTGAGTCTTTCATATATAGTGTTCAAATTTAATTTTGACATCTCATGTTAGCTTTTTGATGTTGTACATTGATCTTCTCTTTTATGTTTGATGTTAAATATCCATATAGATTTTTCACATCACATGTTAGACTTTTGACAGTCAACATTACTTTTCATTTGTATCTTTGACATTCGGTGTCAAATTTACTTTTCACATCATGCATTATATTTTTTAACATTTGACATCAATTTCATCTTCAATGTCTAATGTTAGCTTTTCATCAACTTTTAATGTTCCACATTAGATCTTTTAATGTTTTCATTGAATTTGCTTTTAACATTTGACATCAAATGTCATCTACAACTTTTGATGGCCTGTGTTACATCTTTGATGTCCAATATTAGAACTTTGCATTTTGCATTGTTTCTCCTATTTAGAACCTTTTGAAAGATTTCAAAAGATTCTATGGGCTGCACTACATCATTTTTGCACAATCTAGGAAGAGTTTTTAGCCTATATATAGGAGAATACCCCTCAATGTAAAGGTTTGGGATCTAGAGCCATTTAGATAGTACTTCAGCTTTTTAGATAGCTAATTAGTGCTTCACTTTTAAGAGATCTATTTCTTATTTTATATCTCTTTTTCTTCTCTCTCTCCTATTAACATATTATATCCCCTTTGTGTTGTTCTTTTGACATGCGAAGATTTGCTAAGAATTATATTAACACATTGATATGATTTTCCTTTTACAATTGTTAGCTATTGGATATACTCATCCAACCTAGTTTCCTTATGTATACCTACCATAGCTTTGAGTGGTCCTATTCTTGATGTTTAACCTATTTAATCCTCTTCACCAAATATAATGCTTTCATCTCTTATCAATTCCCCTGGGACAAATCCATAGCTAGTTGCATTGCTTAATGACATGTTGCTATATCTTTAAAGACATTAAGACAAGATGCTCAAGGAGCTTAGCTTATAAGAAAATGCTCTAATTTCCTTGGACAAGGTTTTAAATGACCCTGTTAGCTCTATGATTCCATTTCTAATGTTTCCTAAAGGAGTTTCATTGCTTACTTTCATCAAGTATAATGTTGAGATGGGAGACCCCATGAATCATGTAGTTACATTCAAAAATGAGTGCATGCTTCTAGCTCCTTACCCTCACATAGTGCTAAGATGCTTCTTCAATGAATTATTTTGAAGAACTTTGGAGTGGTATAGGTCCCTAACACATGGATCTATTACCTGCCTAGAGAAATTGCTTGTCACATTCATTGAACACTTCAAGTTCAATGTACCTCAAAGCATGGACGCAATAACTTTTTTTGGCATCAAATAGGCTATGAATAAACCCATTTATAAGTTTATTTCTTGATAGATAACAACACCAAAAAAATTACCTTATGATATGGATATCAAGCATGTCAAAGTAACATCTCTCCATTAATGGGATCTTGCCCTGGATTTTTGGCATGTTTGGGAGTGTTTTGGGCCTATTTTTATGACTTTAGGATGTTTCAGGGGCTATGGGGACTTGTTTGGAGGTGTATGGAGGTTCCAAGTCTTGAAATAGACATCTTTGTATTTTGGCCTTGTAGAGGAGACGTCTCATTTGCAAAGGATGCGTCCCATTTATATGTGAGATGTCTTTGCCAAGATGTCCATTGCAAGACATCTTCTAATAACTTCTTCACTTGGGAGAGACATCTCTTATTTTTTGAAGACATCTTCCAAGGACTTTAACAAACATAAAATTGATTGATAAATTGGAGGTAAGATGAAGAGATAGGGGGGAAAAGGTATAAATAGACCTCTTGGGCCTTCAATTTGATTAAGAGAGCCTAAAGAGGGAAGAGAGGTGAGTGAGAGAAGAGTAGAGAGAGATAGAGTCTTAGCAAGGTACCTTGATGATCATCCTTGTATGTGTGTAATTGCTTTGATTGAGTATATGAGAGTTGGATTGAATCTCTTTTCTATCCTTGGGAAACTATGCTTTGTTTCACCTGTAATTTTTCAATTTAAGTAAGAATAAAGCTTTCATTTTTCTTTTTCTTATTTAATTTGTTGTTTTATGACTTTGAGAGAGCTTGGATTATGGAATCCATGGGAGCTCCTCATCAAATTGGTATTAGAGTAGCTTGGAATTGAAGATAATTGCATTCAAGTGGATAATTTGCATCTCAATTGCAAAGAATCACTCTAAATTCTCAAGCTTGGATGAATTCTCTCTTGCTATTTTTTTTGCTCATCCTAGGGTTTTAAAATTTCCCTTTGATCCTTAAGTTTGTCATGTTTTTCAAGAATTGGAAGAATGGTGGAATTGAATACCCATTGACTTGTAATAGCTAGAATTTAAAGATCTTATGCTTATTTCTCTTAATATTTGAGAAATTCTTTTCTCATTCCTTGAGAAATCTTGAAAATTTCACCTTTTCTTATAGAATTTTGTGAAAATTTCATTTTAGATCAATTTCCATCATGCCTCCAAAGAAGAAGATAGGTCAAGATTTGTTAAGAGACATGGATGACATGAGAAATTCTCTCAAGATCATTGTTGAGAAAATTGAAAAGCTTGGAGAGAACAAAACACATGCTACTTCACCAAAAGTATCCAAGATAGGGTACAAGTAATGCATTTCTTCACCAAGACATTCCTCAATGCCATCCCTTGAAGATGAATACTTTGGATATGTAGAAGCTTAAGATGATGTTTTTCTTCATGCTCCTAGTGCTTAAAATAAGTCTTATGGCTTTAAGTTTCCTAGGAAATGGAGAAGGGAACTTCCTTATGAGCCTCAAAGAAAGCAAGGTGAAGGAATTGAAGTCACTCTTGGAAAAGCTTTTAGACATGCTTCAAGGATTCCTCATGTTGAAGTCAAATCCTTCAATGGAATGGAATGAACTGAATCATTGTTATCTTGGTTGAAAATGATTAACAAGTACTTTGAACTTGAAGATGTGAAAAATCATCAAAAGATGTGTTTTTCTGAAACCAAATTGGAAGGCATAGCAATTGCATGGTGGGAGAAGGACATTCATTCTTATGAGGTGAATAATGGTACTCCTATCAAAAATTGGTTTGTAAACCAGTTCTTGCCTAAGAAACAATTTGAGAAGACTCATCATAGACAAGAGGCTATCCAAAGATTGAAGTAGCTAAGGCAAGGTTATAAGAGTGTGAAGGACTACTACATGGATTTTTGTAAGTCTTTTCATCTTGCAAAAGTTCATTGGGATGATTAGGAACAAGCATCTAACTTTCAAGGAGTACTTAAAAGTGAGAATCAACAAGATTTGGCCTTCTATGAGCCCCAAACATTGGATGAGACTTTTGAATTGGCTCTTAAGGCTGAAAAAGAACTTCAAGGCTTCACTAGATGTCCTGGAGCTTCTAAGGGTAAGAGTTCCAAAGCTTTTGAAAGTGAGAAAGAAGGCAAGTGAATAGAAATGACAAGGAAGACACCAATGAGAGCAAGAGAAGATCAAGGAGGGCCAAGATTCCAAGAAAGATTACTTCAAGTATGAAAAGGACTAAGGAAATGGTTATGCCTCCAACCTTTAATGCTTCAATTATGGTGGAAGGGGAAATAAAATATGGGAGTGTAATAAGACAAAGGTTTCCAAGAGAAAGGAACTCCAAATATTAGGAAATGAAGAATCCTCCAATGAAGGTAGACCTCTTGTGATTGAAGATGCAATGGAAATTAATTCTTGCATTATGAGAAATGTTAATGTTAATCAAGGAAATGAGGAAGAAGAAAGATCTAACGAAGTAGAAATCAATGAGAAAATAAGTTCTCAAGTATCTCTTATTGAGAAAGGGAGTGCTCAATACTCCAAGGTTTCAATGAAGGAAACCAAGCATTTCATCAAAGGTACCAAGAGATCTTTAAGGTTCAAGATGGTGTATGCTGTTAATCAAGAAGTGTTCTTACCTGATGAGTCATGGGAAGTGAAGGATCCAAGCTAAATAAGTGGTAAGGATCAAGGGAATTCTCAAAGAATAAGGATCAAGAGAATCACTAGAAGGTACTCTTCTCATACTTTTTGTAATTATTCTATACCTTGTGATAAGGGAAAGGAGACTCTAAGCCAAGTTGAAGTTATCTCATAGAAGATATGTGAGTCTTCTAGCCAAGATATGTGGAAGAATGGTTTCTTTGATGATGATTTTGATAAAAATGATGTTAAATCCATGGAGGAGAGTTTATCTTTTAGGTTGGTATGTCCAAAATGGCATGAAGAGCTTGTTGATGATTCCTTTAAAGAGGAGAAGTCATTGGAATTGGGAATTGCTATTTGGGATCATGAATCTTTAAGATTTGAAGTGATTGGATTGCCAGATGTTGAAGATCAAGTTGAACCAAATATGGATGGGAGAAGCCATGAAGAAGTAAGTAAGTGTGAGTTTTACCTTGTTGTCGGTAGTAATCTCTCTCATGTCAAAGCTAGTGTGATGGAGTGGTTTTTTCAATTGTGATTATGAGAATCATGATCATTGTAGTGATTATGATAATGTTGTGACTCCTATTTTTTTGATACAAACAATGTGATTTTTGATGCCATTGTTAGTGAGAGCAAAGCTAATGGTGGTAATGAATTTGATTTTGTATGAGATAATGATGGCTATGATGGTAGTCATAGCAGAAAGGTCATTATTGATGTTGGTAAAGACATTGATAATGATATGATTTTCAAAAATTGGAGATATTTTCTATGCATTATAATAAGGATGAATTTGTCAAAGGTGTTAATGACATTGATTGTCTTGGCTATGAAATGGATGAGTAGCATGAAGACAATTTGCATTGTGATGATGATGATGAAGGGAAGCTAAGTTGTAGTCTTCTAAACACTAGGAAGAAGAAGGTGAACTAGAGGAAAAATGGTGAAAGAAGGAAAATTGGTTTGAGGAGACCTAATCCTTTTAAATTTTCTTAATCTTCTATTGTTGTAGGTCATGGAAGAAACATATGGAATTTGGTTCTATCAAAATGGAAGCATGGTGAAGCCTTTGAGGGCAAAGACCATATTTACGCTTCTTTCATGAATGTATCCATTGTGATTTAAGCATAAAAGTTTTCTAGTGTGTATGTGTGTGTGTTTATATGTGTCATGCAAACATTGTGTTGTATGTCTATGTGTTTGTGAAATAAGTTTGAATGGTAGAGACGAAATGTTGTGAGCTCTAACCATTCCATGCGTGTTATGCTTTGGTTTGTGTGTGAATTGTGGCCTATGTAAGGGGGAAATAGCTATCCCAAGAATTAGGGCATCTTGTGTGGGAATCAAGAGTCTTTTAAAAGAGGAGCATGCTAATGTGGACATCAAATAGGCTAAAGTAACATCTTTCCATTAATGGGATAATTTCCTTGAAGTTTTGGCATGTTTGGGAAGTGTTTTAGTCGTATTTTGATGACTTTAGGATGTTTTAGAGGCTATGGGTACTTTTTTGGAGGTGTTTGGAGGTTCTAGGCCTCAAAACAAGGATCTTTGTATTTTGGCCTTGTAGAGGAGATGACTCATCTGCAAAGGAGATGTTCCATTTGCAAGTTAGATGTCTCTAGTAAGACATCTACTACAAGACATATACTTTGATAACTTTTGCACTTAGGAGAGACATCTTCTATTTCTCAAAGATGGATTTCATAGATTTTAATGAACATTAAATTGAATGATAAATTGAAGGGAAAATGAAGAAATATGAGGGAAAAGATATAAATAGATCTCTTGGGCCTTCAATTTGATCAAGGGAGTCAAAAGAGAGAAATAGAGCCTAAAGAGGGAGAGAGTGATGAGTGAGAGAAGAGGAGAGAGAGATAGAGTCTAGGAAAGGTTCCTTGATGGTCATCCTTGTGTGTGTGTGTGTGTGATTACTTTGATTGAGTGTGTGAGAGTTGGATTAAATCTCTTGTCTATCCTTGGGAATTATTCTTTCTTTCAGCTGTAATTTCTTAATTTGAGAAAGAATAAAGCTTTCATTTTTCTTTTCTTGTTTAATTTATTATTTTATAACTTTGAGAGAGGATTTTGAAATCCATGGGAGCTCCTCATCACCTTTTCATTTGGAAGAAGGTGAACTATAAGGTATCTTTGAAGCAATTATAATTGATTACATTCAGACGAAAGATGACTTATTATAAGCCTCATTCTCTGAGTGATGCTTTCTTGGCCACTAAACACATTAAAGAAACTTCTATTTAACATAATGACCATAAATTCATAGAGCTATGAGAAAAAGTTGCTAAGGTTTCTAAATAAGAGAAGAACACCCATATTATAGGAGGTTTCTTCATCTGATCAACCACATAGACCTAGAAGGAGTAAGGATCAATACACTAAGCTACCCATGAGGTATTCTTCACTCCTAAAAAATCTTCTTATGGATGGTCATCTTAAGAAGAAGTAGCTCTTTGATTAGGCAAGAGTATGCTTTTGTCACATATAGCTGATAACCATGAATCCTTCTCAGTGGCAAGAAGGACATCCTAAGGTGTGAAAGTCATATGACTATTGTAAGTGTTGTTATTATTATGAGATTGCTAGACATGATATAGATAACTACCAGAACTTGAAAGAGGATGTCTAAGATCTCATTGATAAGGATAAGATAGTGATGGCATATTATCCATCCATAATGCATCTAGGAAATTAGTAGTTGGAGATATTTTAGAGTCCCTTGAGGGCTAGAGGGACAACTTCAACCTTTAGGTGTGAATATAAAGTTAGTAAGGCTTTGTCAAAAGAACCTTACATCATCCGCTAGTTTGAATACAATCAACCTAGGTAGCTATCATTGCAATATTAGAAGCCTTATATGATCTATTAGTCTAACTACACTTTATCATCTAAGCCAAAGTGCTCATCATTGCATTCTTATCACATCTATGATAAAAAATTTCATCATTCTCCTCCTACTGAGCATTCACCATCATCTGTCTCTCATCCTATTACATTTCATTTAGAACCTTAAAATACTCTTCCATCTACTATACCTCATGTATCTTCCTTCAACTCATGTAAAAATCCTGATCTGTAGTCAACATACCGATGAGTCTCGCTCAACTAAGTAGAAGGAGAAGACAATTGATGCCCCAAAGAAACCTTCTATGAAAACAATGAAGGTTACCTTTTAGCATCAATCAAAAGCTACATCTTCAAGTAGCCTCCTACCTTCTTCTAGTCCTATTCTACCTATTTTGATAGCACTTGGTTTGCAACCATCTCAGTCCATAAACAATAAGGTCTTATAGCAGATGACTTTATTTTTCCACTCTATAGGCATAAATTTGTCCTTGTATGACCTTGTTGCAACTTCTAAAGAATATCGGGCTATGTTATATGATGTTCTAAAGAAGATTGTGGTTCCAAATGACATTTCTACTAGAATGGAAGCTATATTCCTCTTTCTTTAAGTTCCTCAATATGGATAAGATAGTTTAAAATTTTGTCATAAAAATATTAAGGTAAAATTCAAGATAGGGGATATCTATCAACTCTCAGTTTACATTATCATTAAATTTTCACAAGAAGCTATAGTTTCTTTGATACATGTTGATGATGATGCTAGATGGACTATAATCAAATGAGTTGTTATCAAGTGTCTCGAATTTCAAGATTAAATAAACTTTAATGAAAGCTATACTAATCTCATTTCATTTAATGATAAGTGAGTAGAGGGTGTAAGTTTCATTAGAATACTATTCATGGTTGGTGATGTTGTGCAATTTGATACTATTTTTATAATGATACATAAGTGTCATGGTATTAATGACATACTAGGACATCCTTGGCTAGCTTGACACTAAGCTATTTAATCTCCTATATACTAGGATATTTGTATACCTATTTGTAATCATGAGGTTATAAATTTTGTGGATAGGAAAATTCCTAGTATTTTTCATCTAGATAGAGAAGCATGTTCCTATCAATTTTGTGGAAAACTAGCTAAGATTCAACTTGAACTTGTAGGAAAACCTTAAGTTCCTTGCTCCTTGAAGAAATCTGAGGCTATTTCTCAATCTTTAGACTTGGGCAACAAGTCTATTTTCAATGTTAAATTTATAGACTTAGGCTTTGATGAACTAGAAATATCCTTACCTAGGAAGAAGTATTATTCTCATACTTTTTATAAAAATAGCTCAAAAATTTATTACAAATACTATAAACTTAGATCCTTAGCTTTATAATACTTTGAGTCTTATTTACCATCTTTTATTTTCTATTAGGTGGTAGACATCTACTAATGTATGTTAGGATTTTTCTATTACTTCCCTTTTGTTATTCACTACCATTAGGAAATGATGGTATTAGGCAATGAATTAATGCCCCTTTTTACTTGGTTTCTTAAATCTTCAGATTTGGATAGATACCTACGAACACGTGCACCCATAATTGCAATAGCTTAGAGTCACAGGCTAGGAATTGGATCTTCAATTAGTCTTGAATCTATAGAAGAAAGAATGTTCATCTATGATCACAGGAAGTGAATTTTAGAAGATAGAAGAAAGAGGAACAAGTGGAGTTAGCTTTAAAAAAGGATGCGATTGCATATGATTTGAATTCAAGTTTGGTATGTAATGTTGGCTCATGCAATCTACATCTACTCATAGTTCATAGAATTTACTACTTGGGGATTGTAGTCAACCATAATTTAATTTTAATAGGAAACTTGAACTCATCAATGCAAGTCCCTAGAACTTGCACCTATTTCATAATCCCTAATGGTTTTCTAAGCCTAATTGATCACTCAATTATTAGGATTCAAATGTTTGACTATTAGGAATAGTTCACCAAGACTACTAATCATAGTCACTCATAATGATTAATGGGCTACATGATACTTCATCAGGCTATGAGGTGTGACCCAGCTATGGTTCGCACTTAGGTCATAGCTATTAGCTAGATGTTATTCTAACCATCAACTGAAGTTTTTTCATAATTGAATCAAAGAAAAACTATAAAGCATCTGCTAGAGGAAGAAAGATAGAGAGAATGGAGAATAATAATTGAATAGATAGAAAAATTCTAAAGAGTTATAGATTTAGAGTAAATTGGAATTATTTTGTTAAATGATGTTGGTTGTACTAGAGATTCTTGAATAATATGATAGTTTTTTTTTTGCATAAGAGTGAATTTATGTTGATTTTTATTCACCATAACTCTAGCAATTTAATCTCCACATAACCCACAATCCTTCATTGATGGGTTCCTACACTTCTACAGTGTAAGACACAAGAATTAAACTTAAAAATTTGGATTTATTGCAATAGCCATGGGTTATGGTGATATTTTCTCAAATTTAAACTTTGTAAAATTTTTATTTTTCTTTGTTTACTTATTCTATGTATGGATCATAATCAGTCTTTCAATTTGTGTATGTTAGAATTATTAAAATTTCAACTGACATTGATTAATTTGTAGATGTTTCTTCTTAATATGAAAATAATGATGTTTGATGAAACATATGTCAACACTCAATGATTCTTATAGTAGATTCTTATTTTTTTATTTTTATTTTGTTTTCTTCTTTAATTGTTATTTCATTATAGGTTTATGGTTTAGATTCATGAGAAAGGTTAAAGATTAGTACATGATAGGGTATCTTCTTTATATGTACTCAAGAAAAGAACTAAAAAGATTTCGATTTCATTAGTGGAGTCATCTTCATCAAGGAGTTCTAGAAGTAAATAAGGAAAAAGTTCATTTAGGTGACAAGAACCATCAATTTCTCAAGTATACCTATAAACTCTAGTAGGTATAGGCACCAAGGTCAAACTTGTAGATCGGCTTGATACCCTAATTATCCTAACTACTAGTGGCACTTAGTGTTTAGCCATATTTCTTAGTGGTAAAAAACCTAATCAAATATCCATGATTGTTAGTATACCAATTGAATTTAGATTTGGAACATTGGTTTTAAATTCTACAAGTCAATTGGGTTATGCTCCACTCACACAATCTACTCCTTTTCTAACCATGCAAATGGTTGATTCATCTTCTTTTAATCAATCTATTCCTCCACAAGTCAATGCTATGTACCATTCCAATACTTCCAATAATCCCTTTGACATTTTTCATTAGCAGCAATTGCATCAACAACATCTACAGGCCACTATGTAAACCTTGTTAAATGCTTTAACTTAGGCTACTCAAAATACATGGCCATCTTGGTCTAATTAATAACTTTCTCACTCTATTCTCATTCCAATACAAGTGGCTATTATATCAATGAAGTTCCCTACTATTTTTCAATCTGAGAAATGTAATGTTCATATGAATTATCCTAATATGACTCTCAAATTCATCACCCTATAGGATAGCCTACCATTCCTTTTAATTCACCACCTATTCCTATGTCTTGTAGTACAACTGTTCTATCACTAGCATCATATAGAATCACATTTATGAAAGTACCTAAATAGCCTTATTCTAATATGCAATCATTGATGAATATTCTCCAAAGTGTACAACCTCTATTCAATGTGTAGGTTGTACAAACATTATCTATAGATCAACTACAAATTCCACAAAAAGGACTTCAACAAATATCATATCCTTTACCTAATCACTTAGTGTCTCTAGGCAACCAATTTAATTAGTTTTAATAAATTTAAAATTAAGTTCCTTATTAGGGAATGTTTCACCAACTTTCATTAGAGGATTTGATGGGGGGAAAATCAACTGCCACTCTCTCCCCTATTTAGTTACCTACTAGACAAGATGTTAAGATTAAAAATCTATCATCACTTCCTCAATTTTATGGTATAGATGATAAGATCTATATCATCATTTACAAGTTGTTAAAACATTGATAGTCACATGTGGCAATAACATTATGAAACATACTAAAATGATTGTCTTTCCTTTTACTTTTAGAGATCATGCATTATCATGGTATAGGTCATTAAAATGATATTCTATTTAATCTTAGGAAGGATTTAAGGATGAGTTTTAAAATTAATTTTTATCTTATGCAAAATTTCGTTAATATAAAAAAAGTACATTTAGGCTTTTAAGAAAAAGAAAATAAGACTTATTAATAGGCTTGGGAATGTTTTAAGGATATAAGAGAATGGAACCTTGATCATGGCTTTTTAGAATGTCAATTGTTAGTATTCTTTCATGATGGTTTGACACATGTGTTGTGATTGAAAACCTTAATGGAAACCAAGGACCCTTGGTAGAAGTAGTTCCCAAACCCTAAATCCCCAAGGCCTATATGATAAAAATGGGATTTGAGGTGCCCTAGCCGGTCTGGTAGATCAAGTAGGAACTTAGGAGATGTAAAACGTGGAAATATAAATAGATCTGAATAATGCATAGATAATAAATTTAATTCTATTGAACAAAAAACTCAAAGCATAAAATTTTATTGGAAAATGAATAAAGAATAAGTTAGATAAATGTGTAAAAAATGATGCCTAGATGGGAAAAAAAGGGGATTCACTTATGCAAGAGTTCAAAGCCCATTGAAGCTAAGGTGATCTACTTGACAATTTGGGTGCTAAGCCACTCTTGATGTTATTGAACCTTCCTTCACTATCACAACCTTGGATCTGCCAATTTGGTCATTAATGGGAGGGGGTGAGAAAGATGAATATTTGAATGTCAAGCTCCTCCACAGTGGGTTTGGAATCTCAGAAGTGTAGTGTTAACACCAAAATCCACCAAATCTTAAGGCCTCACTGCTTCCACACTGGGGTTAAAGAGAATGCAAGTATGGGAACTTGCAAGAGCTCTTAAGTGCTTGAAAATGCCCCAAGTTTGGAGTTGTGTGTATGAAAATTGGTTGTGAGTGTTGTATCTTGTCAAAAATTATTAAAGCTTGTCAAAAAACATGGAACCCTTCAATGGTGTTTGAGGCTTGCTTTTATAGGACCTTTGGGCCATGAATGGGGTTGTAAATTGGCTATGATTGGGATACAAATTGGTTGTTAAATAGCTACACATTTGATGTAATTTTGCTGCAAATTGGCTGAAAATTTAACCTAAATAGGCACCCAAATTTGGGGGTTACTAAACATAGTAAGTGCTTCCCCCATGGCCATTCCATTTACTAAAAATAGTAACTAGGACATCTCTTTCACATTGAAGATGAATCTTCCATGTTGAGCTCTTCACCATGCTTGTTGAAGTGNTGTGTGGGGGGTGGCCAGTGGAGGACTTTCTAGGTTGGAGGAAAAGTTTTCAAGCTAAGTGGAGACTTTCACATTGGGAGGAAAATTTCTAGGCTGATGGGGAAAGATTCCTAAGTTATGCATCTTGTGTCCATGTTGAAGGGGAAAACGTTTTCAAACCTCCATCTGTCCACATTGGGGGTAGGTGAGATCTACCCCCTTGCAAGTGTTTCCAGAGTAGAAAAATGCATACCCCCCATAAAACCCATAAAATTACCTTTTTGACATTTCAAAAGGCATTTTTGACCCCAAAGCACTAATATAGATACTAGGTGACTTTTTTGTTTTATTTGGGGAATGAGGCTTTGACCACTTATGAGGCATTTTTAACCCCAAAAGTATAAAGTATTTGAAATTGTGCATTGAGGGTTATAATTTTCACATTTACAATGAAATTTTTCCTTGGGTTTCATGGGATGAAAACTACACGATGAGGATTGATTATAACATGCAAAATTTTGTGATGTTTCAATGGCCCCTCTTTGTTGGTTTCTAGAGGATTGGCCCAAGAGGCACCGAAAAAGAATACAAAATACCATTACATATAGGCTACATGAGAATTAGACTATTTAGGTTACCAATGTTGCTAGTTTAAGGCCATACCAAGCGATGGTACAAGTTTAAGGCTCTAGTAGGTTGTGTTGCTAGATTAAGGTCATAGTGGGCCATTGAAAGTAAGCTTGCTTGTTGATGCTTAGTAGGATACATGTAGTATGGATTCATATAGAAATGAATGACTAGATTAGCTAGCTGATTCCCATTCATGTTGGCTATTCTAAATGCTCCATTCTCATATGATCTAGCGACAAGAAAGGACCCTTCCCAGTTGGCTGAGAATTTGTCCCCATGCTCATAGATGCCCTTGAGGACTAGGTCCCCCTCAATATTGCACATGGTAAATTATGGTGATGTTTTTTCTTATGCCTCTCTTGATAGTGATTGATGTGAGCAAGGACTTGCATACCCTACTCCATTGAATCCAATGTAGCTATCTGCAACTTCTTATTCTGCTCATCGTTGATGAAGTTGGTCAAGGCTACTTAGAGGGATGGAACCTACAATCAAGATGTAAAATAGCTTTAGAACCATAGAAAAGGTTATAAGGAATCATGTTGGTTACCATGTGATAGGTTGTTCTATATTCCCATAGTGCATGGACAAGCTGCTTATGCCACTTTCTCTTGCTGTTCTTGAGCATCTTCTTGAGCAAGTTGATTATGGTCTTGTTGCTTTCTTCTACTTTTCCATTGGCTTGAGGATAGTAAGATGATGTGAAAGAATGCTTAATGCCTAGATTGTGATAGAAACTATTGGTTTCTTGGCTACTAAATTGAGGTCCATTACCTATAACTATGATCATGGGTATGCCATAATGAGCTGCAATGTTGTCTAGGATAAATTTGCAAACTTGTTTAGACATGGTCTTCTTAGAGAAATAGCCTCAACCCACTTGGTGAAGTATTCAATTGTGGTGATGATGAAGCTATGCCTTGCAGTAGACTTAGGTATTCTAGGTCCAATGATATCCAACCCCCATCATTAAAATGTTCATGCTATTTGGGTTGTATGTAATTTAGTTGGTGATACATGTATCAAGTTATTATATCATTGGCACATGTCACATTGCTTAACCTTTTGCATGCAATCATTTTTCATATGGGGCCAATAGTAGCCTAACCACCTAATCTAGCAGCCATGGTTCTAGGTCCTATATGCCCTCCACAAACACCCTTGTGAACCTCCTCTAGGACTATTCTATCTTTAGTTTTACCTAATCACTTTAGGAGTATGTCATCATAGGATCGTTGACATAATGTATTATCACCTAGAATGACATACTACTTTGATCGCTTGCATATGGTGTCTTTTTGAGAAGCAGTTATGCCTTGTGAGGATTCACCATGCATAAGATAAAATTTGATATCATCATACCACTTGGGAGAATTAGTATGAATGAAAACCACAAAGGTATCCTTAGTGTTCTGTGTGATGGAAGTAGCATAGTCCATAGTTAAGGTGGGAAACTTGCTAAACACATCTAGCATCATACTAAGGGCTAGTGTTGCAATTGCATCATCTATGGTGTTTTCATTTCAAGGTATGTGTTGGATATTAACATCCATGAATTGTTGTAATAATTGCTTCCCTAGGTCACAGTAAGTTTGTAAGTGCTTAGCTTTACATTCATAGACTTTGGTTACTTGGTTAACGATGAGTTGTGAATCACCTTTAATGGCTAGGAATCTAATTCCTAGGTCATAAGCTACCATGATCCCTTTGATCAAACCCTCATATTTTGCTATGTTTTTGGTGCATGGGAACCCAAAATGATAGGAAAAGGGTTGGATTTCACCAAACGGGAATGTTACGATAGCAACAACACTATTCCCATGGGTGATTGAGGCTCTATCAAAGTTCATGACTGCCTCATAACCCTCCAGCACTTGGATAACTATGTTAATGTGTTCATTAGGGAATTTAGGATCTATGGTTACTTCATCATCAACAGGTTAAACTGTGAGTTGTACAACTATATCTTGACCTTTTGTTGAGGATTAAGAGACTTGAAGGTCAAATTCTATGGTTATGGCCTTTCATTGGGCTATGAAGCTAATTTTGTAGATGTTTGTCATTATGGATATAAATATGTTATTCTTGAAAATGATGTTGACTTGGCTTCTAAAGAGTTAGTGTCTCCATTTCTTCAAAGAGAAGACTAGTGCTAGGAAATACTTCTCCACTTCAGTGTATAAAATCTTGTGGGCTACCATGTCATCATGGTTTTGATAGAGTAGTAAGGTAATGTATGTATCAGAGATGATGAGACAAATGTAAAATGCTTTACCCTCTTACATAGGATAGATTATCAGTAGTTGTGTCAAATCTTGCTTAAGGTTATAAAAGGCTTCTTGTCATTGAGTCATCCACTCATAGTGTACTCCTTTCTTAAGAAAGTGTTGCATGGGTTGTAACTTATCTATAAGCCTAGTGATAAACCTATGAATGAATTGTAATCTACCTTGTAATCCTCAAAGCTCCTTAAGGTTGGTAGGTGTTTCCAATTTGGATATGGCCTTAACCTTCTTAAGATCTACATGTATCCCTACCTTAGAGACTACAAAGCCAAGAATCTTACTGATCTTGACATCAAAGATAGACTTCTTAGGATTGAGCCTAAGCTCATATTTGAGTCATCATTTGAGAACAAGATATAGGTCATTAGCATGGTCATTAGCTATTGTAGAATTCATGACTATGTAATCTACATAATCATTAAGAAAACCTAACATGTAATCATTGAAGATATAGGTCATGGCTCTCTAGTAAGTTGCTCTAGTGTTCTTAATGCCAAAGGGCATCATGGTATAACAAAAAGAACCTCATGGGGTCATAAAGGTTATGCTAAGCTAGTGCTCTTGGTTGATCTTAATTTGGTTATATCCCAAGAATCCATCCATAATGGATAGTAAGGCATGTCTAGCTATAGTATCAATAAGTTGATCAATACTAGGCAAAGGAAAGTCGTTCTTAATAGTTGCTTTATTTAGGTCTTGGACATTGATGCAAATATAGATAATCCCATTTTTCTTAGGGACTACCAATATGTTGGAAACCCATTCTACATAAGTGAAAACCCTAATGAAACCTTCTTGATAGAGCTTTGAGATTTCATCGCGAACTACCAAGGCCAAATTAGATTTAATATTTTGCACTTTTTTCTTAACTAGTCTAATGCTAGGATCCAGTATGATGTTGTGCTAGACTAGACATGGGTATAGGCTTGAAATAACTTCATATGAATAGGTGAATGTATTAATGTTGATTTGTAAGACTTTAGTGACATCTTGGACACATTAAGGCTCTAGTAAGAAACTTAGTTAAGGGTTTTCTCCTCACCACTATGGGTTGTGACAGGAACCTCAACTAGAGGATCTTTAATTATGTCTCCTACTTCTAAGTCAATGGTTTTGAATAGGTTTTTAGGCCATTCTAAAGGTTTTTTTATTGAGGCTATGTGGTCTACAAGACTCTTAGGCTCAAGATGTAGGCAACCAGGGTTGATACACCATTTAATATCACCATGGGGTTCATGTAGACACAAAGGCAAATTGATTTTCTCCCAGGTACTCATACTTTGATCTTGCATGTCAAACAAAAGCATATTAAGTGGAACCTGGTTAAAAGTGAATAAATAATGTTAAAATGACATAAAACATAGGAAAATCTAATGCAATCAAGACCATTCAAGATCATCAGTGAGATAAGGTAAATTCGGAAAAGTGTAATGCAGGTGAAAAAAGGTCACATAAAGGTCAAACAAGGAAACATATAGGGAGAAATGCTAAAAATGATCAATAAAGATCATAATTTTGCTAGTTTAAAGCCTTAGTGGGCCATGATGCCAGTGTATAGTCTTTGTGGACTATGATGCCAATTTAAGACCTTCGTAGGCCATAGTCATATGGTGTCAAATGGTTGTCATGGAAGGTAAAAGCCCATAATTTGATACCATTTAAAGGCCAAAAAATGTAAATAGAATTGTAATAAGACAAATAAAGAACACATAAAGTTGTATAGAGGCCATAGAGGGTTAACTAGGTTAACAAGGCAACACAAGTCTAGAATTAAGCCAAACAATTATGTAATAAGTTAAAAATCAAGCAAAATAGGCCATATATTATAAAATTTGGCTAATATAGGTAAAAAATGATAAGGTTTTACTATTTTTTGGCCTTATTAGGCCATGTTTTAAGGCTATAGGGCTATTAGGTGAGATCAGGCATCAATCAGGGCTATTTTTGGGCTATTTAGACCCAAATATCAAGTGTTTTAAGGCTTCCATGCTAGGCTAAGGATGGAAACATAGGTCCTTAGTATATAGACTAAAAAAAAATTAGGTTTTTGGGTGCTCAAAGGTTTAGGAGTTAGGTCCTAGGACCTTCCAAAGGTAATGTTGGGTCAAATCCATCAAAATTGGGCTCTTTGGAGGTCTGTAAGGGCCAAAAAGAAAGTTTTGAAGTCTTTTGACCTTGTTTCCACATTGGCTAGCATGGAAAAGAGGGGGTTTAGCATGAAAAAATAAAATTCAATTAAAAATGAGGTCGAAGAGGTTCTTGAAGTCAAGATCTGGAAGTACTGCAGCTCCCAGCTTTGTTTTGAGGCTATTTGAGGTCATGTTGAGGGTCAATAGGTGTTGAAATGGCTTCCCCTATTTTTCCATGATACTCATAGTGTCCTCGGCATGGAAGAATAGCACAAAACATATTTGATGAATTTAGAGTGATTTTGGAGCACTTTGAATAGGTTTCTAGGGCCCCTGGGTCTGCAGATTTTAATTTTGCAAGTTTCTGGCTAATTTTGGGCATGTTTGAAGGTTGTTCAAGGGTACTTAAGGTATTCCCCCTTGTTTTGACACTAGGGTATTTACTCCAAAATGGAAGAATGGGGGTCAAAATGAGGTCAAACAAGCAAGATCTTGAGGTCAAATAAGCAAAATCTTAAGGCTATGAGGTCCTGGGATTCTTCAATGAAGATCTTTGGCTTCTGGAAGTGTCATCTTACCTCCAAAAGTGGAAAACCAACTTCCTCAATTATTCTCATGCTAGGGAAGTTACTCTAGTATGGAGGAAGTAAGAATATTAGATCCAAGCCAATTTGGATCATAATCAATCATGCATGTTATCTCCTGGGGTTTCCAGGGTCAAAGGCTATGGATCCATGTCAAAATTTGTTAATTTTGAGCATCACTAACTGGTTTTTTGGATTCCACCTTTTCTTCCACGTTGGAAATGAAGAAATGAATGTGTAAAACAAGGGGGAATGGATTTTTGCTATCTAGGATCAATTTTACAAAGTTTAAGGGCTCCAATAGTTGTTGGCAAGGCTCTAGAGTGCATGAAAGGTTGTTTGATGTTATTCTAAGGTGTTTAAGAGTCTCAAATAAGTTTTCCTTTGAGTTTCCATGTTAGGGATATCATCCTTAGCGTGGAAAAATGGATCCTCATCATGGAAGAACCATGCAATGAAAATCTAGACCAATTTGGACCTCAAATGATCATGCATGTCAGCTTCTAGGGCTACCGAGGTTGAGGACTAGGGTATGGTATTAAGTTTGGGCAACTTTGAATATCTCTAAGTGTTTTGTTGGACTTAAACCATTCTTTCCACACTAGGAATGGAGATATTAGCATGGAAAACAAGGGGGAATGAATTTTTAACCTCTTGACATCAATTTTGTAAAGTTTGAAAGATCCAATGATGCCACTAGGGTTCTAAAGTGCATATAAGCTTGGTTAATGTTTTTCTAAGGTAGCTATGCATTCCAAATGGGTTTTCCCCTTAATTTCCATGTTGAGTAGCATGGAGGGGGGAATTACCAGTTTGGAGATATCATAAAACTTAGATCTAGCCTAGTTTTATGTTCAATTGATCATGCATGTCAACCTTCGGGGATGTTAGGGTTGAAGACTAGGGTTTGGAGACAAAACTAGTTATTTTAAAGGTTTTTAAAGAGGTTTTTGGACTTCCACCCATTTTTCCATGTTGGGGCTTCCATGCTTAGCATGAAAAATGGTAAAGGTGGGGGGGGGGGGGGGAGGGATCAATAGGGAAATCCTTTTGATGCTTTATGATCACTTTTGGTCATGCATGTGGGCTTTTGAGGTTGCTGGAGATGATGGTCAATGCCTGGTGTCAAAATTCCACTATCTTGAAGGTTGATGAGTGGTTTTTGGGGTTCTCCCCATTTTCCTCATTGGGTCTTTCATGCTTAGATTGGAAAAATGGGGGAAAATATTTTTGATCATTTTTGGCCACTTTCAGTCATGCATGTAGGTTTCTATCGTCACTGGTCCTGACTATTGCTACTTAATGTCAAAATTTGGTTGTTTCAAGGTTGTTAAGATATTTTTTGAACTTACACCCATTTTCCACATTGGGGCTTCCATGCCCAATGTGGGAGAATGGGGGAAATGCTTTTTGATTACTTTTGGTCACTTTGGAGCATGCATGTAAGCTTCCTAGGTTGTAGGCATCGACTGCTAACATTTGATATAAAAATTTGGTTATTTCAAGGTTGTTAAGGAATTTTTTGGACTTCCCCCCATTTTCCCATGCTGGGGCTTCCATACTTAGAACTGAAAATTTTGGGAAAATATTTTTCATATTTTATGATGACTTTCAAGCATGCATGTGCATTCATAAGGTTACTAATGTCACCTGCTATCATCTAATGTTGAATTTTGACTATTTCAAGAGTCATAAGGCATTTTCTAGGCTTCCTCCATTTTTCCAGGTTGGGGCTTCCATTCTCAATGTGTAAAATTTTGGGGAAATATTTTTTGATCATTTTTTATCAATCTAGCCATGCATGAGTGCTCACAAGGTTGCCAATGTTAGCCATCAGTGCCTAAGGTCAAGATTTGGTCGTTTTGGGTGTTGTGAGAGGGTTTTCAAGATTCCCCCATTTTTTCACATTAAGGGTATAAGGATCAATGTGGAATAGGTTCCCCTTAGTGGAAGAAGTTAGATCTAGGCCAAATTGATAGCCAATCAACCATGCATATCTACCTATGGGGTTGCCAGTGTTGATGGTCAATGTTGGGTGTCACGATTTGATAGTTTGAGGGCTTCTAAGTGACTCAAAAATCTTCCCAGTTTCTTCCACACTGGGAATGGTGGCCCTAGCATGGATGAGAGGGGGATGATAAATTTGTATCATTTTGACCTATTTTGGGGCTTTCATAAGCTCCAGAGGGTTTTAGTAGTGTCTAGGGGTCATCAGGCAACAAGAAATGATCATTAGGTCATCAATTTAGGGTTTTTTTTTGGCTCCCCCATCTTTCCACACTAAGGGTGAAAGGATCAGCATGGATGAAGTCTCCTCCAGTGTGAAAAACACTAAATCCTAGGTTTTGACTAGGTTTTGTGAGGTTCCAAGGCTACCAGAGATGCTTGGAGGGGTTCAAGATCATGTGGTGCCCACTTTGGGATCAATCTTGTGCTAGATGGATTTTGGGATGCAAGAGTGATTGTCAACCCCCTTCTTCCATGTTGGGCACTATTTCCCTAGTGTGAAAATCTACAATACTTAGCCATGCTCATGTTTTGCCCAAATTTGGAAATACAGGGTTGAAAAAGGCAAGTTTGGGTTACTAAAAATAGAAAGATGTTATAATGCTAATGAATTTATAAAAGAATGGGCATGTTTCCATGCTAGGAATGGCATTCCTAGCATGGAAGTATTAAATTAAGGTTGCCATAATGTTTTAAGTGCCAAAATTAGTAAAATCTCAACGTTGATGCAAGCTTGGTGAAAAGGGAAGATGCAAGTGGGGCCCACAATTCTAAAATTTAAAATTTTGAAAGGTGAATTTTTTTCTACTTAAAACCAAAATGAATTAGACTTTCCCCTATTTTTCTTTAGTGCACTTGTAGTCATGGTGCACTGAATTAGTAGCTGGGATTTCGTTTAGGTTTTAGATGGGTTTTATAAGTCAGATTTTGTAAATTTCAATCATAATTATTATGTTTCAGAAACAGCACATTGGAGGAGAGTTCTGATAGAGATTCATGTAGTAGCCACAACCAATCTTTAGTGTGGAAGCCTTCCATCTCCCTGTAGCTAGTGTAGAACTCCCATCTTCTCCTAATTTTCCTCTTTCTCAACATTGAGCCTACCATGGCATCAAAATAGAGAGGAGGAAAGAGCAAGAACCCCATGATTCAAATGATGGATGAGCATTCAATAGAGTTATTAGAAGTTCCTAGGCCTATCTCCATTCAGGCCCCATTTATCAATGCCCCGAGTAGGCAATTCTACCTATTTTTGCCTTTGTTTCTTGTGATTTAGTATTTGTCTTTTTAGATGTTAAGGCCATTTTTTCAGATCTACTCTAGTACGGGGATTAAAATGGAATTTTGATAAAATTGCATCTCCTATTTTGGTTTCTCCCATGTATATCTATAGTTTTTTATCACTGTAGCTTTGCAGATTTGATTTTGAAAATAGGGATTGCTATTTTGTGATTTTTTTCTCAAAATCTTGGGGTATGGATGTTTTTTTTCAGAGCTAGGCCTTAGGTTTTGTTGAATTTAAATTTTAACAAAATCCTACCTTATTATTTTGATGTGAATTTAAATTGGTTTTAATGGTTTTGGCTATTCTGACCAGTTTAATCGCTATATGAAATTTAGGCTTTGGGATTTTAAAAGTTTTGCTACGAAAAAGTAAGTCAAGTTGTGTATTTTTTCTTAGTGAAATGGTTGCATATTTGTAAAATTAAAGGTTATGGGTTTGTATCCCTTTATTTAAGATTTCTAATGGTTATTGTCTTATTTAATTTGGCTTTGAAATGAGGAAGTGATTGCTATTTTCCTAACATTGTGTAATTAGGTTGTTTGTGCTGCTTTTGTAATTTCATGTAGATTTGTGAAATTTTCATAAGAAAGAAACAAAGGTCTTTGCTAGTTTCTAGTCATGTCTGCATAGGCTTTGGCTTCAGCTTTCAAATGGAGGTGGAATCACTCTAATTAGATTTCAAATGAATTTTTTATGAATTTTTTGCTATGGCTATGTGAATCATGGCAAAAGTTACGGTTGTAGTACGTTGCCCAAAATAGAAGTGGTTGATATGTTTAATTTTTCTTTTTAAAGAAGAGTAAAATATTTTTCTATTTAAATTATTTCTTATTATGGCTTCATGGCTTTTTCTAAGTTTATTGTGCTTTTTTCTAAATTCGTGCATAGTTTAGATGTTTTTTCCCAATTTATGCATGCTTTGCATAATTTAGATGCTTTTACTAAACTTATGCTTGTTTTTTTCCCAAATGTATGCAAAATTTAGATGCTTTTTGCTAAATTCATGCATAATTTAGACTAAGATCTAATTTTAGCTATAATGTTTTGGCTATAAAGGCTATAAAATATGGTAATAATGCTCTTATGGAATTTTTGAAGCTAATTTAGGTATACATTTAAGAACCTTTTACAAAAGGTAATTTCACCTTTGACTTAGGAAGCTTTTTCTAAATTTTTTGAGAAATTCCAATTGGTCTTGATGTAAGGATATGCAAGGTTGTAATCATTTTTTCTTGTGAAATCAATTAGACTAATTTAGATAAACACCTTAGATTTTTTTTATAGAGGCTAATTTCAGCTTTGACTAGATGTTTTGTCTAAATTTGCTACGTAACTCTAATAGGTTGTATTATTTTTTGCTTTAATAGGTTGTAATAATGCATTTTGTGGAATTCCTTAAGCCAATTTAGATAAACATCTTAGAGGTTTTTACAGAGGTGAATTTCACCACCAACTAGATGTTTTGTATAAATTTGTTAAGAAATTCTAATTGGTCACAATGTTTTTGCTTTGTTTTAGGTAGGGTTTTCTTGAGGCTTATTCTGATTATAGTGGAGCTGGTTGGCATTTTGTGCTACGTTCATCATCCTAAGACCAATAGTCCACCACATGACATGCCTCTTGGAAAGCTCTCATTGTGGTTTTGACCTGGGACAAGGAGCTTCCTTACCTACCCCCTTAGGAACTTTAGTGTGATGCTATGGTCACACTTATCCATGGATGTAGTCAGGGTTATTGTGGAGACTCTATTGCCTTGAGCATCTAGATTGATTACCAGGTATATTACTGATAAATCAATTCCTAGGACCATAGGAGGACTTGTAGATGTTGTAAGTTCATGCTACCTTTTGGAGATCTAAACGATGCTAGAGTATAGTCAGTATAATACTGACAATACCCTGATGGTGGTGCATAGAGTCGACACATTATTCTAGAACCCACCTGACACCATGTATTGTCTACAAGGCCAAACATGATTATTGTAATGTTTTCATGGTTTTGGCTTGATTACCTTACCTAACTTCATTAATTTAACTTCTTGCAAGTACAAGGTTAATGATCAGGGCTTGATTGTTAATGAACAAATCCTAGTAGTGGGTCAAACTACTTTAGAAAAATTCACCAAGAGTTCCCAAATTAGAGTTGTTGTGTATCAATAGTTAAGAGGGAACTGTTATGAATAGGTCACCAAGTTTAACCTTATATACAAGAAGTGTAAGGATGATAAGCTGATGCATAGCTGGTGGCTAGATGTCGATAGCATGGATTAGACCCTTGTAGCTGGAACCTCTACATCATAGAAGAAAAGTAAAGGTGAACATATAAATTCTAGTGTTTTATGGCATTAAGTGTTTTATTATTTTTGTTGGTCATTTAAATTGCTTATATGGATGCTAACCTTTGGTTATTACTTTTCAAGACCTTCCATCTCAACTGATGTCACTATACTAGTTTCACATTCACGTCATGAGGAAACCCTCATCTTGAAGTTTAGTGATGTGGCATCAATGTAGGAGTGGCTAAAGGGGTAGGTTCTTAGATACATTCAAGCAAACATCTAGATTGTAGTTTTGCTTGATGTATTTATGGCACCTATTCCTTCCATTCCTATTATGGAGATGTTATATGTTATTGACTCCTTTTGATGAGGAGGTTAGTCACTTTAGCACCATCATTTGAGGTGTTAAGGTGAGCATTGACGTAGGTGTTGGCCTCTTTCATGACTTTTTTGGTGTCTTTTTTGATGGGTGAAAGGTTTCCACCAAGATGGTAAGGGAACTGGGCCATTAGAAGGAAGTTCTAGAGTGGCTTGGTGTCAACATGGGCCACTTTGGAATTTTGATGGATAGCTTCACAAACCTTGATGCAATGGAATCATATCCTTTATCTAGTTATCATGCATTCCCCAAATTGCTATCACAAAATAAGGTAATCAACCTAGCACAGGGGTGGACATGTTAGAAGGTCTTGATGGAGGGCATCATATTTTATTGGGCTACTACTTTAGCTATTGGGCTTCAAGAGGAGATCGTTAGACTTTGTGTTGACACCTCTATAATAATCCATATGTACTTTACAATTTTTTGTAGGTTATCTAAAGAGGTTTGTGTAGTTTTTGGTGATGTATAGGAATGGACGATGGGTTTTCCAAGACCCAAGCCAACTTTCTAGGCCTTGGATAAAACATATTTATCCAACAATGCAGCCTTAGAACCCACTAGAGGGGGTGGATGAAATATTATCCATCATCAGTAAGAATCTTGATATTAGGCAGCATGAGTCTCCTGATGGTACTAATGATGATGAGCCCATCTTGTTTCCTATTAGTGTTTAAGATGCCAAATGACGATGCATGGAGGTCAAAGGGGTAGCTAGAGAGAAACTCAAAAGGCCTATGGAGGAATCACCCCCAGCATTAGATCAACCTACCCCAAATAAAATTAATTTTAATCTTAAGCCATCATAGTAGGTAGTTGTAGGTATGACTTATTTAAATTTGGCTATTTCATGTTTTAAAATTTTGTGGCTACTTTATGGTTTTATTTGTTGATTATTTTTCTATGTGCTATGCTTGTAGATGAGCATTAAGTTATAACAACTTAAGCTATTTTGGAGGCAGAACAAAGGTGTGCAAAAGAGGCACTCCTAAAGAAACCTATGGTTGATGGACTTGTCGATGTTGGTGTAGATGATCTACATGCCTTTTTTGGTGAGGTGGTACTAGGTACCTTTGCCATTATCATCCTAGAGGAGGAGAAGGAGGAGGAGGAGGAGGAGCCAGGTATGCTTATGCCTCACTATTTTCATTATATTTCATTGGTTATCTTTGGGCAACATCCTAATTTTTTGATGATTGTTATTCTTATAGTAGTTCTTGAGCCACTAGCGTAAGCTCCTGTCCCTGAGTTTCATGCAAAACCATGGGTAGAGACTCCATACAAAGTGGAGTTCTTGCATGGAATGACTAAGGACATCATCGATTGATTGCATCAGGTCGCACCTGAGATAGGTAAGGATTTTTTTTATGTGTTTTAGTCATAGGCTTTGTTAGCATTATGGCTATCTTAGGTTTTATCTTACGGTTGTATTTTATGCTTTTTGTAGTATCATTCGTGGAGTGGAACCCTAGCAAAGGCATGGAGGTAGACTCCTTAGCTAGACTTCCCTATGATGTATCTAGTCTACCCATGAAGTTGTATGAAACTATCACTGATTTAGTAATGCCATGTGCAAAAGCATCATGGGAGCTAGAGAGGTTCGACGAATTCCTATGGGAGGAAGTTATAAGATTGAGGGAAAAGACTCAAAGGTAGGAGGATACAATTAGGGATCTTTGAGACCATAACGTCTTTGTGGAAGCCCAAGTGGTTAACTTGAGGGAGTTATGGACTAAGGAGATCACTTGGGCCTACTATTGGCATGTTGTTCAGGGTAAAGTAATGGCCCTACGAGAGATGGTGGAGCAACATATGTAGATGAACCTCATCTTACAAAAGGTTCAGGATTGGAAGGATCATTGCACTTGGGTCTTGGAGTTGGAAAAGACATAAAAGGCCCATAAGTATCAGTATAAGGTTGATCATGGGGCCTACCTAAAATGGCTTGAGGAAGCGTCGATTGAACAACACAGGAGACAACTATTCACTCAGGGGATCTAGGTAGAGAGTGCTTATCAAATTTTTGAAAGTACTCTCAAGGTGGAGCAATCCCCTACTAGTACCATTGTAGGTGAGACTGCTACAACCACTGTTATTCATGAGCCTCCTACTTGGACTCTTATAGATAGGTTTGACATTCTTTTTGGCATTGATCTTGGGGATGTTAGCTAGGTCAACATGATGGAGGACCAGATCCTCCATCATTTAGAGGAAGGCCTTCCCCATCTACCCTTGGAAGTGCTGGAGCTAGACTCTTTGCAAGTTTGATCTATTTTTAATTTTTTGTTTTAAGTTATGATTTTTGCTATGAGTTAATAATTGGCTATATGTTATTTTTTAGGCCTTAGGAGACATTGGTGGCCCTAGTAGTGAGGGTGGGAATGACCCATCTCCTCTGGATACTACTTACCAGCCTCCTTTAGTTTAGCTTGTTTTTGTTTTCATGTTGATGGCTATGGTTAACCAAGACTATGTTATAGGTGGTTATGCTTTGGCATCATTGTTGCGCATTGTGGTAATGGCTACATGTTATGGACTTTTTAATTTTAAATTTGAATATTTGGTTTTATTTCTTGGCTATATGCATTTATAATAGTAAATGTTATAAACATGGCTATATGTTTTGGTTGTAACATTAAATCAATGCGATAATAGGCTAAACAAAAGGAGATATAAAAGTAAAATGAACTTTTGCTAGTTTTAGGCCATCACTAGCACAAGTTGTATAGTTTTGCCAGTTTAAGACTATGGTGGGCCATAATGCCAGTTTAATATCTTAGCAATTGGTAGTGCCAGTTTAATGTCTTAGTGGACAAGAATGTTGGTTTAAGATCATAGCAGACTATAGTGCCAATTTTAGGCCTTAGTGGGCCATAGTGCCAGTTTTAGGCCTTAGTGGACCATAGTACCAGTTTTAGGCCTTAGTGGGCCATAGTGCGAGTTTTAGGCCTTAGTGGGCCATGTCTGAAAGAGATGATTTGTTAATGTTTAAAACATAAGTACAAAATAAAGAAAGGTTATAGAAAATAGGTAATAATGGAAATAAATTTATGGCTACATGCATAGGCTATGTGCATAAAAAAGATATAATAAATTGCAAAAGAAAAATAAGGTCATTTGGCTATCATGGCATCTGGTCATAGAGGCATAGGAAGGTTAAGGTAAAATTCACTTGTGTAGATTCTTCCTAATCTTTCCAAGATTAGGGAGTGAATAAGACCTACTTTGCACAAGCTTGTATTTGCCATCTCCTTCACTTATGATGTTAAAAGGGAGTTGATCCTATAATGTACTACATTGCTTCTTGTTGTCATTGTTGGTTGTCTTGTGTTTTTGCTCTTCATGGCTAGGACCTTCTTCTTGAAGCTCCACTTTGGATCCCTATTCTAAGCCCATGTTGTTGATAGCTAGGGGAGCCACATTGTCACAATGAGTGATGATTTTACTTTCCTTGTAAGGAAGATGAATTTCTTGATGGATGGACAAGGATACAACTTGTAACTAAGCCAACCAAGGCCTTTTGAGGATGAAGTTGAATCTAGGTGTCTCTTCCGCTACCAAGAAGTTTGCAGTTGTATGGAATTATTCTTCAGCTATAAAATCCAAAGAGATAGACCCCTTGATAATAAATTTTGATCTATTAAAGGACTTAAGAGTTGCAGTGGTCATAGGTTGTACATGCTCAGTTAAGCCTAAGTGTTCAACGATGGTGCATGGGATGATGTTGGTTCTTGCTCCATCATCAACATGCACCTGATGTATTTTAAATTTTCCTATGCATATGGTTATGAATAGAGGGGATGCAGTCACCTTGCCATTCTAGGGATTAACCTTAATTTTTCCATCAAAAAATGTTAATGGTGTTGACTTCACCTTCCTTGGTAAGGGAGGAATCATCATTGCATGGATGACTTTATCATTAGTAGGGATATTATCACTAACTAGTATGGAGGTCAAAATTTTGACTAGCATCTCATGATGTGTGGTGAAAGTCATGATTAGGTTATGTAAGCTTAAGGTTATATTTTTCTACTTGAGTGATTGCTTGACTTAGTCCATTACACTGAGGAAGTTTTTACTATTGGCTGTGGGCTTGTCACCTTGGTTGTGCTTTACTTCCTCCATGTGTTCCAAAATGTAAACTTTGACTTTAGGATGTGGTTGTTGTGGCTCTCTTTAGTTTTTTTGGCTATGGGATTTAGTGTCCTCTTGTGGCTTGTTGGTTGAAGGAGATTAGGCAAAGGATGTCATAGATATAGTTGAAATGGGAGTGGACTTTGGTGGGCCCACTTCCTTTTATGCCTTCGTCTTCTTGTCTCCCTTGTTCTTAGGCCTTTACTTATACTTCTTCATTTGGTTGGCTAAAATTTGTTGATTGTTAGCTGTTGGTTGTAAGAAAGAGGCAATAGAATTGGCCACCACAGGGGGTTGTTGTGTAGTTGGTTGGACTACAATTTTTTGGGTTATATTGGGTTGAGATACCTTGATGAAAAAAGGTTCTCTTGGAGGCATTCATTATGGTGCTCTTATAATGAAGGGAGGTCTTGAGCTATGGGAAGCCAAAGAAGCTCTTTCATTGTAGAGGGGCACTTGGATCATGAAAGGTTCTATGGTAGGTCTCCAGTTGTCATCGATATTGAATGCTGAGATAACATAGGGGCTATTATTAGCATTCAATGGGTCTTTATAGACTTGCATTGACTAGTTTTGTTGTCGAACTAGGTTAGAAGCATCTAAGAACAATTTTCCCATGTCTATCATCCTTTACAAGTCATCCTTTAGCGCAAGGAAGAAGCCTGTATCATGACCATGTAATTGATGATAGTGGAAAAAGTGATGTAGCTTAAAGTATTTAGGTAACTGGGGATCATCCTTTGTTGCTCAAGTATGATCTTTGGCTATTTCACATAGTTTCTCGTGTTTATTTCAAGTGACTTTGATCATTTGTTTATGTTGCATACGTCCACTTCTTAATAGCTGGTCTAGCAACTTAGATGGTCTTAATGGAAATGTTGTATATTTAGTCCTATCCTTCCTTTCAAAGTTAGAGTTATTTGTTGTTGATGCATTGGTCCTAAACGTTGATGGTTGCTTACTATGATCATTGGTAGGGGGCCTTGGGTAGGTTGACCTTTGGCCCTTGGCTCAAGGTCTTAGCTTCCTTGGTTATAGTTGCTATAGTAGTGTTGTTTTGTTTTCTCTTTTCTTTATCTCTTTAAGCATGTGGGTTTTTATATGATATATAGGTTGGGTCATGACTTGCCTTTATGACATCCTCTATGTTTTTAGTTTTTGAGAACGCTTGGCTAAGAGATTGTGGATCAAGGTAGTAAAGTTTTGACTTGATGAAGTTATTAACTACTTTCTTCAATATGGCTAATAAGAGGGCTTCATCTATGGGATTTGGTATTTCATTCAATAGTCCATTTCATCACTGAATGAATTTTTGCACGGGTTCCAAGGACCCTTGCTTGACTTTCATGAGTTAGTTAAGTGTTGTGTCAAGCTTCAAGTTATACTTGAATCTATTGAAAAATTGGGCTACTAAGTCTTCTAGAGAGGACATAGACCCTCTAGGTAATGTGTGATACCAATCAAGTGCTTTCCTAGTTAAATACATAGGGAAAATCATCATGATGACATGAGGCCATGGCTATAAGAGCAAACATTTAGATCGAAAGGTGATAAGGTGAGCATTAGGATCACCTTCTTTGTTATATTTGCTAAATTATGAAATGGGGACACTAGGAGGTAGCGTGAAGGGTGGGACTACAAGAATTATGGAATCATCTTGGTGGAAGTCCATAATCCTGATGGTTTGTATGGTAGAGGCTTTAAGCCTCTTCAACTTCTCTACTAGCTCTTGGATCATATGGGGGGCTTGATCTAAGCCTTGCAGTGGCCCCATAGTTTGTGAGGTTTGTACATAAGGTTGTGGCATTTTTTATGAGGCTTGTGGCCTCATTATGGGTTGCATGATAGAAGGAAAATTTTTCACTATGGTTGTGGCTTGTGGGCCAAATAAAGAAAAAGATGTTTGTACTGGTACTTAAGGCACAAACAAGAAAAATGTGGTGTGTGACCCTTATGTTATTAAGAGTCTCATGATGGACCCCATATGAGTAGTTAATAGATTTGTAGTGGTAAAAGCCACCATTGATGGTTTTGTATATCAAGGTTGTATTGCAAATGAGATTGATGTGTTATAGTTTGTTGTTTGTGGCATTGACTTAGTATTATGTGTGGCTACAACTAGCGTAGGATTTGCCATAACAAGGTGTGGAGGACTGGAAGATGGTGTCACCATGCCCATGGAGAAAAAAAATTCATTAGGGGAAGGTTCTATGACATTGGAGGATGTTTGTTAGAATAGTCCTCCAAGGATGTTTTTAGGCTCAGATTCTGCCCTAAATTCATCCTCCTCTTCCTATTATTCCCCACAAGTAGGCTGATCATCTTCCTATTCTATAGTAATTAGTTGGGCTAGAATACAAGAATAGACATTGCTAAGGGAAATTTCTTCATACAGGGAAGGGATGTACTCTTTTCCACCCCTATGTATGAGCTAAAATTCCCTTTTGGCCTTGTCTTTAGTTCATGAAATTAACATGCCTACTTGTGTCTTAGCACAAATGAAGTTATTATGATATTCATTTATGGCTACAAAATCAAGAATCTCCCCTTTAACTCTCAAAGATCACGTACACTCAATGATTGTAGGGTCTTTGGGATCATATATCGTCATGACCTATTGGTTATGATCTTCACTAGTGAAGGTGAAGGAAAATTTGATGGATTTTTGAAAAAGCATGGTTATAGTATTGATAATTGCTTATGAATAAGGTATAAATTTTAAGATAGGAGTAAATTCTAGTAAAGGGAATTCAAAAACTCCTAGAGGAATTGAAAATGAAAAAAATTGAGATACTTACTATAATTAGTAAGTGGGGGATAAGCTAGGTTTACCCATTTACTAGAAATATAATATTCACAATGTTGGCTTTAAACCTCACCCAAGTTAGCTTCCCAAGTGCCTCTACACTGGGTATGGAAAAGGGGGGTGGGGGATGGTGGTTGTGTGGGTGGTGTGGGGGAGTTTGAAGACCAAAATGGAAACTTGATAGTTTCCAAAGATGGTTTTGGTAGGTTCCTAACTTTCACCAAAAAGGAAGGAAAATTAAGCTTGGTTGGTATGGAAACGAATGTTGGTATAGTGACAAAGATTATGCCAACAAATATAAAATTTTTATCAAGGCTTCCATGCTAGCTTAGCTCTAGGAATTCATAATAGATGTTGTGAAAGTTTAGCACCCAAACCACTTGCAACTTCCATGTTGAGGTTTTTGCCATAAGAGGGTGGGGAGAGGAGGGGTGGGGATTTGCAGGGGGTGGTAGGGGTAGGGAGGGAATGGTAGCATTGGATTCCTTGGGAGTTCTAGCTAACAAATGGCTTTCAAATCATAAAAAAAGTAAATTTGGTTATAAAATTGGTTTCAAACTTCATCAACATTGGCCTCCCAACTACTTCCACGTTGGGTATGGTAGAGGGGGGAAAGAAGGGGGGAGGGGTGAGATGATGGGAATCTCACACCTCCTACCTCAATGTTAAAATAAAAGTGGAAAGTTAGTATTTTTTTGTTAAAATTGGTTTTAGCTAGTTGCCAATTTTCTTAGAAGCCAACTGATGGATGAGTTGAACCATCCACTTTTAGAAGTTAGAAAATAAACTTTTGGTAGTAAAAATAATGAGATAAAGAGACATCAACATTGGCTTTGGGCTTTAAAATTCACAGCAAGTGCTGTGAAAAGCTAAAGCCTGACCACCTACAACTTCCACAATGCAGTTTTGGTCATAAGGGGGAAAGACCAGTGTTCGTTTTTCAAATGTTTTAGCTGCAAAAATGAAGGTAAATCTTGCAAATGACTATAAAAAGAATAGATTTGGAATTTGATAAAAATGGAATTTGAGGCACCCTGGCTGGTTTAGTAGATCAACCAAGGACTTAGGAGATGTAAAACATGGAAACATAAACAGATCTAAATAATGCATAGATAATAAATTTAATTCTATTGAACACAAAACTCAAAACTTAAAACTTTATTAAGAAAAGAATAAAGAATAAGTTACAGAAATGTGCACAAATGATGGCTAGATGAGCCAAAAAGAGAATTCACTTGTGCAAGAGTTCAAAGCTCATTAAAGCTGAGGTGATTTGGTCCAGAATCCAGGTGTTAACCTTCCTTTGCTATCACAACCTTGGATTTTCCAGTTGGACCACTATTGGGGAGGTGAGAAAGGTGAATATTTGAATGTCAAGCTACTCCACACTTGGTTTGGAATCTCAGAATTATAGTGTTAACACCAAAATTCATCAAATCTCAAGGCCTCACTACTTTCATATTGGGGTTCAAGAGAATGCAAGTATGGAAACTTGCAAGAGCTCTTGAGTGCCTGAAAATGCACCAAGTGAGGAGTTGTGTGTATGCAAATTGGTTTTGAGTGTTGAATCTTGTCAAATATTGTTGAAGCTTGTCAAAAAATGTGAAACCCTACAATGGTGTTTGAGGTTAGCTTTTATAAGGTCTTTGGGCCATGAATAGGGCTACAAATTGGTTGAAAATTTGATGTAATTTTGCTGTAAATTGGCTGCCAAATTTAGGTGAAATGGGTGCCCAAATTTGGGGGGTTACTAAACACAATAAGTGCTTCCCCCATGGACATTTCATTTACTAAAAATAGTAAATAGGATACCTCTTTCATGCTAAAGATGAATCTTTCACACTAAGCTCTCTACCATGCTAGTTGAAGTGGTTGGTCAATGTTGAAGTGCATGAATTGATGAATTTTGCTCCTTGTGGCTTCCATGTTGGGGGATTGAATTTTCCAAGCTTGGGGGAAGGGGAAAAATTTCAAGGTTGGGGGAAAAGTTTCCAAGCTGGGGGGGGGGGGGGGGGGGGTTTCANGGGGAAAACTTTCACATTGGGGGGAAACTTTCCAAGTTGAGGGGAAAAGGTTTCCCCCCAATGTGAAAGTTCCCAATGTGAAAGTTTTCTAAGTTGTACATCTTGTATTCACATTGAATGAGGGAAAGGTTTCAAATTCCCCACCCTTTCACACCAGGGGTAGGTGAGATCTACCCCCTTGTAGGTGTTTCCAGTGTAGAAAAATGCATACCCCTTGGCATTCCAAAAGGTATTTTTGACCCCCAAGCCCAAATATAGACACCATGTGACTTTTTACACTTGGAGATTAGGGCTTTGATCACTTATGAGTCATTTTTCAGCCCCAAAAGTATAAAATATGTGAAATTGGCCATTGTGAGTTACAACTTTCACATTAATAATCAAATTTTGTGTCGAGTTTCAGGGGATGAAAGCTACATGATGAAGATTGATTATAACATGAAAAAGTTTGTAATGTTTCAATGTCTTACATAGTAGAGTTATTATTTTGCTTATGGTGGCACAATCATGCAAAAAACTCCTGAAGTAGCATTTGATGCATTAGATTAAATAGTGGATAAAAGAAAGAGTTAGCCTATTAACAAAAATGCCAATATGTTAGATCATGCAATGATGAAAATTTGGAAAACCAAATTGAAGAGGTTAGTAACAAATTATCATATTTATCTATGTCTTCTAATACTGTTGTGTAGTGCCAATCTTCTTAATGTCAACAACAAGCATCATTAGTTCATACTAATGAGGGAATTCATAATACTAAGCAACCTTAAGCTAGAGGTATGGAGTTTCCATATGCTTGTGTTATTTGTGAAGAGATTGATCATACTGCCCATGATTGTCCTATTTTTTCATTCATTAACAAACAAGCTAATGTTGTAGGAAGTCAAGGTGGATAAGGGAGAAGCTCAACTTTGCAAGGTAGGGAATGGAATTGTAATCAAAACTAGAATTACTAGTTATGTCCTCCATTTCTATGCAACTATTAGAGTTATTATAATAATTTCAATTGATCTTGGAGATCTAATAAAAAACATTGGATTTCAATAGCAAATGTTGCAAAAAATTGAAAATTTGCAACTTACCTTGAATCAACAAAATAATCATATAATTAAGCTTATTCAAGCCTTACAACATAAGGACACATTACTAGCATAAATAGAATAAAATCCTAAGTATCAAGGAAGACAAGAATTGCACATGATCTCTTGATGTCAAATGGATCAATGTAATATGATTACTAGTGGTGGAAGGGTTTTAGATCTTCAAACTTCTTTCTAGAGGTCTATTGAGAATAAAATATTTGAGGATGAATCTAAAAGAATCTTTGCAAAGAAGCTTCCTATGAAGAAAGGGCCTAATCTAGTGGTTCCTTCAAATGAACCTAATAATTCTTCTTCTTTATAGGCATTGTTTACACATAGGGTAGAATAAAATGACATTGATGATAGGCAACTTGACAACCTTTTTAAAGATGTCATATTATATGTTCCTTTGTTGAGAGCCATTAAAGATACTTCTCAATATGCTAAATACCTTAAGGAACTTTGTTCTATGAAGAAGAAAATCAGAATACCCAAACATGTTAGGCTTGTTAAGAATATCACAACCATTTTGAAGGCTTGGATGCCTAAAAACGTAATAGACCCAAGTACTCCTACAATTTTTTGCATGATTCATAATAGGAAGTTTCATCATACGTTAGTAGATCTAGGGGCTAGTGTAAATATTATTCCATTTCATATTTATCAGTTGTTGGGTTATGATCATATTAGACCTACTAACATTACCATTTCTTTGGCAAATGAATCTACTATTTATCTAAAAGGTATTGTTGAGGATGTTTTGGATAAAGCTTTGTACCTTGATAATTTCCTTGTGTTAGATTATTATACATCTCTTTTGGAAGAATGGTTATCCTTTAATTTTACATAGGCCCATGTTGGTAATGATGGATGTAGTTATTTATGTGAAAATTGGATTAATGACTTTAACTTTTACAAATATGAATTTTTTAGTCAATTTTTATAACCTTGACAACCAATTCTATTTTGATGAACTTAATATGGTTAATGTTGCTATAGCAAACATGGTTTCTTCTAAATTATGTGATTGGGATAAGGTGTATTAGGTACTAACATTGGAAGAGTTCAAAGATGTAACTATGGATGAACAAAGACAACTCCTATGTACTCAAGTGGAAGATGTTTTGGATGGCAAGGATTCTTTTAAGTTGGAGAATTGTTCTTCTATTATGAGTGGGGAAGAGGTAGATTTAGATTTAAAGAAACTTCCTTCTCACTTAAAATATATTTATGTTAAGAGAAATAAACCATTGATCATTAGTTCAAGTGTAACCATTGATCAAGAGTAGAGATTGATTTGCATTTTAACGAATTTAATTAAAAATTTTTCTTGGTCACCTTTGGATCTTAAGTAGGGAATTTCTCCATCCATTATTTAGCATCATAACCATTTGAAGGCTGAGGCTAAACCATGACAACAACCATGTAGGAGGCTAAACCTAGTCATGAAGCAAGTAGTAAAAGATGAACTTTTAAAATTTTTTTAGGCATGTATTATTTATTTGATTTTTAATTTCAAGTGGATTATTCCTATTATAGTTGCTCCTAAAAATTCTGGTAAGTGGTGTGTTTGTATTGATTTTTATGAATTAAATAAATGGACAAGAAAGGATCACTTTCCATTCCCATATTTAGATTAAGTTCTAGAAAAAATTCAAGGGCACTAATTTTATTCTTTTCTTGATGGCTCTATGGTTATAAGTAGATTTCTATTTCCCTTGAAGATCAACATAAAATAATGTTTACAACACCATGGGGAAATTTTACATTTAAATGTATGCCCTTTGGGTTGTGTAATGATCCTTCTACATTTTAGAGGGCTATGACATCAATTTTCTCAACTATGATTAATTTATTTCTTAATGTTTTTACGGATAATTTTTTTAGTATATGGTGATTCATTCTCTAATGCCTTATGTCATCATGAGTTAGTCTTATGTAGCTGTATTACCTAGATGGTGCTATCCAAGGTCTATTTCATGGCCTCTATTGGTCTAATCGGTCAAAAATTTTTCCTTATCGGCCACATGTTCCCTTTCAATTGTTACACGATTCTTCCGAAGTCATTCTACACTGTAATCGATCTTGGAATAAACAAGAATCTGAGGATTTTTGGATCTCTCTTTTCAACCAAATTTGGCATCTCCCAACTCTTCCCAAAATTCAACAATTCCTTTGGTGTTTTCTTCATCAAGGTCTCCCAATCGGGAAACGTTTAGCATACCTTGGGATTCACTCCCCTAAGTGCCCTTTATGTAATGACCTTGAAACCTTTGTCCATGTTTTTTGTCTTTGCCCATTTGCTCAGCATGCATGGGAATGGGCTTCTAAGGTTTTTCCCTCATGCACTCTTACACAAGAGGCTGTAATGTTTGGTTTCTTACCTATCAGGTCAAGAAACTCTCATTTCCTATGGAAGATCCTTAGGTCCATCATCTTATATAATATTTGGAAATGTAGAAGTACCACACTTTTTCAAAAGATAATTATTTCAAACTCCTTACATCTAACTACTTCGGAAAAAATGCAAATTCTTCGGCATGTTCACTTTCAAATTATATCTCAAGCCCCAAAATTCAAGATGAATGCTAACCAGTTGTTTTCCTTATTGCAGCCATGGAGTCATATCGGAGATCCAAGTAATCACCATCATCAAGCCTCGCTTCAGAAGAGAGTCTCCTAATTAAGCCTAATTTTTCTACACCATTTGGCCTTTTTCCTCTTTCTTCCACCTTTGTTCTCATTTGATGATCCACATCCAGGAAAAGACACACATTTCAGTGAATGGTGGATCTTTGGAATGCATTTCCACACCCTGTGGAATGCTAAGTTTAACATGTTTCCTCTATAATAATCTTAGTGAACACAGTTTCTCTTCCTCCTTTCCTCAATCTATATGTCTTGAAGTAGCATATGTACTAAATTTTGGTTTCTATTAATAAAATTCTCTTTTTGGGTCCGACACCCCCCCCCCTTATGTAGCTGTATTGATAAGGGTCTTAAATTATCTTGGGAAAAGTGTTATTTCATGGTCTCTTTTGGTGTCACGTTAGGCCACAATGTGAGCAAGAAGGAAATTTTGGTAAATATTGAAAAATAAGGGTTATGTCCCATCTTATTGCTTCTATTAATGTCAAAGGTCTACATGCATATTTGGGACATGTTGATTTTTACGAATGATTCATTAATGAATTTTCATTAATTAATCAACCGTTGGTGAAACTGTTACGAAAAGACATTATTTTTAAATCGACTAAAGATTGTCAAAATTTGAAACTTTAAAAACTAAGCTTTCTTCAACACCAATTTTATAGGGACCAGATTGGAGTAAGGACTTTGAAGTTATGACAAATGCCTTGGACTTTGCAATTGGAGTTGTATTGGATTAGTGTAATGATAATGTTCCATATGTTATTTATTATATTTCTAAGATATTGATTCCTAAGTTAATTTTAGTACTATAGAGAAGGAAATGTTAGTTGTTGTGTATATCTTTTAGATAAATTTAGTCATTATTTAATTGGTTTTCATACTATAATTTTTACTGATAATGCTACTATTAAGTATTTGAAAAATAAATGAATTAAAAGTCCTAGCTAAATTCATTGGTGTATTTTGTTACAAGAATTTGATTTGGTGATTTATGATAAAAAAGGATTTGAGAATTTAGTTGTAGATAATTTGTCTAGATTGGAGCATAATTTAGATTTTAAGACATCTCACACTCTTAATAATGAATATTCAGATGAGCAGCTATTTGCATGTTGGGATAGGGATATTATCCCTAAAGTGCAAGATCCTTAGTATGCAGATGTTGCTAATTATTTAGCCGTATGCAAATTACAAGTCTTACACTAAAGGATAGAAATGGACCTTTGTAATCAAGGAACAATAATTCATTTGGGAAGATCCATTTATGTATAAAATTTACATGGATCAAATCATTTGAAGATGTCTACTTGAACAAGAAAAAGAAGAGGTAATTGATCTAAATGATGATAGAGTATGTGGAAGCTACTTTTTAGGCAAGAAAACTTCATACAAAGTCCTCAATGCTGGTTTTTATTAGCCTACCTTGTTCAGGGATACTTATGCATATTCTAAGAAATGTGATCAATCTCAGTGACTGGGAGGACTCACAAGATGGAAAGACATGACATTGTTGCCTATCTTGGTGGAGTGTAAGTTCTTTTATTGTTGGAGCATTGATTTCATGAGTTCTTTTCCCTCATGTAATTACTGTAAGTACATTTAGTTTCTATTAATTATTTCACTCAATGGATCTTAGCAAAGGCAACTAGGCATGATGATGTGAAAATAGTAGTTAGATTCTTAAGAGAGGATCTAATTCCCTACTTTGGGCATCCACAATTTTTTTTTAGTGATCAAGGCATCCATTTTGTTAATAACATGATGAAAAAATTATTATAGAAAATGGGAATTACATATTGTATTACTACTACCTATCATCTACATTTGAATGGCTTGGTTCAAAGTGTGAATGCATAAATGAAAAAATTATTTTACAAAAAGTTGTAGGACATAATAGAATATATTGTTCTTATCACTTACCTAATGCATTATGGGCCATTCTTACTTCATAAAAATCATATTTTGTTTTTACCCCATATGAACTAGTATTTAGTAAGCAATGTCTTGTTTTTTCTTCTATACAAAACAAGTCTTTTTGAATGCAATGTTAATTGAAAATAAACATAGACTCATGCCTTTTTGCTTGTTTATTTGCATTTAATCATTTAGATGAAGATCCTATGCATGCTTTAGATAGGTAACATTTGTATAAGAAGTCGATGAAAATATAGGATGATAAAAGGATTATGAGGAAGATTTTCTCAAAAAAATATTTGGTTTTATTATTTAATATGAGGCTCAAAAGCTTTGCTATGAAATTAGTATCAAAATAAGTAGGGCCATACAGGGTTATCAAGATCTTAGGTAATGATGTGAGTGATATTTCTAGGCCTGGTAGTTTTGAGTCATTATGTGTGAATGATCAATGACTAAAACATTATTTTGGATAAATCCATCAACTATTAGTAAGATGATTAAGTTAACTGATGATCCTTCTCAACAAGTTGAATTTAATCTAATCATGGACTAGTTTCGGATTGGTCCTTATGAGATTATTTGATCTTCATGTTGTTTGTGTTGTAATAGGTTAATAAGATTGTTGTTATGTACTATATTTTTTCTACAAGTATTAGGTGATAGGTATTATGAGCCACATAGTATATTTTTATTAATACTTAAACATGGCAGTGGTCATTCTTGTTATCAATTCTTTGATAGTGTCCATGGCAACATATCTTTCATGGTATTTGATGATTTAAGGAGTTAATTTGATGGAGGTTCAACTTGTCCTTTGACATGAATTTATGGGATATTATTTATTCACAAAATTTTCAATCCTACATTAAGAATTTTGTGTTAAAAAAATAGAATAATGGTTGCATGATGGTATTTTGTCCCATGGATAGATTCTTTAGCTTTTCAGTTAGAAAGGTGGGATGATTCTTTTGATTTGTACTAGACATATTGTTAGATAAATATGTTATTTCATGACAAACATCAGGCTATAGGCCTTCCTTAATGAGGGACTTAGGATAAGAGGCATCATGAGATATCAAACATGAGCCATGGAGGTACTCATGTGGAATGCCTTGCATAGAGATTGAACATGTTGTAGGAGCAAATTTTTTATTGTTTACAGGTCATGTTCTATTGGTACTACAACAAGCAATCATAACTTATTGTAGGTGTATATATTTCAGAATGTCCTTTTAATAGGAAATATCTTCTCATCATAACCATGAAACTACACCAAGAACAAAGTTTCTATTGTTTGTGGACCATGTTCATAAAATACTTGTTTAAAAAAAGAAAAAGAAAGAGCTATTCAGTATTTTGGTTGATAAGTTCTTTATTATTCATGGACATAAGATAAGGTTAATCATGTTGATGAATAAGGAACCTCCATCACCAACAACTACTTTAAGTAGGAAAGACTACTTATTTTTGAGAGCTATAGTTCCATAAGACATGGATAAGTTGGTAAACATTAATTCATGAATTTCTAATGTCATAGTGCCTTGTATTTGTATTATTTTTAGAAGTTAATTTGATTAATGGTCACCTAATGTATTGATGTTTATGAAGCACTAACACCTTAGTTATTATTTTATCATTAAGTTTTTCCACTATTTTATTGTTTTTCTTATATTTATCCTATTTTAATTTTGTTTTCCTTACCATTAGTTTTCGAAGTATTTTGGATTAGCAAGTGTGGGTATGTTGTAAGCCATAGTCTCTCAAAGTCTAATTGTTACTCTGACTATGAGCCACAACTGCCTTAGAGTTCACTTTAATGAGTTAGGTACCTACAATAGGGTGTGACTTACAACTCCCTCATATTGTGATTTCTAGTCACTAGTTTAATTTACTAGTGTGACCTATTATAACTCATAGCATTAAATACTTGGAAAACTAGAATTTTTAATTTCTAAGATAGTGTAAATTCTTGCGAATCATAGTGCATCACACTGTAAAGTTCTATTATTTAGTTTTTAGAATAGTGAGATGAGGTGAGACCTATAGTTAGTCGTAATTTACAAATTAAATAAAATTTTTCATTATCATGTTGATGAGACGTGATATGCACAAGCTGCGATATCGTGTCTTTCCCTGCGATATCGCGTACGCGATATCGCGGTCCGCTGCCAAATCTATAAATAATAGGCAGCATTCCCCTCATTTCCATATAGAGTTTGAAGTAGTGAAGCTCTGGCGGATTGATCACCCCAGAGATAGAATATTTTCCATGTGCCCACAGTAGGAGTTCCCCAAGTGAACAGCTCTTTATTCGAGTAGCTTTGTACCTAAACGCAAGTTGTGTACAACAATAAAGACCAACTTTGTGGATAAACCTTGCAGTACATGGATAGGTTTATTTAATGTTATTTATTACTTTCCTAGTAACGCGGCATGAGTACAACGTGGTTACAAGCATTGACGAATGTGTATGGCTAACCAAGGAATCGGCTAGTCATCACGATTAGATTCTTTCACCGTTATCTCCTAGAACATGGGGTAAGTACGAATTGGCTACGAGCACCTACGGGTGTGTACGGCTAGTCAAGGAATCGGCTGCTTATCACACTTAGGTTAGTTAGATGCCTCAGTACGACTGCTTTGAGCATGTGCGTTACATGTGGTAATCCCAATAATGATTAGCATTTGGTAGCCAAAGTTGCACAGTTTAGGGTGTGTACGGTAAGTGGGAACGGATGCTGACGCTAGTTAATTTAGAATTAGGTCCTTAGTTAGAGTAGTTAGTTCTCTCAACCCTTCACCCTCTAGCATAGGAGATAAACCTGAAAAGACCAAAAAAATCATATACCTTGGACTTACTTAACCATACACTGTGACAACAACAAGTAAGTCTGAGAAGACAATGGACGATTAACCCCAAGTGTTCCATGGGGCGTTTAGGCATTTAGTCTGTGGAGTTCGACCGGATCGTGCGTGCTACACTTGTTTTGTATGGTTGAGTGTAGGGGTACCTCGCCACTCATTATAGGCACCGTTGCCAGGGACTAAGTGTTTGTACGCCAATTAGAACATAAGGGATATCACTCACATCGTTGTGAGCCTTAACGAACCTTTGGGTTAATTAGTTAAATAAGAACATATATAACATTGAACAACACACCAATAAAATGGCTTCTTCTCATAAGGTTAGCTCACCTAGGAATAACATGGAAGACAGTCGGCAACATAAGGAACATAACCACAATCAACCAGTTCCTCAACAATATAAGATGACATATACTCATCTTGATGAGTATATTCCTGATTTTACTTTTGTTCTCCATCAAGACGAACAACTACGATGGAGAGATCTACAAGGTAACATCATGTTACCCCCAAATCAATCAGTCCCTAACATGATCTTCCGTGCCTTGGCATAGATTAGCATGCAAGAACTATTTTCTGAATACGTTGTGGATGATTTTGACACAAGGGATTATCATCCCACAGATGCCCAACGTATTCGGGATGAAAGGCAGGAGTGTCAACACACATTGTTGAAGGGAAAGGTCCCGCATGTCCTTAGTGAAATAGGAGATGAGGAACCCCTCATGGAGGGTTTCTTAGAAAATGATGTTCCTCCTCCTCATAATGGTGAAGAGGTTAGGCATCAAAGCCTTCGATCAACTGTACATGCTATGGGCTCTAATCCCCGTGAACACCAACTGTTCACGGCAGGAACAACCACTCATGCTAAGGATAGACACTTAGATCGTTATGACGATTGGGGTCTAAGTAGCCGAAGAGAAGGTAAGAAACATCGCCATGGTTATAGATCCCCTTCCTCTTCTCCTTCATCTCACCATTCACACTCTCCTTCCACGTCTAGGTGCAACCACCATGAACATAAAGGAGAGGCTAAAAGTAAAAGAGATGAAAGACCTCGACAGGAAGGTCAAGAGGAGTTAGGACAAGGGAAAGGACATAGGGAGAGTAGGGAACCACCACGCAGACATCACAGACATCATGAAAGAGATGATCATGATGAACCCCTACTCCCAACCCGAAGCATGCTAGACATCACAGAGGCAGTTAGGATCCCCACAAGGCACTTAAAAGATAGTAGGATCAAGCATTTGGACATAAATAATATCCCACGTTTTGAAGGGGGATACAATGCTAATCCTCAACATCATTTGCAAAAATTCCACGATGCTTGTGCCTTGCAGGATATAGATAATGAGTGGCAGAAGCTTAAGTTGTTCCCAAGGATACTCACCAAAGAAGCAGAAAGCTGGTACCGGTCCTTAGAATCAGAAACCATCAGGAGGTGGAGTACGATGCTTGAACTGTTCAACAAGAAATATCAAACGTACTCCAGAGTGTCCAATTTGCATAAATAGATCCAAGGCTAGAAACAAGGTGCTTATGAACCCTTGGATGCTACCATGGCCCGTTACTATACATTGCTACATCATTGCCTAGGCCATGGGTATGCTAAGTAGGATCAACTTTGCCACATCATGGATGGGCTAAGGAATGAAACGAGAAGAACTCTTGGAACTTATGCCCAAGGGAAGCTTTCCCAACTTAGAGCCCATGAAGTTGAAAGTTTTTTGGAACAAGTAGCGCAAGAAGAGGGTGAGCTACATAAGAGGGAAAGTGCGGAGGAGTACAACCGTGATCCCTCCCTTCGAAAGAAGGGAGTGAAATTTTGTGATGAAGAGGATGAGTCACCAATCGAAGATTTGGTGAATCAGAAAACTTTGCCGATCCAAAAATTAACAACTGAAGTATCGGCCAAAGTAGATCAAATGTGGGATTCCTTAGACTTAAGAATAGAAACAGTCTTAAAAATCATAGAAGAGTCTAAGGTAGAACAAAGTAGTGACAAAGGAAGGAACAAGTGGAGAGATTTAAGCCCTGCACATAACAAGGGTAAGGGAAAAATCACTAACTTCGATGTGGCTATAGATTCTGACACAGACAATGACAATGGATGTGAGATCTGCCATTATGACCATCCTAAGGGATGTTGCCCCATTATCTCACATCTACAGGAGTCTGGGGTGTACGCATTGAATCCAAGACTCAATCAATGGCAAACACCCTGAAGGTTGCCTTATCCACAAGGTAACCCAAGGCAGTTCCACCAACCACTAACGTATTATCCAAGTGGAACTCCACCACATCCCATCGGAGAACATTAGCAATGGCAATACCCACAGTCATGGGGGATGCCATCGCCGAAACAAAAATACCCTTATCGGTAGCCTGACCCTTATGGATATTATGTTCAACAGCCAATTTCTCCAAGTGACTCTATGGGTCACACAACCTCCAATCGTCACTACCAAGTTCGGGAGTACTTCAAAAGGACTCCTTATGCTCCAGGAGACACTCCATTCCTACACCATCCTCCTAATCCATCCGCACCTCTTCCACCTTAGGTAGTTCCCGTAACACCTCCTGCTCCAACAATGCAAGGGGAACTTCCTTCTCAACCGCAGCAACGTCACACTGTGAGAGCTGTAAATATTCAACTTGCTGTTGGCTCTGACAACTGTAAAAAGAGAAGACCTTACTTTAGAACCAAAAGCCCAGACAAACTCTTGCAACAACAAGCAGTTGGGCACATGTATAGGCCTCTAACCACTAACGCTTCAGAGAACCCTTCAGTCCAAAAACTAAGTACCCAAACGGTTATGTTGACACATACCGTAACTGACTAGATAAAGGTGGGCCACCTTCCTAGGAAACTATCTAACCCTAGGAATCCCTTAATTCATTTACAGATCACTAGAAATGCACCACATTGAGCTCTTCTTGACTCAGGTTCTGGAGTCAACCTAATTTCACAAAATATGTATCATGCCTGGAACCTGCCCCAACTTAAGAAGAGCAACATACAACTGGAGCTGGCTGACTAGTCCATCACCATTTCCTTAGGATTGGTGGAGGACATTATCACCACTGTGTGTGGGTGGTCATACCTAGCTAATTTTTTGGTGATTGAGGTTAACAACAAAGGGGGTTTCCCCATTATAATGGGAAGGCCATGGCTAAGTACCATAGATGCGTACCTAGGAATCCGTGATCTTTTCTTACAAATTTCTAAGATGAATCTTTACGGAAAGATCGAGAAGAAGAAAATTCCATGCATCGCATATAGTGATTCATTGGGTGATGACATGGAGGATATGCCTCCATGTGAGAGGTATGCCTATGAAAGTGAGAAACAAAGATGCCTGTATGTAGCAACCATACAAGAAGTAGTAGATACCTCGTGGTTGATAGCCACTCGAAGGAGCAAGAAAATATGCATGGAACGAACTGAGGCGACAACTCATGCTAACAATGAAAGCATATATACATTGGAACATGAGTGTTGCCAACTTCCACCCCTGAACTTAAGATCATCAATTGGGAGAAGTTGGGCACTTCTTAGAAATTCAAACAGGTGCTCATTATTTCAGATCTCTCCCTTACAACTCAGTCATGGGGGAGATGGCCACCTATGCTAACCATATGGGGCCCTCAATTATTTTAAGTTTTTTTTACAACATTTTTTTGTCTTACACATTTTTGTTTTACAAATTTCTTTCACTTTTCTAATTTTTGTTTTACAAGTTTCTTTAACTTTTCTAATTTTTGTTTTACATCATCGTTATACTTTTCCATTTTTTGTGTGTGAGTGTGTGTGTGCATCCACCATGGTATGAACTATTTTGTCCCATAATAAGTGTTCAAAATAATGGTATGAACTATTTTCAAATTGATTGCTAATGTTTGGTTTTTACCTTTAAGTTACAATGTTGATACTAAGGTATGGTTCTTTTGATATGGCAGGCAATGAGATCACTTCATCCATCCATCCACCAATTTCTATGGTTTCTCTTAGCTTGGAAATGTAAAGTCCCCTTCTAATAAGAACTTTAACGAATCGGTGACTGGGTATTTCTCAAACTAAGGAAGGACTCAAGGATTGCAAAGGGTGTGACTTCAAGGGAACTTGATGCTTTTGTGTTGGTCATTCTCTTGGGTGCTTAGATGTTTCTTCTTGAGTTTTCTTACCGTTCCGATGTTACCCAATTATTGGAAGCTAAGACAATAAAAATAAGAAGTCTTTGCATGGTGTGGTTCTCACGCATAAAAACACAAAACAAAAAAAATTGAAAATAGTGAGAATTCAAAGCACACCACTTAGACGAAATAAACTTTGGGCTGCACACACTAGTTATGGAACCAAAAGTGTTCCCTCTAGCTAAGGCCCTTCTCGCTTCCCATTCACTCCTTTGTTTCATCGGAATGGTGGTGGCTCTTTGAAGATGCATCCTCATTATCCAGGTGAATGATTTAACCGGATGCATTGATGCGAAGTCACTAGAAGTAATTCGTTTAAGGCCAAAGTTGGAATGAGATTTGCCAAGTTACATTAATCATAAACCACGCAAGGGGCTGTACACCGCCTTGTTCTTGGGATTCCATTCCATTCTACTCTCTCCATCCTTCTCTCTGTTATTTACCTCATTGCCAATTGTATCATTAGTGTATATATTTTGGTTGATGCATTGTTTTCTTTTCGGTAAATTCTAACAGTTAAGACTTTAACTCTTATTCCAAAAGACATTCCTAAAGCCTACGGACTCTTTGAATGTGGGTCTATCAGGGCATTAAGGGCATGAGCCTGCTTTGGGGAGGATCCACTGAAATTCCTATTTGGAGCATTAGTTAACTTCTTTTCCTTACCATTTTGCAATTAATTATATTTTTGTTCATTTCCATCCTGACATCCACTTCATCGATGCCATAGTTGTCCCTTTTTATCTATCTTTCTTCCTCCTTTTCTTTCTCCATTCTAATGCTACCGGAGGTTCGCGATTAGTCATGGGGGTACGGGGCCCGCTTTTTTTGATTTTCTCCTAGCCCCAAATTTTTTTGATTTTCTTCCTAACCCCTATACCTTTGGTAGTCATCAGTAACATCTTCCTAGGTCCATATCAGCCATACCACAACCTAGCTAATGGACTTACACCGAAGCAAGGTATTAATTACATGATGATTCATTTACACTTGCTAATATATGATTGTGTTGTGTGTGCAGATGGTGATCATGCAAACAACATATTGGATCTGGAGCTGGAGCAAAACACTTGGAATGGAGTAGCGTTGAAGCAGCTATGCAAGGAGCAAGATCGATGACGCGCTTATGGATGGACAACGAAAAGCGCAGTCTTGGCATTGGTAGTAGCAACACTTCTTTCTATCTCTCTCTTTCTCTCAAGCTGCCAACAAAGGCCTAATGTCATTGTAATAAGGTGTTCACCCTTGTTGTCATGAACACAAGTTTTGTCAAGTCTTGTAATAATGATCTATTCACATGTCATCCCATTAGTTCCATTCCCCTCAATAATTCCATACCTTCCTGATATTATTGTAAAGAACTCGAGGACAAATTTTCATTCAGTCATGGGGGTATGATGAGATGCGATATGCACAAGCCGCAATATCACGGCCACCGTGATATCGTGTCTTTCCCTACGATATCGCGTACGCGATATCGCGGTCCGTTGCCAAATCTATAAATAAGAAGAGGCACTCCCATCATTTCCATATAGAGTTAGAAGTAGCGAAGCTCTGTCTGATTGATCACCCCAGAGATAGAATATTTTCCATGTGCCCATAGTAGGATTTCCCCAAGTGAACAGCTCTTTATTCGAGCAGCTTTGTACCTGAATGCAAGTTGTGTACAGCAATAAAGATGAACTTTGTGGATAAACCTTGCAGTACATGGATAGGTTTATTTAATGTTATTTATTGCTTTCCTAGTAACGCGGCATGAGTACGACTTGGTTACGAGCATTGACGAATGTGTACGGCTAACCAAGGAATCAGCTACTCATCGTGATTAGATTCTCTGACCCTTATCTTCTAGAACATGGGGTAAGTACGACTTAGCTACGAGCACCTACAGGTGTGTACGGCTAGTCAAGGAATTGGCTGCTTATCACACTTAGGTTAGTTTGATGCCTCAGTATGACCGCTTCGAGCATGTGCGTTACGTGTGGTAATCCCAGTAATGATTAGCGTTTGGTAGCCATAGTTGCATAGTTCAGGGTGTGTACGGTAAGTGGGAACGGATGCTAACGCTAGTTAATTTAGAATTAGGTCCTTAGTTAGAGTAGTTAGTTCTCTCAATCCTTCACCCTCTAGCATAGGAGATAAACCTGAAAAGACCAAAAAAATCATATACCTTGGACTTACTTAACCATACACTGTGACAACAACAAGTAAGTCTGGGAAGACAATGGATGATTAACCCCAAGTTTTCCATGGGGCGTTTAGGCATTTAGTTTGCAGAGTTCGACCAAATCACGCGTGTTACGCTCGTTTCTTATGGTTGAGTGTAGGGGTACCTCGCCACTCATCACATGTGATCGTAAGTTGTGACTTGCAGTTGGTCATAACCTAATTAAAAATGAAAAGAATAAAATATGTGTAAAAAAATCAAACATTTATTCTTCCTCATAGAGCACCATAGGTTATACCTAAGCATACGATTGAGCTTCTACTTGTATGTGTAAGCACTAATCTTACCTTCACGCTTCTTTCCTTACATACCATGCTACAGGTAGGCCCTAAACTCCCTAATTCTTATGTGTTTTCTAGCTGGATTTCTAGTTGCATGTTGTTGGAAGAAATCCTACATCATGAGCATTTTTTTCAAATTATATTAAAAGCTTTAATTGTAAAATTGGGTCCTTTATATATTTTATTTTAAAAACTAGAATTTAGCGTTCCCTTGCATTTTGTTCTTTATTTGGAATTTTTGAATTATAAATTGAGCTAGGGTTTCTTTTTGCTTTACATACTACCTGTTGATGAGATTATTTTTCCCCCTATATAATATGCCTCCGATTTGGAATTTGAGCTAGGATTACTCTTTATTACTAAGTTTCTTGTAGGATATGTTCACATGAGCCCCATGACAATTTGAATTTCTATTTTCATAGAGTATGAATATAGTTTTATTATGATGGGTTAAATTCTTGTGAATAATTCATATTTAAGGCTTGGTTTTGATTGTTCTAACCAAGAAAGAGCTCTCATGAGAAAGATAAGCTCATTTATATAGAGAATTTAAAGATTGTTTCATACTACAGAGTAGCACAATGATATTTTAGACTTGGGATGTTAATGAAGTTTGGATAACTTTTTACATTTTTTTTTCATTTTATCAATTTTATAGTAGTTAATTTATCTTTTAATTTTCAAGGGACTCACCTCTGATGATATTGGATATTCTCATATTTAGTTTTACTTTTAATTACTTAATTTACTACTAAGTTGTTTGTGTACACTGAGGACGATGTAGACTTTGTTGAAGGCACCAGTGCTATTAAGATTTGTTTTAAATGACTTATGTAGATTTTAATAGTGCTTTATATATTTATGTACTATGTTTAATTTATTTGTATAATGGTATCATATCTTTTCTAACCTAGTTATTATGTTTTATCATTTTATGTTGTATTGATATTTATATGTAGCAAGAAACTTCTTATGCAACCTAGTGTAATAGGAGTCATATGTAGGAATAATCATCAACATCTATAGATCAGATAGTATGGAGATGTACTTAAGAGGATTAGTAGAAGCACACCCATAGGAAGTACATGGAGTGATTGGAGTGCAAGCACTAGGAGGTGAAGTTTCCTACTATTCAATTAAGGGCACCTATGAACTTCAAGCCTCTCATGAAGTTGGTGAACTCACCAATTGTTGCATCTAACCTTGAGTTTTTTTTATGAGAGGTGAAGTGTTCTATGAGTAGGAGGAACATTAGTTTTATCTAGCATCTCAAAAAAACTCACCTATGACTTGGAATTTTTAGATCTAGGTTCTATGACATTAGCAAGGCCCTTATTGCTAAGGTTCACAAGATGTAGGTTGGACTAAATAGAAAACACTTTGTAGCACAATCTTTAGAGAAGAAGACATAGGTAGATGAGATCTTCCTTGATGTTACAATGTATGAGATAGGGTAGCCCTAGAAGAACCTTTCTTTGGAGTAAAGGATTCTTGCTAGGGTAGTGATGATGAATATCCTTGGTAGCTCTTGTTTTATGCATGTCATGTGCTTTGGCATGTTGGTCATCAGTGACCTAGAGGATCCTTATACCCTTAATTGTCCATTCATTATTTTATTAAGGATGGAATTGGAAGTCTAAGGTGCCAATGAGGTTCCTTTCCCAATAGTGATCTTGACATTATATTGGCATTTCTAGATTTTGCCATCCACCCTACTCATGAAGAAGATTATTACATGGGGTGAGGACCAGTTTCCAAATCTAGAATGCACATGATACACCCAACAACTATTGCAAACATGGTATGAGGAGGTCTAGTGGATTCATGATCCATATGTCCTTGGTGATGACAATAGGGCTGCTTAGAAGGCCCATTATGCTAAGGTGTAGCAGATCATGGAAGATAGTGATCAAGATTTGGTGAAATCAGAAGCATGGATTAGGGCACGACTGGATGCAGTGCAAGAAAGTCTCATTACACATTATAATGAGATGGAGGCATGAATTCATCTTGATGTGATTAGTTGTAAATGAAGCACTAGTGACTAGATGCCAATATGAAGATTGTGGGCCATCACATGGTTTTCAAGATGAGGGTGTTGTACCACATTGTTAGCCTTAAGAAGATTGATGAGTAAGTAGACCCAAAGTTTGTACCAATGGGTTTTCCAATCACCAATGGTAAGTAGGCTAGACCATCTGGCCTAGTGGACTAGGTGGATGATACTAAGGAGGACTTTATGAGGAACAAGGCTAGTGAGGGTGATTCTCAATCTTCTCCTTCAATACAAGTTTCTATACCCCATTAAGGGAAAGGCTTAGCTCCTCCATCTTGAGCATTTTATTATCCACTTATTTTGCTTCTATTTTTTCTTGTATATTCATGGGGTATTATGATAGATTTATGCTTATCTTATGAAATTCCATATTTATAGTGATTCTTATTAATTCAGATGCATTTTTCTTCTTTATTTTATTAAGATGATGGAGAGCTAGTTGAGGGCTATGTTAGGATTTGAATTAATACTCCTTTTTACTTGGTCCCTTTAATGTTTATATTTTTATAGGTAGCTATGAGCTCATTTGGTTCATAGTCACTTACAACTTAGAGTCACAAGTAAGGAATTAGACCTTCAACGAGTCTTGAACCCATAGAATAAATAATGTTCATCATACAACCAATGAAATTAAATTTCAGAAGATAGAAGAAAGAGGAACAAGTGGAGTTAGTTTTGAACAGAGATGTGGCTACATATAATAATGGAATTTAAGTTTGGTGATGTACTGCAATCACCATCCATAAAATTGACTAGCTATGGATTGCACCCTATCATAATTTAATTCTAAATAGGAAACTAGAACTCATCAGTGTGAGTCCCTGTGACTTGCATCTCTATTGTAGCCCATGATGGTTCTCTAAGCCTAATTAGTCACTTGACCATTAGGATTTGAATGTTTAACCATTGAAAATGGTTCTATTCTATTCTATTGTACTTGTGTACTTCATTTTTTATATCATTTTCTTGATTGTGAACTACGCTTCAAAGTACAAGGATCTATAAATTTAAGTTACATTCTTTCCTTGTGTGTTTTTTTCTCTTGTTGTCCTATTGGGATTGATGTGCTTCCTGCAAGAAGACATTGTAATTGACCTTGTAAATATTTTGTAGAATTAGTGTTTGTGCAACATCAAAACAGTCTAAGGTGGAGCTCAATATTGTAAAGGTTGTTGGATCCTTGAAACCGCATTCTAAGGTTGTTGGGGCCTTACGGAATTGAGTGGTTTGGTACTGAAAAAATACTCCAGAGTAGAGCTTAGAGCTTGTATAGGGTGTGGTGTGTTTCAAATCACATTTTTAAGAAATAAAATTTAGAGGTGTGCAAGGAATCTACCCTTTGAGTCTGTACTACCCAAGTTTCAGAACCATGTTAAATTTGGTGTGGTTTTTATGGCTGATCAATTTTTATTGGGGAACTTATTTATCCCATTTTCTAAGTTATTGATCCTCAAATTGGAATTTTTCTATTGAATGATATTGGTTGTATTAGAGATTCTTGAATAATAATATAGTTGTTTTAATTTTTACTTAAATGTAAATTTATGTTAAGCATTCTTCATCATAATTCTAATAACTTAATCCCCACGTAACTTGTGGTCCTTCATTGATTGGTTTCCACACTTCTACAATGCAAGAACATAAGAAATAAATCAACATGTGCCTAGTAAATTTTGTTTAACTTTTTTTCTTTCATCATTTGTTGTTAATGGGTAATGTTAATTTAATAAAAAAGTGGTACTTTTGATGTGTTGCATTAATTTATTATTATCATTACTAGGAAGAAAAATGGCTAAGATAAAATTGACATGAACATCAAAATTTTATCCCTTTAAAAATTTCCTTACACAAAATTTGACACATGTCATAAATTTTGAAGTGATGTCATAGCTAATGTCAAACACACTTGATGTTTCTTCCAAAAATTTTCTTTAAAAATAAATAATGCAAAGAAATAAAAAAATAGAATTATTTTGCAAATTTTAACTTAGTAGCCTTATTCTTTGGCTATTTCTTTTTCCTCATTAATTTGTATTAGCATGGGTTCTTTTGGTGCTAGCCTTTGGCTACTCTTTCTGGAAACAACAAATAAAAAAAGTAAGACCACAAGAGTTAGTTTTATTTTATCTTATCTTCAAAAGAATAAAATAAAATGAATTCATGGAAGTCTTAGTACTTATCCTAGGTTTCTTCATTAATTTTTTAAAATTATCCATTTTATCTCGTCCAAGCTTAGATTAGTTATGTGTAACTTATCAAAGGATGAACTTGGAATCTTTGATAGAATAGTTGCCCATTCTTCTTCGTCATCTTAAAACTTCTCTAGGGAGATTTCATCATGTTTCCCTTCCACTACTAGTTATTTTTTAGGATTTATTTTCTCCTCTTTTGGTGTGGTAACTATAATACTTTGTGAAAAACCATTAAAATTTTTTTCTAACTTAGTCTATTTACTGAATAGACTCTTTATTGCTTTATATACATAAAACTCCTTATTTTTTCAATAGCTTTTGATACTCTCTTTTATACCACTTATTGTTGACCTTTTGGTATGTCAAAACCTTATGGAAAATAGAGAATATAGAATGTTTGTGGTGAATAATGATTTTGCAAGACATGACCAAGAACTCCATAAAGAGCTCTAAGAGCTTAAGGAAATAAGAGCTATGAAAAGATGTCAAAATGAAGGCTAAATGGGCAAGATGAGATCATGGTTGAAAAAAAAGTCTACAAGCCAAATGAAGATTCTTCAATGACTACCATGAAGATAATTTGACAAGAGCCTTATAATTGAAGTTTTAAAAGTTGAAGAGATGTCTTGGAAAAACAATAGATGTCTATCTCCAATAGTAGATGTCTCACTATAGACATCCCACTTGCCAGATAGATGTCTCACCTACATTGAGGTCAATCTTAGTTAGACATCCCAACATCAAAGTAGATGTCTACACTAGTTGTTTGGTAGTTGTTGCATGAATTCTGAGGAGTTTTTGAAAACTTTCAGGCTATAAGATGATGAAAAAAATTTTAAAATTGTAAAAGAAAATTTCACACAAAAAAGCTATTCATTATTTCTTCTATGAAACTCTATTCTTTTTCCTCATTGTAATATCATTTGCTTGATTGTAATTTGTACTAAGCTTCAAGTATAATGATCTATAAATTTAGTTACATTCCTTCCTTATTTTCTTTTTAGTCTTTTTTGAAGCCCTATGGGGTTGATGTGCTTCTTGCAATAAGACATTTGTATTAAGCTTGTTGGGATCCTACAAGATTCAATGGTTTTGCATAGTCAAGACATTCCTGAGTGGTGCTTAATTTTGTAAAGGATTTGGGATCCTTGAAACCACATTCTGAGCTTGTTAAGGCCTTTTGGGGTTGAGAGGTTTCATAGTGATGTAATACTCCATAGCAAAGCTCAAAGCTTCTACAAGGTGTTGTGGCCTTCAAACCACATTTTTTGAAGAAAAAAAGTTTGGAGGTGTGCATAAATTCTATCCTCAAAGTGTAATTGTATCAAAGCTAGGAAACCATATAAAAATTGGTATGTTCGTGTGATTGGTGCAATTTTAATTAAGGAACTTATTCAATTCCCCTTGTAAGTTCTAAATCCACAAGTGATATCAAAACCTGGTACTCTCAAGTTTGTGCTTCAACTTTTAAGAATTAACTATGCAAGGGACATATTACACAAAGCCACTAATGCTTGATGGATTTGACTTTTCATATTTTAGGTAAGGATGTAAAGGTTCTTTGAGTTCATGGAATTCAAGGTATGGGAGTCAATTCGTAAGGGCTACACACTTTCTTCTGACAACACATGAAAAGTTCTTAAGGCATATAACAAATGGATAGTTGAAGAAAGAGATAATTTTATGTATGATTCTAAACCAAAAGCTATTTATATTATGCATTAAATAAATATGAATTTAATAGAATAACTAGGTGTAATACTACTAAGGAAATTTGAGAAACTGTAGAGGATACCTATAAGGACATATCTATAGTCAAAAAATCAAAATTTTTGGTCTTAGGAAGTGAATATAATAAACTTAAAATGAGGAAAGGTGAATAGAATAAAGATTATTTTTCTAGGGCTAATGATCTTATTGTAGAAATTAGGGGTATAGAAAAGTACTTGCTTGAAAGTAATGTAATTATAAAAATGATTAGAACACTACAACTTAAATTTATGCCTAAGGTCACAACTATGGAAGAAATTAGAGATTTTTTTATCCTAAAATTTGAAAAGCTCAAAAGTGCTCTTATTTGTTATGAGATGAATCTCATAAGTGAAAGAGCGATAAAGGAAAAGCCTATTACCCTAAAATCAGCATCAAAAGAGAAGGAGATGGTTGAACAAGAAATAAATAGTGAAGAAGAAATAGCTCTTCTATCTAGAAGTGTTTAAAGATTTCTATCAAGAAAAAGAATGAGCTTCAATCAAGAAAAGCCCAACCAATCTAACACCAAAAGTAATGATAAAGGTAGGAATTTTTCAAATTCAAAATTTGATGCATTTTCAATAGAATGTTAGGCATGTGGTGGAAGAGGCCTTGTGGTCTTTGAATGTCATAGCATTGGCAAGTTTCAATGAAGAGATAAGATTGAAGTAGATATAAAAAAGACTAACTTCTACAAAAGCTTGGATGATGGAGAAAAAAGTGAAGAATAGGTGGATGACACTTCAAAAGATTCACACTTCATCTACATGGCTCTTATAGATGATGATGCTAGGTTATCTGATGATGATGATCAAATGAAAATTGATGAAAAAAGTGATGACCTCTTGTGCAATGAACTTCTATCTCTTCAAAATCTTTGTATAAAATTAAAGAAGAAATGAAGAAACAAGGATAATGATTTGTATTTATTAAATATTATAATTTTAGACCTCAGAAAAGAAAAATCAAACCTAAGGGTTGAGAATAAAAAATTAACCTTTTCCTATGAGAAAATTAAGAAAGAACTTGTAGATGCTAAACTTGTAAACGAGAGGCTGGTCAAAGGAAAAGAATCGCTTTAGATAGTTCTTGGATAAGGAAGAAGTCCACATGATAAAAGTGGACTAGGATGTTATCAACAAAAATAAGCATCCACACAGAATTCATTTGAAAAAGAGGCTACCTCAAAGATTGAGGTGACTACTGGCACAACATCCAAACAAAGAGCAACTCGAAGGTTTAATAACTTTAACCAAAATAAAAGGGTTAGATGTTATTATTGTAATAGATCTGGACATAAGTAATGAGATTTTAATTTAAAGGATTATCACATAAACATCTAGTCATATCACAAAAATCCTTAGTCTTATCCAAATGTACTTAGAAAAGAAACATTGAAGGACAAGAAGAAAGGAAGGATAAATCAAAAGATCAAGGAAGCCAAAAAGGTATGGAAAACCAAACAAAAGAAAGATAGTGAGAGAATATTCTACAATAAATTTGTGAAAGGAATCTAATATTTAGAAATAGAAGAAATTTGTATGAGAGGAGATACTTCAAAGGAAGAAGCTCATTCTTAAGCTCCTTAGGCATCTTTATTTTCTTCAACAAGCAAGATAAGTAGAGGTAAGTCTTCATTTCACTTTGAATATCTCTTAAGAATATAGTCCTTGGTAGCCATCTCCTAATCCTTTCTTGCTAAAATGTCTACCTGTAGATGTCTACCATGAGACATCTACATGAGAAGTTAGACATCTACTCATAAATGCCTATATTCCAAGTTATATGTCTACCCAAGTTCATGGTAGATGTGGCATAAACTTCTATACCTAAAAGTAAATGTCTATCTTTTCATGAAAAACCCTTGACTACCACAATTATATAAATTGAAAACATCTTTTTTTTGTTCATTCTTCCATCTCCAAGCTTAGATGATTGAGGGTAGATGGCTAGGATTTTTTTAATTTAGTTATTTGTGCAATTTTCCTTCAAATTGGTGGCCCACAAGAAGATTGGAATGTCTAGCTAGTCATCAAGAAAGAGTAAGAAGTTCAAGGAAGCTTCCTCCAATGTTGCAAGCATATATACTTCTCAATTTCTATCCAGTGATGTCCAACATCAGTTTGAGGTAACTCAAAACATCTTTGTTAATTCTTAATGTTCTCTTTACTTCCAACAACATCATCAAAAAGAGTTAATGATGTTCTTTCAAGTATTGAAATAGGTATCATTTATTTCCATGAATTTTTGTATGCCTAAAATTCTCATAATAGAATTTTTTAGCAATACAAATGGCTTTGTGGAGGATTTTACTTCCATGGTTCGAAGGATGTTGATTGAGATTTCTTTTCAAGTTGTAAATGTAATTCATGGGATATCTGGTGTTAATATTCATAGGATCACCATTAATTCCATGACTGATATTTTCACAAATGGTGTGATTTTTGTTTTCTAAGATAAATTTTGTGATTCTTTGTTTTGGAAGTCTATGTCTCTACATAGTGAAAAAACTCCTAGGATTCAGATGGCTCTGGATGCTTTCATCCTCTCTCTCGTTTTTTTATACAATATTATTGTGAAAGGGGGAGGTTATAACTATTTGTTGCCAACCCAATAATTTTTTCTTTATTTCCTTCTCACTAGAAAACCTTTATACTTGGGTCATATTAGTTTTCAAGACATGTTGGGTCTATTCACTAGGAAGAGAATCTATAAGCATCCTCACCTCTTTAGTATGCTAATTTGTCAGAGAGGTGTTCTCATTCCTAATATGTATTTTCTTAAAGGTAAGAGAGGCCTTTCTAATTATTTAGAAGGGAGGAGCGCCAACCATGCTAAAGTAGCAGAACCTAGCATTAGACCACAAAAATTAAGGAAGAAGGGATCTGCATCACCATATCGAGCTTCTCCTTAGTTGACAAGGTCCAAATCAGTTGGTGGCTAGATGAGATCCTTTCTTAAGAAGTTGTTGAAGCCATTTGTTTACACTATTGGAATGATTGGCAAGGACCTCTCTTACCTTCATAAGAGGATGGATGTAGATGAAGTACCTCTTCCTTTAGGTCGGTAGTAGTTTGAGGAGATCACCACTCCTTGCATATCAAATAGTGGGGAGGGATTTTCAGCACCATCTAGACACTTAGGAACTACTAGGCCTTCTTAGGCATATGACTTGGAAAATTCATATGATTCTAAGGAGCTTGATGCAACACTTGCATAAGTCTAGGACAAGATTTACAATCCTATGCAACTTGGATCCAGTTCTCATCCTCATGGTTATGCTCCATAGACTTTTGAGCAATAAGCCATGAAGAGCTTTTTTGGGCCTTCTTCTTAGATAAGACCACTAGATCCCATCACTTATAAGAGGAAGGACACTTCCTCATCTTATCGGTAGGCCCTGTCTCATTCACCTACTTCATCCTAGTTTTGGGTGAAGCTTCATCCTAGGGGGGCTTTAGTTCATGTTCCTTCTTTAGATGATGATGATGAGCAACATGTCTCTCGCACTAGTACCACCACTAGCAGTTATGATGATGATGATGAGACCTATAGGCCTTCTTGTACAACTACTACTTTTGATGATGAGTTTGATGAGGCTATAGAGGTTAGTGATTAGGTTCCTCTGTTGGTTTTCCTTTTTGGTGATGTTCATAAAGGAAAGGAATTTTTGGATATTTTGTGGACTATATGCACTTGTACATTATGGATGGTTATGGACAATGACAGTATATTATGACTCTTATATGTGATGTGCTTATGTATGGATAATATGAATAGATATTTGTGAAGTCCATGTTTTTTGTATATGGATTCATTAGCTATGTTAGAGAGATAGGCTAGTCCTTGGACAATTTATGGAGATCTCTTGTTTTTATCAGTCTCTTCTTCTTATGGTGTACCTATTATCTTATGCCCTTATATTCTGATCTCAACATTAAGCTTGGCTATAGTTGGAATTTATACATATTAATTATTTTTATTGTTTACCATTTAATATTATTTAATGTATATGCCATAATATGCAATAACCCATTTTCTTAAGTTTTTGACATCATCAGAAAGGACGAGATTGTTAGCCTTTTGGTATGTTAAAACCTTAAGAAAAATTGAGAATATAGAATGTTTATGGCAAATAATGATTTTGTAGGACATGAACAAGAACTCCATAAAGAGAATTGAAAACTCAAGAAAATGAGATCTATGACAAGATGTCAAATTAAATAATAAATGGGCAAGCTGAGAGCATGGTTGAAGAGAAAGTGTACAAGTCAAATGAAGATGCTCCAAGGACTGCCAAGAAGACAATTTGACAAGAGAAAACCTTAGAATTGAAAGTTCAAAAGTTGAGGAGATGTCTTGGAAAAATAGTAGATGTTTATCTCCAATAGTAGATGTCTTATTGTAGACATTCTACTATAGATGTTTCACCTACCAAATAGATGTCTCCATTGCATTGAGGTCAATCTTAGTTAGACATCCCAACTTCAAAGTAGATGTCTACATTGGCCATTTGGTAGCCATTGCATGAATTCCAAGGAGTTTTTAGAAACTCTAAGGCTATAAGATGATGACAACATCTTGGAAATTGTGAAAGAAATTTTCACATAAAAAAAGCTCTTCATTATTTATTCTATGAAATTCTATTGTTGTTTCTCATTGTAATATCATCCACTTAATTGTAATTTGTAATAAGCCTCAACTACTAGGATCTTTAAATTCAGTTACATTCTATTCTTATTATTATTTTGATTATTTCTTAAAGCCTTATGAGGTTGATATGCTTCTTATGAGAAGGCATATGTATTATGCTTGTTAGGATCCTGCTGGATTGACTAGTTTTGTAGCATTAAAACACTCCAAAATGGAGCTCAATTTTGTAAAGGTTGTGGGGTCCTCGAAACAACATTCTAAGCTTGTTTGGACTTTGAAGGGTTGACTGGCTTCTCTATGAAGAAACTCTTTGGAGCAAAGATCAGAGCTTGTACAGGTTGTAGTGCCCTTCAAACCATATTTTTTGAAGAAACAAAGTCTAGAGGTGTGCATGGATTCTATCCTCCAAGTGTGGATGTACACAAGTTGGAAAACCATGTAAAAATTGGTGTGTTTATATGGCTAGTGAAATTTTAATTAGGGATCTTATTCAACCCTCCTTCTAAGTTCTTAATCCATACTTCTTATTTCTTTATTGCTTCCTTCACTATCTTTTCCAAACTATAACTAATTTTCTCAAACTTTTCATGGATCAAGTCATTTCTAAAGTTGATCATTTTCTCTTCATCAATTTTATCTAAAATTCTACTACTTTATTTCATTTTTTCTAGTATACTTGAGGAGGAGGTTGTGGCTTATGGATCAAGAACTTAGAAGGGGAGATTGAACAAGTTCCCTAAATTAAAAATGCACTAGCCACAAAAAAACACCAAAGTTTTTGTGGTTTCCCAACATGGGTAATCCACACTTAGAGGGTAGATTCCTTGCATGCCTTTGGACTTTGATTTTCTAAAAGTGGTTTGAAGGACACCACACCCTATAAAGGGTCTGAGCTTCACATAAAAATATTTTTTCATTGCAAAACTACTCAACTTCACAAGGTCCCTAAAAGCTCAAAATGTGGTTTCAAGGATCCCACAATCTTTACAAAATCTAACTCTACTTTGGAGTGTTTTAACATTGCAAAACCACTCAATATCATAGGATCTTGAAAAGCTCAATACAGATGCATTCTCACAAGAAGAACATCAACCCCATAGGGTTACAAGAAAAAGAAAATGAAACAAGAAAGGATGTTACTAAATTTACAAGTCCTTGCACTTTGAAGCTCAGTACAACATACAATCAAGAAAATGATGTTAAAATGAAGAGTAAGAATATAATTACATAAAATAGAAAATTAGTAGCTTAAATGTGAACAATTATTACTTAATTTCCAAGATTTTGGTATCTTCTTATAGCCTTGAAGTTTTTGAAAACTCCTTAGAATTCATAAAATGGCTACCAAATAGCTAGTGTAGACATCTTCTTCAAGGTTGGGACATCTATGTAAGAGTGAACTCAATTTAGAAGAGATGTCTCACTAGAAAATGGAATGTATTTTGTGGGACTTCTACTAGGAGATGTCTACTCTTGAATATAGAAATCTTCTATTTTTAGAAGACATCTTTTGAACTTTTGTTCTTTGTCTTTTGAGGCTTTCTCATGTTAATTTGCCTTCTTGCTAGTCTTTGGAGCATATTAATTTGACTTGGAGCCTTCAGTTTTATCCATGCTCATCCATGCTCTCATCTTGTCAATGTAGTCTTCATTTTAACATCTCATTATAGATGTTTTTTCCTTGAGTTCTCAAGTCTCATTGTAGAGTTCTTGTTCATGTCTTGCAAACATATTATTTACAACAAACATTATATGTTCTCCATTTTCTTTATGGTTTTGACATATCAAAGATCAACAACCTCACCCTTTTTGGTAATGTACAAAACTTAAGAAAATGGATGAGAAAATATAAAATTTAAATAATATTAAATAATAAAAATACTTAAGACATATAAATTCCAATGGTAGCCAAAGGAAATTAAGAAAGTAAAACATAAGAACACAAGCCAATAAACTTTCCAAGGGTCAACCTGTCTATATAGCATATTAGATAAATACAAAAGGTCATAAATTTCACAAGAATCTGTCCATATACATACATATTATGACTATCTAATTGACAATGTACAAATATACTCTCAAAAAATTCTCCTCCTTTTTGGACATCAATCAAAAGGAGGGACCACCCAAGGACTCTAATCACTAATCTTAGTGGCATCATCAAAGTTCTTATTAGAAGTAGTTGTAGCATAAGAAAGTCTATAGGTCTCCTCCTCATCATCATTAATGCTGGTACTAGCATTGAAGACATGTTGCTCATCATCATCTTCCAGAGAAGATATCTAAACTGGAGCCCTCTATGGTTGGAGCTTCACTTGAAATCAAGATGAAGTTGGTAGATCTTGTTGGGATGGAGCCTACTATGAGGATGAGGAAGCATCCTTTCTCTGATAAGTGATAGGATCGATAGGTCTTCATTGGAAATAAGTTCCAAAGATTATCTCCATGTCCTATTACTAAAATGTCCTTGGAGCCTCACCCTAATGATGAGGACTGGGTCTTGCTTGCATTGGATCAGGAAACTTCCCTTGGACACATGCTGGTGATGCATCGAATTTCTATAAATCTAATGCATTTCCTATGTCATAAGCTTGGATAGGCCCAGCTACTACTGAATGTCTAGGTGAGGCTGGATAGTCCTCATTGTCTAATATGGGAGGAGTGGTGATCTCCTTGAATTGTTATCCATTAGGAGGAAGTGGTTCTCTAGCTACATCCATTCTCTTACAGAGGTAAGAGAGATTTATAACAAGCCTCAAAATAGCATGAGCAAAGAGTTGAAGTAGCTTCTTTAGAAAAGATCTATTTTTACTACTACTAGATTTATATCTTCTTAGTTGAGGATAGGCCTAAGATGATGATGTAGAATCCTTATTTTTGGATTTTTGAGGCTTGGTACTAGGTTCTACATTGTTAGCATGAGTGGAGCTCCTCTTTTATGGATACTCATCAAGGATCCTCTTATCTTTAAGCAAAGGCATGTTAGGAATGGGAACACGTCTCTATTGGGTTAACAAACTGATGAGGTAAGGATGCCCATAGATTCTCTCCTTGGTGAACAAGCCCAACATGTCTCAGTAGAGAGTATGACTCAAGTCCAAGGGTTATCCTATGAGAAGGAAATAGAAAAAAATGCTTTAGCTGGAAACAAATAATTATACCTTCATATTATAATGATATCATATAAAATAATGAGAGAGAGTATGGAAATATTTGGGGCCATTTGACTCCTATAAACTCTTCCACTATGTAGAGATATTGACTCCCCAAACAAAGCATCAAAAAATCCATCATGAGAGATAGGAATCATACCATTCATGAAGATGTCATTCATGGACTAAATGGTAATTGCAAACACATCAACATTGGAATCCCAAGAATTGCATTAAATACTTAAGGAGAAATAGTAATTAACATACCCCCAACCATGGTAGTGAAACCTCCAATAGAAGTGTTTGTAATGAAAATGTTACTATAGAATTATCTTATGAGAATTTGAGGCACACAAAAATTCATTGAAATGAATGTAATCTAATTCAAAACTTGAAAGAATCCCACTAGTTCCTTCTAACGATGCTACTAGAAATAAATAGAGAACTTACAGATGATAGAGATGATTTGAGTTACCTAAAATTGATGTTGGACATCAATGGATTTGAATTGTGAAGTATAAGTACTAGCAATATTGGTGGAAGCTTCCTTTGACTTCTTGCTCTTCTTTTGCACTAGCCTTGATGTTACAAATTTCTTGTGCACCATGTATTTACAATAAAAATGCACAACTCACTTTTGTTGGTGAAGCCTTGGCCATCTCCACTTGGTCATCTATGCTTGGACATAAAAGAATGAATGAAAAATGAAGATTTAGATTTATATAAACACACTCAATGAAGGGTTTTATGAAAAAATAGATGTCTCCTTTGAGAGATAGATGTCTATGTCATGCCTGTAAATAAATAGGTAGATGTCTCATTTGAAAAGTAGATGCCTCTATGTCATCTAACAAAGAAATAGGTAGACATATTTCTTAAAGCGTAGAAATCTATTTTATCATGAAGATGTCTCATGGGAGAGGCCTTCATGGGAGATGTCTTCATGAGAGACATCTTGAGGAAGATGTCCTAGCAAGAAAAGTTTTAGGGAGGGCTACCAAAAATTATAGTTGTAAGAGATATTTACAATGAATTGAAGACTTACCTCTACTTACCTTTCTTGCTAAAGAAAATGAAGGTACCTAAGGAGCTTAAGAATGAGATTGCCCTATTTTTTGGAGAATATTCTCTCGCTATCATCTTCCTTATTTTTGATTCTCCATAACTTCTTGACTCCCTTTCCCTTTTAATTCATCCATATTTTCTTGTTTTCTTGCATAATTTCCTTTCTAGACACATTTTGATAAGACCAAGGGGTTTTGTGATATGTACAGGTGTTCAGATGATAATACTTTAAATTTTAATTTCATTGCCTATTTCCAAATCTATTGCAATAACAACACCTAAACATTTTATTTAGATTAACGTTATTAAACCTTGAGGTTGCTCTTTCGTTAAATGTAGTACTAGTAGTTACCTCAATCTTTAAAGGGGCCTCTTGTTCAAATACATTTTATGTGGATGCTTATTCTTGTTGATAAAAACATAGTTGACTTTTATCATTTGGACTTCTTCCTTGCCCAAAAACCATTTGAAGTGATTCTTTTCCTTTGATCAACCTTTCATTTACCAGTTTAGCATCTGCAAGTTCTTTCTTAATCTACTCATAGGACAGGGTTAGTCTTTTATTCTGAGCTCTTAGGTATAAGGCTTTTTTGTGAAGTGTAAAATTTTTATATTTAATAAAGAGACATCTTAATCCTTATTTTTTAATTCATTCTCTAATTTTATATAAATATTTTGAAGAGATAAAAGTTCATTGCATAAGAGATCATATGTTTCTTCATTAGTTTCCATTTGATCATCATCATTAGATAAGCTAGCATCATCATTTGTAAGAGTAATATAGATGAAATGTGAATATTTTGACGTGTCATCCTCCTCTTTTTTACTTTTCTCTCTATCATCCTAGCTTGTGCAGAAGTTGGTCTTTTTGATGTCCAAGTTAGTGTTGTCCTTTCGTTGTAACCTACCATTGCTAGGACATTTAGAGGCCACATGGCCTCTTACATCACATACCCAACATTCTATTGAAAATCCTCAAAATTTGAATTTGAAAAATACTTACCTCTATCTTTACCTTAGGAGTTAGATTGACGAGGTCCTGGTTGATTGAGGCTTCTTCCATTTCTTGCTAGAAGCTTTTGAACTCTTCTTGATAGAATAGTTGTTTCTTCTTTATTGTTCATTTCTTTTTTAGCTAGTTCCTTCTATTTGGATTTTGATGTCAAGGTGATAGAATTTTATTTTATTGCTCCTTCACTTATGAGATTCATTTTGTAAGCTATAAGAGCACTTTGGAGCTCTTCAAATTTTAATACTAAAAAATCTCTAACTTTTTCCATAGTTGTAATCTTAGGTCTAAATTAAGGTTTTAGTGTTCTAATAATTTTAATGATTACATCAATTTTTTTTAAGTCCTTTCTTGTACTCCTAATTACTACAATTAGATCATTTACACTAGAAAGATATTCTTTAATCTTTTTAGCTTTTTTCATTTTAAGTTTATCATATTCACTTTGCAAAACCAAAAGTTTTAATTATTTGACTATGGATGTGCCCTCATAGGTAGCTTCTAAGGTTTTCCAAATTTCTTTAGTAGTTCTAAATCTAGCTACACTATTGAATATGGACTTATTTAATACACAATATAAACAATTTTTTGCTTTAGAATGATACATAAACTTATTTGTTTCTTCAAGCGTCCACTTGCTATGTGACTTGAGGGCCTTTAATGTGCTATCAAAAGGTGGTGTGTAACCTTCAAGGATGGACTCCCATACCTCAAATTCCATTGACTCATAAAGGACTTGCATCCTTGCCTTCTAATAAGAAAAATCAAAACCATCAAATATTGATAATTTTGTGTATGATGTCCCCTCCATAGTTTACTCTTGAAAGTTGAAGCATGAATGTAAGAGCACCAGGCTTTGATACCACTTGTGGATTAACAAATTAGGAGAGGTGGGGGGTGGGTGGGGTGGTGGAGGGTTGAATAAGTTTCACAAATTAAAAATGCATCGGCCACAAAACACACTAAAGTTTACATGGTTCCCTAACTTGGGTAGTTCACACTTAGAGGGTAGATTTCTTACACATCTTTGGACTTTGTTTCTTATAATCATGGTTTGAATGACACCAAATCCTATACAAGCTATGATATTTGCATCAAATTATTTCATCATTCAAAAAGCACTCAACCTTGTAATGTCCCAACAAGCTCAAAATGTGATTTCAAGCATCCCAACACCCTATACAAGCTTTGAGTTCTACTCTGGAGTGTTTTGGCATTACAAAAACATTCAACCTTGTAAGGTCCCAACAAACTTAATATGGATGCCTTATTATAAGAATGAAATCAACCCCATAGGGCTATAAGAAAAATAGAAAGACACAAGGAAAGAATGTAATTAAATTTACAAGTCCTTGCACTTAAAGCTTAGTACAACATACAACCAAGCAAATGATGCTACAATGAGCAGTAAGAAAATAATTACATATAATAGAAAATTAGGAGCTTGAATGTAAACAATGCTTGCTTAATTCCAAAGATTTTGGTATCTTCTTATATCCTCATAGTTTTTGACAACTCAGAATTCATGTAACGACTACCAAATGACTAGTGTAGATGTATTCTTTGAGGTTGGGACATATACCTGAGATTGGCCTCAACTCAGGAGAGATGTCTCACTAGAAATTTGGACGTCTTCTATGGGACGTTTACTCTTGAAAGTAGATGTTAACTATTTTTACAAGATGTCTCCTCAAATTTTGGGCTTTTTCTTCTAAGGTTTTGTTCCATTATTTTATCTTCTTGCTAGTCATTGGAACATCTTCATTTGATTTTTAGCCTTCATTTTCATCCATGCTTGTCCATGCTCTCATCTTGATCATGTTGTCTTCATTTTAACATTTTGTCATAGATCTTTTTTCCTTGTGTTCTTAGATCTCATTGTGGAGTTCTTATTCATGTCCTACAAACAAATTATCCACAAAAAGAATTCTATGTTCTCCATTTTCCTTAATGTTTGGCCATACCAAAAGGTCAACAGTGCTTAACCATGTTTCTACCATGGATTTCTATGTCTAATAGCTCCACCTAGTCAAAAAAAATTCTTATTCATCTATCACTTCCTTCTTTATCCTTTCATGCTTATTCCAATGAATTTAGTAGTCGGATCTTGGTATTAGCATGTTCAATTACTAATATTTCTAGATTTTTTGCATGATTAAGAGCTACACTTATTTTGTCTATAGTAATATTGTCCACTACGACATCTCTATTTATTTTAGTATCATGGAGCATTCCCTAATCTTATTTTTATTTCTGTATTTCAATCAATAAAACATAAGATTTTCTATGGTTAACTAATGAATGTTATTTAACAAAAGTAATGTTATGAAATTACCTTCATCTAGAGATAGCAAATTTAGTTCCCCCCTTCCCCACACACCACCCCTGTGCCA
>MNCI01004792.1:218244-345973 GCA_015680685.1 Gnetum montanum
CATGTCTTTTGCTAGATACTTCAATATTATTTTCTTTTCGTTGTCATAACCTCAAATTTTCCTTTTTATCTTTGACAAAGAGAAGAAAATGGTTAAGACCTATTCACATCAAAATTTAAACAACATAAAAAATTTTAATGTCATGTTGCTTACACCTATCCTATGATGTGAAGAATTTGGAACTTTTCACTTTATCCACTTGCAAACCTTAGAATTGTTCAAAACTAGTTTATTGGGAGGAGTGACATCCACTAAAGGAGGAGGGAGTTTAAATTCTCAAAGTTTAGTTCTTCCTCTATCCCCACCTTTTTCTTCTTGGCCTATTTCATCATTAAGTAATTTAAGAAAATTTAAAAAATTCACACTTTCTATCTTTTCTTCATCTACTTCTAACATAAACAAGTTATCCAAGAAGTCCTTCTTCTTCTAGCTCATACATGTCTTAGTCCTCCTAGAATTAAAGAAAGGATACATAATTTTTTCAATTCAGCTTCTAGAGTCCTCCTATCTCTTGCAACCTCTACAATTAAGAGAATGACCAAGTGTTAGTGTTATGTCATTTCCCAATCACGTGAAAGTAGAAATGCTATTGCATAAAAAAAATTAGTAAAGGTTTTAAACAAGAAAAAATTAACATAAAATACTTCCTTATTTTTGCTTCTAACTTTTCTTTGGAGATGAAAATTTCTAATGTCTTTGAAGTGATCTCTTTCTTTGGAGGAGTCTTTCTTTTTCTTGATGCTTTTTCCTTCTACATAATTCTAGAGGAACTCTAAAAAATTATCTCCTTTTTTTCTTTAGCATTTCCACTTATTTTCTTTTGTAGTTCTTCAATGCTTTTGGACATAGAATACTCAACCTCTTCTCTAGTCTTTTACTTTGATGTCAAAGGACCTCTACCTCTGATGCTATAGGCAGACATCAAACTCCCTAAGTGTTGGCACAATGGGGGCCTGAACTCTACTTTTGAGGCAACATTAGCTTATATTTCCCCATCACAGGCAAACAAATCCAGCATTTCTCTTATTAACTCATAATAAAATCTACAAAATTGAGCATTTTTCTCATTATATGTTCTTTTATTTTTTTCCTCTTGAGGTAGTTTTTCTATTTCTACAACTACTTCTTGGCACATCACTTATGCCAAGTTAGCTACCCTTTGTTGTGACATAGCCCCATATAACTTGTACAATCTTATTAGGTCCAGTTCCTATTTTTGCCTAAATTTTTTAATAGAAGAGTCTTTTTATGAATAAATGAAAAATTCCTTCTAGATCCTCATTATTCCTTTTATTCATGTTGATGGTGTTACTTTTTGTGATCCCACTCACTCCTCTACTATTGACAACTCTATTGAATCTAGCTTGGTGTTGTCAATCTTTAATCCTCTTTTGGGAAATCCCTACCAATACCTCAGTGTAGCTCAATCCCAAGTGATCATCACTTTTTTTTTCATCTACATGAATGACATTACTACATTGTTAATCACATAACTCTTTATTAGGCCAATACACTTTGATGCACTAGGGTAGGGATTCTTTAAGCCTAAAGAACATAAAATTCCCTTCCTATCAAATCTTGTAAAATACTTAACTTCATCATCTTCAAAAAGTTACTTTTGGATACTTACTACCTCACTAGTAGACATTACCTCATACTTCTCTACATCTTTAGTGATGTTAATGAATTTGGCATAACCAATGTCTATATGACCTGCAAATAAGTATTCACTTTTATTAGCTAACTATTCCTCTAAAAAATGCCAAATATGTAAAAAGAGCTTTTTAAATTTCTTGTTTATCTTTAGGCCTTAGGATAATCCTTGACCTCTTTGGACATTTAGCATGCTCTTCTTAAACTTCTTTCCATAATGAATGAAGCCATCCTTTTTTTTTTCATATTCTCTCTAAATGTTATGCATCCTTAAGGTCTTGTGTTTCATATCAAATTGAGACATCAACTAAGGTCTTCAATTTAAATGTTATGATAGGTTTCACAATAAATTCTAAATTAATGCCATGTGATTGGGGCTTTGGTTGTTTGGGTCATCAAACCTGTATCATAAAATTCAAAGTTAGTTGCTTTAAAAAATAAAGGCTAACTTACTTTTAACTTTAAATCATTTCTAACTTATATATTGACAAAAACCTGTGGCTTGGTAGATTAGACATCACTCTAGTAATTTGGGTCTATAGTAGCAATATGCTATTGACAATAAATTGTTGATATTTCTTATGTTCGCATAGCTTTTCTAGACACTTCTTGTGCACTAGGGTATCATTGGCCAATTCTTTAATATTTTACTGTAGCTTGTAGATAATCTATGTGAGCTCTATAGAGAATTTAGGAAGGATTGTCTCCAAAGCTTTCATGATTACTTTCTCTTCTAAGCCCATCCAAATTACCATGTGGAAGTAAGTAATACATAATTTTAATAATTTTGAAGCCCCTTTCCTATCCCATAGCTTTGGCAGGATTAGCATGTTATCTTCAAGTAGTGGCTTAGTCATTATTGGATCATCCTTCCTTCACTTGTTTTCAAAAATACTTCTTTCATTAATAAGAAACATGTACATTGGTTTAATAACAAGAAGTCTTGGTACTGTGGCATTCTTGAAAAAATAAATAGGATGATGTTAAAAGCATAGTAAAAGTTGTTGAAACTCTTTACATCAAGACTCTCATGCTTTATGTGAATTTCTCTAGTTACTTCTATGTGAAAATTTGAATTTAATTTTTACATCTCACATCACGTTGGCTATAGTGTTTGGCAAAAATCCTAAGTGGCCAATCTATGTTTCAACATTTCACATTGAAACAATCTACATGGTGTGTCAAAATTTAAGTATGTTTAACAAAAACAACTTCAAGTTTATATGTTTTTTCTTTTGAAACACGGTGTCATTTAGTTTTGACATAGTGTTAACTTCAACTTTTGATGTTTCATGTCAAAAATCAATTTTGACACACAATGTCGTTAACACTTAGAATTTGGCAAAAATCCTTGCTTTCTGTCACATCAAAATCTTGTGTTGAGTTCATCTTGCATTATGTTCTTCATAGTTAAGAACCTAAAAAATCACATTTTCTTATAATTTTGTGATAATGATTACAAATTCATTCATGAAAAAATTGATTTAGCTACAATTTCATCCTCTTTATCTAATACATTTGTCATATTTACCTCAAAACTACATGAAAATTTAAAATTCATTACCCTACCTACACTACTATGAAGAAAACTATAGTAGCCATGTTAAATTCTTAAATCGTAGTAAATTTCACCATAAAATCTACTGAAAAGCCCTAAATTTTAACACATATTTAGTTTATTAGCAAAGTAGGCTAAAAAATCTATGCATGCATTCAATTTCTAGTTGTAGATTTAAGAAAATGTCCAAAAACATATAAAAACCTAAGTAATGTTATTGGGTTGTTTATCCCCATCATAAAATAGAGCTAAAATGTCGGATTCTTAGCATAAACCTACTTTAAATTTCTAGACAACATTATCTATAAGCTTTAAAATTCAATACCTTAATAAATAGTTTTAAATCTTAGCACATTATAAAACTCCCATTGTGGTAATGCTATAGTAAGAGTAAAATCAAATAAAAATTACTAACTAGGATTTAGGTAACTTACATTTGAGCTCTAGGAGGAAGTAACTAGGGTTGAGACAATTCCCTATTGCTGATGGACCTACATTGGCCATCTCTTTGCCATTTTTGTTGATTCTTGTTATTTTTTAAAATTTTTTTTACTATGATATTTCTTTCTAAAAGTTTTTGCATTGGTTCTAGATATCACTGAATGAAAACGAAAACTTTTATACCTAACTCTTCATCATTTGCCTTCACTTCATCTACTTGTGCATCACCCGCTCCTGCGTTGCCTTTTACCGATCCTACATTCCCTCTCTCCATGGGTCTCGCACCCTCATCCAGAGCCTACACTGTAAGAATGAAGTAGCTAGCTAAGGCAACAAATGCGGTAAATGCAAGCTACAACATAACATGAAAGAAACTAAGTGCTACAACATAATTTCGAGTTTTGCAGTGATGTCCCTTTCTGTCAGGAAGTGGTGGACCATGTCTGCTGCTATGCTACATTGAGCTACATGGAGCAACAAGGCGTAGCAATCCTGTGGAAGAGACAGAAGGTAGTTCAAAAGGTGGAGTCAACGAAGTTCGCAAGACTTGCATCGCAGGAGACAAGATTTGCAAATCAGCAAATCTTTCGTGACTAAGGCAAGTTGCTACGCTACGTAGCATAGCATAGCATAGCAAGCATATGACATATAGCAGAACACGTGACAAAGTGCTACGCTACGCCAAGCATGCTATGTCACAAAGCACAACAAGGCATGCAGGTGGTTGTGTGACATCAATGCACTCCACCTAATCAGACCGTTGGCACACGTCTCCAGACACTGATAGCACAATTACGGCATTGTAGGATTGCAATTATTGCATACAAGTTCACATCGCAACAACCTTGTAGGTCCAATGGTCACAAACAACACGTGTGGAGCCAACAAGACAACAAAGGAATGGGGCACATAACATTCAAACCACCCCTTTTTCATGCCCTAGGTCTTATAAATACCTTGGCAATAGCATGCAAAGGGTCTGCAATTTTTTAAAAGTTGGCAATTTCAAAAGAGTTCGCAGGTTGCTTGAAGCAAACATCTTCCAAGTGGTGGGAACTTTGACATTTTGAAACAAAGACTTCCCCTCTCTCCAGCGTTGTAATATCAAATTCATTTGTCTAATACTATAAACAACGAGTCTCTCTCAGCTGGCATGAGGTCCCTATCTCTATTCTACTACCTTGGTAGAACCCTGCATTATTTGTACACAAGTCCATGTCCAAACTCATAGCTCTTTTTGCTCGACAAGCCTTGGTTACCCTTGGGATTTCTGCACTCCGTCACACTGTGCAGCCGATTGTATCCACCCTGAACAAGCGAGTTTGTAGCTTTGGAGTGGTGCATGTTTCTAACCACACATTACTTTATCTCTTGCTTATTGTCTTTTTTTGGCATCATTTTCCATTTTATTCACCTTAAAGAATTACTTTGTATTACTATTGTACCCTTTTTCAGTTCCTCTCATGTTTCATTTATTTTAAAGTATTACCTCGCATTTTGCATTATTTACATTGCAAAAGGCTATATCAACACCGATATAAGTCCCTGTCTGATCGACTAGAGCATTTAGGGCACCCCGTATCTGCACACACCGAGCATGGCCCTCCCATAGATATGGGGTTGGAATTGTCGTGCCCACTAACCCCCAGTGTTCTTTCAGTTACCGACACTTTCAGTCGCTACAGTTTTCTGGTGCTAGAAGGAGGGTCTTTTGGTGCCTTTTTCGTGTGTCACAGTAGTTCTGTGAGCCTTATGCACCCTAATACACATAAGCATAAATGCAACACCCTCCGACGGTTGTTTGTGCTTTGTGCGGTGCAGATCGATCACCTCGACAGCTCCTCGGGAGCCCTACAGAACATAAGGCCTCTAATCACTGGCTAACTAGCTTATTTTATAGTTGTCTTACATGCGTTCTATACCTCATCTCATGTGGTACAGATTGGTCGCTTTGACAGTCCCTTCGGGATCGTGCAAGACGCAAAGCCTACTTAACCACTAGTTAGTTCGCCCGTCTTATAGTTGTCTTGCATAAGTTCTGGACCCCACCTTGTGTGGAATAGATTGATCACTTCAATGGTCCCTCTAGGATCCTAAAAGATACAAAGTCTTATAGATTAGTTCACTCACCTTATGGTAGCCTCGCAAGCCTTCTACACCCCAATATTCATTAGCGTAGACTCAACACCATCTACGGTTGTTTACGCATCATACAGTGTAGATGGGTCACCTTGACGGTCCCTCCGAGACCCTATGGGACATAAAGCCTTTCGAAGACGAGTTAACTTACCTCCCCTTTTATAGTAGTCTTACACAAGCTCTACACCCTAGCTCGCACAGGTGTAAACGTGACACCCTTTTTCAGTTTTTGCACCATGTGTGGTGCAGGTTGGTCGGCTCGATGGTCCCTCCGGAATCCTGCAAGACTTAAAGCCTTCTTAATCGCTTGTCAACTAAACTTGCCTTATGGTAGTCTTGCACATGCTCTATACCTCATTGCGCATTGGCCTAAATGTGACACCCTTCGTGGTTTTTTACGTTTTGTGTGGTACAGATCGATCGCCTTGACAGTTCCTGCAGAATCTGGCAAGACGTAAAGCCACCTTTGGTTGCTTTTTTAACCCTCTTGTTCCTTTTGCACTTCTTGCATTTTTTTTGCATAATCACTTACTTAGCAATGGCTTCCACCACCACCGCTATTGACACCTTCAATGTAGGGATGCCCTTCATGGTTCAAGGCACCACTCTTGTCGAACAACCACTGAACCCCACAATGGAAGCATGTCGATCTCTTAGAATTCAAAATAGGGGACCTGAGGGATTAGCCTAGCAACACAAAAATTATAGTTTCCTTTGAGCTAAGGCGTAGGCTAATTTTCCATTAGATTTACATGAACTCGAGGAAAAACGTAGCTTCGAGTTCACTTATTACAACGGGAAGGAATTTGTTCCTAGCACTGGCGTTCCTTTGCTTTTAACGTAAGCATATCAAAGGCTACTGGACCAATTGGTCTAGTTGGCTAGGCTTAGGGAGCAACCAGACACTGTGTCCAACTAGGAAGATCCCTTTCAAGATGGACAGGAGGAGCTCAATGCCCAATCTGACAAGGGGGATCAAGTCAACTTCATTCCTATCCTGCCTACCTTGTCCTTCTGGGCCAACCCGTTGTCTCTCATTGCCCCGTTTGTCATCACACCTACACTTCAGCAGCCTACAATTGCAACTACAATGGGTAGCCATGCTACATACTCGGTGTATCATCACCCTCATTCCTCGGTTGTGCTTGCAGCAACTGTGCCATCGCAAATTGTTATCAGCACGTCCCTACAATGCGCAATATGCCTATCACAACTACCCTACCACATGTCCATACTGTACCTACTCCGCAATCGCACATAACTGCTATGCCAATTCCTACGTATGTATCTGTTTCACCCACTGTGGCAGGCCTAGGCCTATCCACATGGTGGACCCTGTTCATCATTTCGTCTATTCTACAACCATCGCAGATGTCTCATTACATTCACCCTAAGGCCTACCCAACCCCGCAAATGGTACATCCTGCCATGGGGCCATGGTCTATCCCACCGGTAATCCAAACAGCCTATCCGATGACTCAACCCACTATTACCACTTTGACAATACCACCCACCAGGTTGTGGATAACGCAAGTAGCACCTTTAGCAGGGGTGGCCCCAATGGCATCGCCGATGGGTCAAATCGCCACCACCACCATGCCGCATGTGGGAGTTCCCTCTGCAGTTCCTCAGCCATCTACAACGTCGTTGTGTCTAGACCAAGCATTTCAACACATCCAAACCGTAACAAAGGAAGTAAAATGCCTCAAACCTGTTGGGTTGGACATGGTACAAGTCATGGACTTTTATCAGGATGACCCCATCAACCCTACAATCCCTGCCTTGATATTACCACCTGGGATGTCTCTCCCATACTTCACGAAGTACGATGGGGAATGGGATCCCAATACTCATCTTGTCACTTTCCGGTCAGAGTCTTTGCTATTGCAATAGTGGCAACATAAGATCATTCATGTCTTCGCCATGTCCCGAGCCACGTGTTGCCATGTTCATCCATTTCGAGTTTGGAAGAACTTTTGACACAGTTTGTGCATGCTTTAAGTACAACTTAAAGCCAGAAACCACACTGGATCAACTGATGGATGTAAAACAAGACCAGCTAGAACCAGTCTAGAAATTTATTCAACTTTGGAGCACGACCCTTAACGAAATTCATGAGCCCATCGTGGAGGCTCGCTTGTTAGCTGTATTTAAGGATGCTGTGAACAACTTCATCAAGTCCAAACTGTATTATCTTGCTCCACTCTCTCTTAGCCAAGCTTTCACTCAAACGAAAAGCATACAAGACGTGGTCGAGGCTAGCAAAGACCAAGCCTACATCACTTACAAGAAAAATTTTACAAAAAAGGACAAGGGTAAGGCCCCAACAACCATAGTGGCCACTGTGGAAACCAAGGCTAAGCCCAAAACTAGCAACAATAGAAGCAAGAATAACAAGAAACAGGCCATACCTGCAGCTAATTCTGCACCCAAACTAGGCCAAGCATCACAACCTACTGCACCTGCGCTCGAGACATATATATAAACTAAACCAAACTTCGAGTGTAAAGATCATTCGAAATACACTCCACTACCTCTCAAACCTTTAGAACTCCTGAAGCAACTATTGGCAATGGGATACATCCAACATAAGCATATGCCAGAGGAAGAAAACATGAGACATTGATGCTACTGCGAGCTCCTTAGGAATTCCTCTTTGGCCCTATCCAATGAGCCTCTAGTTCCTAGGGGTTTTAGGCTAGATAGGTTTTTTGGCTACTACCAACTATGTGGTCACATCACGGATTATTGTTTGTCATTCCAGGATGACATCCAAAGATTAATGTACATGGGAAAGCTGGTGATGGATGAAAGTAACCCAGTACACCCTAAAAATCAATCTATGCATGTCTGCACAAATCCCCTTAATGCCAATAATGCTGATTACGTAATCAATGCTATCAGTATTGACAATGATCCCATGCCACCCTTCCAGCCGTTTGTGATTTGTGTGCCTTAGCGTAGTGCACCAATACCACCAATGGTTAGTCCAAGCTTGCAACCATCCTTCATCCTGAAAGTCCCACCATGGGCATCTACCTCCGCACCACTTGTTGGTGAGGTCACGTGACCTTGTCAGTTAACACCTCTAGCTCCATTCATCATCAGGGGGCCAACATCTTTAACAACCCCCATCCCGTACAATGACATTAAACAACCTCCTCATCCCGCAAGGTGAGAATCCCACTTGGTGGGCAAGGTGTCAAAGGGAAATACTGTCAAAGGTATCTCCAAGCCTACACCTTCGCCCTTGTATTTACATCTTCGTCACCAAAGATGAAGATCAACACAATTACACAGCCTACATTACCTTGCTGACAAAGATCTGAACCTAGGTCCGAGGTCATTTATCCTCGAGAGATTAGTCTTCTAGGACCAATCAAAGAGGAGGAAAGTGTCAAATAGGTAGGCGACCAAGACTTATTTGATGCCCTATCTTAGGTCAGGCAAGCCCTAAAGCAGAAAAATGCTACATTGAGCTTGTACGACCTAATCATGACATCTATACCCCACCAAGAGGCTCTAGTCCACATGTTAATGGTGATTCCAGTCGACAAGAACATACCAGCGGAGGAGGGAGCGATCCACTCATCAATGCTTTCCTATGTACCCATAGAGTCCTCTACACCTCAATTAATTTTTAGTAATGATTCCATTAGGGAAAATCTCGAAGGAGGTCAACTGACCACGGTGCCTCTCTTTATCACAATTCAAATTGGCCAACACCAGATCCAAAGGGTACATGTTGATGATGGGGCTGCCACAAACATCATTCTCTTTCCTATTATGGACAAGTTGGGATTGGTCGACTAGATCAAACCAACAACGACATCGTGTCTAAGGTCATTTAATGGGGCATGTGTCCTGGTGAAGGGTACAGTTCACGTAAACTTCGTAGCAGGGGACTAGTTCCCCACAGATGTGACATTCATCATAGTTGAAGAAATGCCTAGGTTTAACCTTATCTTGGGGAGATCATGGTTAGTGCAACTCAGGGTTGTCTCTTCACCTATACACCAAGAAATCTACTTACCATACGTAGGTAGAGAGGTGGTAATCTGTGTTGACGAAGTGGCAACGCAAGCAATCAGCAACATAGGCATGCAACAGGGTTTAGAAGTTACAACCTTTGAGGATGAAAATCCTGTTCATGCGTGCATTAATCACACAATGGGAGGATTGGTCCAGCGAACTGACCCTCAAATCGAAAACACATGGGTTAAATTGCCCTTCAAAATGAAGGACAATGATATGAACAGAGGCCTTGGTGAAACACCTCGACCTTATGTTCCGATCAACCCACAATGAGTCAAGAAGCAGTTGCGCATAGTGTAGCGGCCCTATGGCTTCCACCCAATCGCTACCCTTGTACATTCACCATTTCCTTACCTTGTTAGTATGCCAACCGTTCGGCATGCTACACAATGGCCTGAAATGGCCTAAAACTAGCATTGCTGCCTTATTGCTTTGTTAATAAACTACCTCTTTTGGCATTGACCCAAAATGGTCTAAAATTAGCACTATCGCTTGTCAATTTAATTTGTCACGCAATGGCCCAAAATGGCCTAAAACTAGCAATGACTCGAGATAGCCTAAAACTAGCATAAAAAAGCATGAAAACTTTACATAGTACACAAGTTAATACAAAATTGATTTCCTTTTTGAAGTTTTTCATTTCATTCAAAATTTTTTCCTATTGGCAATGTTGCAAAATTTTCAAATGAAAAAAAGAAGAAGAGCCCATGCTGTCATGGGTCAGTTCTGGTTACAACGCCTTCACCATTTGCCTCCTCTTCATCTACTTGTGCATCACCCGCTCTTGCGTTGCCTTCTACCCATCCTACATTCCCTCTCCCCATGGGTTTTACATACTCATCCAGAGCCTACACCACAAGAATGAAGTAATTAGCTAAGGCAACAAACGCGGTAAACACAAGCTACAACATAACATGAAAGCGACTAACCTGAGAGGAGCTCACACCGGTCTCAAGGGGTATCTAGTCTAGACCAAGCTTGAGGCAACGCCAAATCTCCTCTATCAAAATATCCATCCAAATCTCATCATTGGGTTCAGAATTAGCTGCAGCAGCCTTCTCCCTTTCCTTAGTCATCCATGTTAGAGGTTTTGGGGAAAGGGAAGCGGTTGCAGTCTCTCCTGTAGGAAGGTTCACCCTCAAGTCAGGAGATTCTGCAACCTCCACCTACTCTTTAAACTTAGCATAGGCCTTAGAAGTGCCAATGGCCTTCACAAATGCTTCATACATGAATGCCTCCACAGTAGTGTCTCTATACATTTTTTGGTGGATCTTGTTCTTCAGCTTATACATATGTTTATGGTCTCTCTGGGTTTTCCCCCATTCAAAGACATTAGCGCTAATGTCTTTCATGTTTTGGCACTTCTGGGCCAGCAAATCCATCTGCCTTTGCTATTCGACTATCTCATGGGTGGATTCAACATTCTAATGAATGACGATCCAAAACCTGGCGTAGTCGTCTACAGCCCTCCACCAATCGACTAGGTTAGGGTTGCAGTTTATAAGAAAATCATTCCTTGACCTAAGATTCTCCACCTCGGCAGCCAGGTCAACCTCTCTTTGCTCAACCCTTTGGACCCATTTCCGTAGGTCTTCATTGGTGTGCCTACATTCCCACAAAGAGCATGCCGAGTGCAAGACACACTTATAAGCCTCATCAAACATGCGACGAGACACCGTTGTCACATCAGGTGAGAGTGTGGGCACTGAGCCAACCTTCATAGGTTGTGTTGGGTCCCACTTGAGCTAAGAGGCTATTTAACACACAAAGCGTAGTAACTACATTAGCATAGCATAATCAACAAACTCAAAAGCTTCAGCATAGCAACACAAGGATGGTTAACATTAATACTTACCCACACTAGTGTTCGCCTATTGAAGGCACCTGATCATATCATCAACGAGTCCCTGCATGAACATAAACTTGTTAGGGACATTGACCCACGACTCTGTACGAAGTGGAGGAGGTCCCACAGTGTCAACAGTAACACCTGTTACACGATTAGGCATAGCCAAAATGGACTGTGATGAGGAAGATATCTCACAAACTCACTAGTGCCTGATTGTGGTCCTTCTTCTTGCCGAGGTAAGATGACCATGGTAGCCATGGTAGAGGACCCTGCCAAGTCCATGCAAGTTCCTTTCTCATGTGCTGGTGCCTTTCTTTTAAGGAGACCAGTGTCTTTTTTATTTTGGGAGGGAATCTCTTCATTGGTAGGAAGAGGCTCCCTAATGACAAGAGCCCCTACCCTGGAGACAAGAGCTCCATTATTGCTGACCAGGGCCCTTTCCTTAGAAACTGGGGCCTCTACGTCTTTATTCATTGCCCCCGTCCTGAGGGCTAACACTTCCTCATCTCCTTCTTTTTCATCTTCTTCTTCCTCTGCTAAGTAATAAGGGCATGTTTGCGTCGATGCAAAACAAGCTGGTTTAAAATATGTGCTACGCTACGCTGCATCACCTAGCACAACATAGCATAGCAAACTATACCAAAATAAGCATTATACAAAAATGCTTACCAATGGGGGGTTGCGTCCGTCGTAGCTTGAGCCACAGTCTTTGCCCCTCCTCTTCACGAGAGCTTTCCCTAGCTAGGGGAGGTCTCTTCCTTCGCAGCTCCTTGGGCATAGTCTCAACTATGAGATGTTCGCCTTGTATCATGTTGCCGGTTATGATAGGGGACGTCTCTCCTACACTATCCTAGCCACAAGTGCTACAAATTGCCAGACCTTTAGTTGTTACAGACAACAAATCCCTTACCATTTTTGGAGGATCCTAGGCCTGCATAGTTCAGAGGACCTATTGAAAATAGGGCTTGGGGATATGGTCGCGGTCTAGTAGGGACCAGACTTCATCCTCCTGGACCACCAAGAACTCCACGAAGAGCTTTAAATAGCCTATATAGAAGGCATAGTATATGTTAGAGCGGGACTCTGTTTGCTCACGGAGCCCCAAAATCTCAGCCTACAAACCACTGCATAGGAATTTGGCCCAATTGTAATGGGCTTCTTCCTCCATGACTTCCCGCATTACCCAGGCCTGCTCAAGCCCCAGGACCTTCCCTAGGGTGAGCAGTTGAGGGAATGCATAGGCATGAAAGACCAGGTATATCCCCATGGTAGGGCTGTCCTTAAGCTTTTTCATGGGGAACTCTTTTCGCTCCTTGGAGAGCCTCAGCCAATCCTTGATATGCTACCTCTATAGGGTCAACTCCTATTTTCCCTTTGACACTACGGAGGCGCTATCAGTAGGAATGCCAAACAGATTTGCAAACAGCTGGTCATCGATGTCGATGACCACTCGCACGCCCTGCACGTATGTGCAAAAATGACCCACCTTCCCAGAAAAGGAGTTGACCAAGGAAAGAATCTCAGTAGTAGATACGCACAAGTTCGGCATCATAAATAAATCCATAAGCCCCGTCCTTCAAAATTTCATGAGCAAAGAGTTTGGGGCCCCTCGTTCTAACAAGCTCTGGCTCACCGCTACTTCATCGTATTTGAAATAGATGTTTGCTCCCTGCCTCTTGGAAGTTACCACTGTCACCTCACAAGGCTTCTTCTCCCCTGCAAAAAAAAAATTTCCACAAGACATAGTTAGCCTAACAATGTAGAGATTGCAAAAATTATGAAAACACTTGAGCATTTGGCACCTGCCTTTTAACCCACCAGGTCTATACGGTAATGGGAATAGCAGGAGTTTAATCGCCAGAACTGATTGAACCGTGACCTACTTGAAAGGTTCTCTCCACTCCTTGTCTAGCCAACCCTTCACCTTAAGTTGATTGTAGAGAGGGTTGAGTGTGTGTAGGTAAGTATGATATTCTCCCCTGCAATGACCAATCACGCCCACCCGCAAGCTCTTGGCCAAAGCAAATTCCTGTAGGGCAAGTTGTGTCGTGGCCAGTAGATCTAGTTGATCGTGAACCCCATCATCATCAATGTAGAACCTAGTGAAAAATGCACATCATTAGCATTCGGCAAGGTATAGCTGGTGTCGCACAACAAAGCATAAGAGAGATGCAAAACTCACCTACCAGCACAATAGATGGTTCCCTACAAATTTTGAAAGTGCATCTCCATGTGATGTGCGAGGTACAATGTGTTATACGGGTGATAGCACTGGTATTCTGGCATGTCCCAGACCTAGGCTAAATGGCTCAACCTTGTTGAGTGTTGACTGGACCCTCCTCCCTACCCACTCATGGTTGCCTCATCGGAAAGGTATCTCAAGATGCCTCGATTTACCCCTGGTAGCATGGCCTCTATTATGTTGGATGCCTGCGTCTTGTCTAAGTAAGACCAAACGATCACACTAAAGTGGTTGAGAAGGAATTGCAAGAAGTCTCATGCCCCTTCCCTAAACCAAACCGCTCAATCTCCACACGTATCGGGGGAGGAGGAGCGTTGCCCATAGGCCTACTCACGTGGCAGAGGACCCCTCCAAGGTCCAAAACGATCAGCCTAGACCTTGGCCCTACTCTGCACAATGCAATCAACAAATGTTGGCGTCACACTCAAACGTAATACACACATAGCATTGCAACATCTAGCAGTCCATAAATATAGCATAACATAACCCTCTGCCCATATGTAGCGTAGAAAAGGTCTGAGAGCCTAGCATAGCGAAAACATGCAAATAGCTCAACGTAGTAGTAAAATAATTGGTGACATGCCAAAACAAAACACACTTCGTGATGCCACATCGCACATGACCAAACCCTTCCAAGGGTTTTACGTTATGACATGCCAAGGTCAAACAACTTGCAACTGCCCCAGCTCCGCAGGCATGACAATCGCAGTGGTAGTAGTCCCAGCAGCCTTACAACGAAACCTTTGCACATCGACCATGACTGAAAAAGGGGCCATAGCAATGCAAAAGCTAAAACAACATGGCCACAGAAAACACAGATAACAAAACAAATAGGATGCAAAACTAGAGAAAAAAATAGCAAAAGGCACAAAATGAAAATAGCAAAGAAGGCATGAAAACTTATTGGGTCAACGGTGTGCTCTCTCATGTCGGAAAGCGCTCTTGTGATGCACGTCTTAGGGCTTCTTTCACCACCCCAACCTTCGCAAGCACCAGATGAGTCTTAGGAGCGATGGACCTCCTTGCAAATGTATAACCTTCGTTGTAGAAATTCATCCTGCTAGTTGATCAACACAATTGCTCTGCGCATCGAAATCGTTGTATGCTTCGATGAGGGTTTGGCTCTCTTACCATGGAAACAGTGAAATTACCTAGGTTTAACCCCCATTTATAGCCGTAAGGGCAAGATGAGGAAACTTACCTCTTTCTCTCTCTGAGTAATGTGGAGCACGCCATGCAACATAGCATGCTCACCACGACATCATAACACTATTAGCATTTAAGCTTTGGCATGCTCCAAGCCAACTACTCGTCTTCCCGAAGATAAAGAAAAAAATATAATAATATTTGTTCTCGATTAAAGGTTCGAAAAAGACCTTCAACTAACGACCCTAGCATGGTTGCACTCCTCAGGGTCTAAAAAGACCCTAAATATTAGTTTCGACTTGTAACGTTTGCAGTCCGTAATGATGGTAAACTAACCATATCCTTACACCAGCAGTCACTTTATCCTCTTCCACATAGGTAGTATCACATTTCCTCGCGATTTCATGATTCTTTTTTCACACTAATAGTTCGATACTCCTTGTACTCACAATTTCCTTTTTATTATCATTATTTTACATATCAATATTTTGCTTGTTGCAATATGGTAGTCCGAGATGACACTAAACTAGCGGTTTGGCATTGGCGTATCAATAGGCACATGTTTCACTAGCAACTCTACATTCTCGCACCTTGGTGGTCCGCCACGACCTTAAACTAGCAAACTTTCAATATTTACATTGCCTCACTTAGCAAGTTGCATCTCAGTGTTGCTTTGTAGATTTGTGTTTCACAAAATCTCTGATGAACCTTGCCCAGGCTTTCATCTTATGATGACAGATCAAGCAAGAGATGGGAATCCATCATGCCCTTTCCATGCCTTTAATGTTAGCAGGGCCATAGAGCAAGCTCGTGAGATAGTTGAACCCCAACATAATAGACTGGGGGTCGACTACCATTAACACCATAGAAGCCTTGGAAGCATCCCCAGATTAGCCAAGGCACCTAGTCCAAGCCCTAGATTTAGAGGCCGAGGATGTAACTAAGGATCCTCTTATCGAGATACCTATGACGACACCAAAAGGGGAGGTGAAGATGTTAAGAATCAGCTCCCTCCTGGACACACAAACACATGAAGGCATAGTTAAAACTCTATAGGATCACATCGATGTCTTCGCATGGACGTATAATGACATGTCGGGTCTTGATTTGTGGCTGATTCAGCATAACATTGTCCTAGGTGCACATGCAAAGGTATTCAAGCAAAAGGCTCATAAAATTAAGCCAGAAATCACACTAGCCATGAGGGGTGAAATCACTAAGTTATACCAAGTAGGTTTCATCCGCGCGGTCGACTATTCAGAGTGGGTGTCCAACATCATTGTAGTTTCGAAGAAAATAGGAGGGATACGAATCTGTATAGAATTCCAAGACTTGAACAAGGCAATGATCAAAGACAACTTCTTACTCCCGAGCATTGATCAACTCATCGACACCATAGCTGGTCATGCTTTGCTATCCTTCATGGATGGCTTCTCCGAATACAACCAAATTTGCATCAACCCAGAGCACCAGCTATGAACAACCCTCATGACTCCATGGAGAACCTTCTACTATACCATGATGTCTTTCAGGCTCAAGAACGCTGGAGCAACCTACCAACGAGCCATGACCTATATTTTTAATGACTACATCCTAGAAACATTAAATAATTACATACATGATATAGCAACTAAGTCCAAAGAGACAACAGATCACCCACGCGATTTAGGGGTTGTCCTCAAGTTTTGCCAAATGCACGACTTACATCTCAATCCTAAGAAGTGCGTCTTCGGAGTAAAGACCAGACACGTGTTAGGGTTCGTAGTATCGGAGGTTGGAATATGGGTGGACCCTGACAAAATAAAGGCCATCGTCAATCTAGCACCTCCCACAAATCTTAAGGAGTTACGCGATTTACAAGGTAGGCTACAATTCATTCGAAGGTTCATAGCCAAGTTGATTGACAAGTTACACCCCATGCAACATCTTCTGAAGAAGGGGGTTGACTTTGAATGGACAACGCAGTGTCAACAAGCCTTTGAAGCAGGAGCTCTTGCACCTCCCAACGGTGCACCCACCGCAAAGGGACAAGCCTTTCTTCATATACCTTCCCACCTTTGATGCATCCATAGCGGCACTGCTATGTCAGAAGTGGTACAATGGTTCTGAGATACTGGTGTACTACCTAAGCCATGCACTAATAGCATACGAGGAAAAATATAACGAAGTGGAGAGGAATTACCTAGCCTTAGTATTTGCACTAAAAAAGTGGTGGCATTACCTGTTCTGTAGCATAACCAACATCATTTGCAAAAGAAACATACTCCAAGCTATCACCAGCAACTTATACGAAAGTAGCAGGATAGCCCGATGGAAGGCAATGACCGCGGAGTTTGACCTATGCTATGTAAGTCAATCGTCGACAAAGGGTCAAGCCATAGCAACCCAACTTACGGCCTTGCCAGTCGACGACTAGGCCACCATAGACCCAGAATTCTTGGATGAATATGTTAGTAATGTTGCCATTTTCCCGTCACATTTCAAGGCTACCTTACATTTTGACAGTGCCTCAACTACGAGAGGAAGTAGCACCACTACCATGATCACATTCCCCTCTGGGGAAGTGCACCCTTCCGCTTATCATTTTGGGTTCCCTTGCACCAACAATGTGGCAGAGTACAAGGGGCTACTCAGAGGCCTCTTAACTACCCAAGCGCTGCATATACAACATCTGGCAATTCGAGGAGATTCAAAACTAGTTGTGAATAAAATCACCGAAGTCTACACCTGCAAGGCTATGCACCTACAATCCTACTACGACCTAGCAAAAATCCTACTCAAGTAATTCGCAACCATTAATGTGCAACACGTGCCGCATAACAAGAACACTATAGCATACGTCCTAGCTATCATCGCGTTAAACATCCCATTACATTCTTTGGCAAACCTGACAACCGTGATCATAGAATGTATCGAGCCCATCACTTAGGTGGAACACATGGCCTCTGTCGATGCTACGGGTACCCTAAAGTGGTACAATAACATTAAAGCTTATCTATAGCATGGCGAAGCCCCAGGTGGATTGACATCAGCCCAGAGAGATGTAATCTGTAAGCATGCTTGGTAATAGGTGGTCATGGAAAATGACGCCCTGTGTCGACGATCCTACGATGGAATATTGTTGGCATGCGTGGGTGGCGAGCAGACACAAAAGGTAGTTAATGAGGTTCATGAAGAGATGTGCAGTGGACACATAGCACCTAGGGCTATGGTGGCACAAATCTGATGCCTAGGGTACTATTGGACCTACATGGAACATGACTGCCTGTCAAAAGTCAAGACATGCAAAACATGCCAAAGATATGCAAATCTCATACATGTAGCACCCACAAACCTGCACCCAACGCAAATCATGTGGCCCTTCCAACGATGGGGACTAGACCTCATAGGGCCTATCACACCTAAGTCCTCCACACGGCATAGCTTCATTATCATTGCCACAGAGTGTTTTACCAAGTGGGTGGAGGCTATTCCCCTAAGGAAGACGAGGTCCTAGCAAATCTACCATTTCATCCTTGATAACATAGTAACTAGGTTTGGGCTTCTGATGACCATTGTGACTAACAATGGCCCATAGTTCAGTAGTACAAAGACCTAAACCTTCTATAGAAATCTAGGCATTAAACAATCATTTTCTTCCCTTTATTATCCATAGGCGAACGGGCAGGCGAAGGCTACAAATAAGTCCATCATCAACTTGCTGAAACAGATGCTTAACAACAGTAAGAGGCGGTGGCACGAGAAAATACTCTACATCATCTGGGCCTATCGAACGACGTGCCAAACTGCAACAAGTAAGACCCCTTATAGTCTTGTTTACGAATTTGAAGCAATATTGCCTCTTGATTTGTAGGTACCCTCACTCCGGATGATCCTATCTAACATCATGAACGAAGCCCAAAATAATGAGTCACGAACCATCGACCTTGACTTGGTGGAGGAAGAACACGTGTAGATGCTAAGACTCATCGAGCACTACCAGAGCAATCAACAACAGAAGAACCGTGTAGACCCACATCGACGACCAGTGCAGAGGGGAGACCTCATCCTCAAGGCCATTCATGAGCACGTGAGTAAATTCTCAGCCAAATGGAAGGACCTTATGTGGTCACTAAAGCCTTTGGGAATGGAGCCTTTAAACTGGGGGACATGGATGGCAACGAGTTTGCCAACTCAGTGAACCACACGTACCTTAAGCCGTACTACATCTAAAGCATAATGATGACAACAAGCATCGTTCGTTACGATGATAAACTGGTAGTCACACCAGGCAACGTTTGTAATGACGATAAACTAGTAGCATTGAGCAGTGCCCGCCACGATGTTAAACTAGGGAAACCATCCACTACAACGTAAAACTGGCACTGTTAGTCCACTATGACTATAAACTGGCATTGCACATCCGCTATAATGTAAAACTAGCATGTACAATCTGCTGGGACCTTAAACCAACACACGGTCTACCAAGACCTTAAACTAGGTTCGCATCACATCCCCAACATGCACCAGCACCAGATACACACCAAACGAGTGGGAATGATGCTAACAAGAAGGTGGGACACCATAGCTTTAGAACACTATTCACGATACACTGAGAACGCGATCCCTTGGCATCATGCTAACTCTTCGAAGATGTCATATGGCTTCACACTAACACTCTGAACCTACCATCGCCATGGCCCATCACCTTGATGGTACTTCTTGGTTTAGCTCCTACATTTGGGGTTCTAGAAATATTATGGCCCAGCCACAATATTGTTGCTCTAGCTCCCTGTGAATGCCTAGGCTTGCACGATGTTAGCTATGTGGCAGCTAATCCCATGGCTGAACCAGGAATGCAAACCCCTAGTAGGGATTCCAGGGCATCCGCACCTAGCTCCTCCACGTTGGCATTGCCAAAGCCGCTGCTAGCCTCCTTGCTTTGGGCATCTCAGACCAGCAATGGTGCCCAAGGGTAACAACAATGCCAGCAACTAGCAAGACCTTGTTTCCATTGACACATCTCGCTATAGCAGCAAATGCTACAGCACTGCGAAGCAAGTTCCTTGACTAACATGGCCATTTGAGAGCACAAAATCCAACATGTGCATAACACAGTGCACCATGTGGAAGGTTTCTATAGGCAAGTCAGAACCCTCCATGGATGTAATGCAACTCATCCTATGGAGGGGACACCTACCTATAGGAGATTGAAGAACAATGCCAACTAAAGATGAAAATGCAAATGAGCCCCTCAAAGCACTCCAATGAGGGACTCGACTAAACATCATCTTTGCTCTCTGCCTTAACCTTTGCAAAACCAATGAAACACTCTCAAGTGCGGCCAAGTGACGTCTCAGCACTCACCAAGTGACAACCTTAGCATTTCTCCTACTAAGGTGTTTCGTATTCTTTGCTGACATCCATCGAGACTGCTCTCCAGACGTTGAAAAAGAGGGACCAATGAAACACCCTAAAAATGCAGGGTCATCCTTGCTTCACCAGGCTCTTGTAGTCAGCGTAGAACTATGGCAGTTCATCGAGGGGAGAACGTTTTGAGTCTAGGTCAACCAGTTTGGCAAATTTTCTACTTTGAGCATGGACAGGTTCTGTACCATCCTACCTACCCACCAAAGTAGCCTAAATAGTTGGTAGCCTACTTAGAAAAATTATGCAGAATCGGTAGCAGCATTCTGGATGCGCAAGAAATAGTTCGGCAAGTTTTCTAAGTCACGAAGCTTGCTATGCTATGTAGCGTAGCAAGCTTCAGAAGACGATGGTGTAACGAAGTGCTATGCTACGCAATGTCACACAACGTAGCATGGAAATGACTTCACTACCCACTCCCCTTACCCAATTTTGAGTTCTGCAGTGATGTCCCTTTCCATTAGGAAGCGGTAGACCATGTCTTCTGCTATGCTACGCTGAGCTACATGGCACAGCAAGGCGTAGCAATCCTGTGGAAGAGACAAAAGGTAGTCCGAAAGGTGGAGTCAACGGAGTTCGCAAGACTTGCATCGTAGGAGACAAGGTTTACAAATTAGCAAAGCTTTTGTGACTAAGACAAGTTGCTACACTACACTATGCTACGTAGTGTAGCAAGCATGTGACATATAGTAGAACGTGCGACAAAGTGCTACGCTACGCCAAGCATGCTACGTCACAAAGCATAGCAAGGCATGCAGGTGGTTGTGTGACATCAATGCACTCCAGCTAATTGGACCATTGTCACACGTCTCCAGAAACTGATGGCCCAATTACAACATAGTAGGATTGCAGTTATTGCATACAAGTTCACATTGCAATGGTCTTGCAGGTCCAACGGTCACAAACAACACGAGTGGCGCCAGCAAGACAACAAAGGCCTGAGGCACATAACATTCAAACCACCCATTTTGCATGTTCTCGGTCCTATAAATACCTCAACAAATAGCATGCAAAGGGTTGACAATTTTTTAAAAGTTGGAAATTTCAAAAGAGTTCGCATCTTTCTTGAAGCAAACAACTTCCAAGTGGTGGGAACTTTGAAATTCTAAAACAAAGGATTTCCCTCTCTCCAGCATTGTAATATCAAATTCATCTATCTAACACTATAAACAAAAATTTTCTCTTGGCTGGCGTGAGGTCCCCATCTCCATTCTACTACCTTGGTAGAATCCTACATTGTTTGTACATGAGTCTGTGTCCAAGTGCATAGCTCTTTTTGCTCGACACGCATTGGTTACCCTCGGGATTTCTACACTCCGTCATGCCATGCAGCCGATTGTATCCACCCTAATCGAGTGTTTTTGTAGCTTCAGAGTGGTGCATGTTTCTAACCACACTTTACTTTATCTCTTGCTTGATATCTTGTTTTGGCATCATTTTCCATTTTATTCACCTTTAAGCATTACTTTTTATTACTGTCGCATACTTTTTCAGTTCCTCTCCTATTTCATTTACTTTCAAGTATTACCTCTAATTTTGCATTATTTACATTGCAAAAGGCTATATCGACACCGATGTAAGTCCTTGTCTAATCGACTAGACTGTTCAGGGCACCCCATGTCCGCACACACCCAGCACGACCCTCCCACGGATACGGGGTTGGAACTCTCGTGCCCGCCAACCACCGGTGTTCTTTCAGCTGCTAACATTTTCGGTTGCTACAATATCAAATATTATATTTTGATTCTAGCTCTGGTAAACATGGTTTCTTACCCAGAGTCTCTACTTCAACCTTTGATCTTGAGTAATCCTATAAGTCAGGTAAGTAGAACTACAAATTCCTCTTTTCTTAACTTAGTGTCAAACTAAACTTCTCTTGTATCCTCTTTAAATATTATTAAGGATGACCTTATACCTCAATATGATCTCTCTTTCTTAAATCGATAGCCCCTCTTAACTAATGATCAAGTAATCAATCTTCCCATGCTAAGTTGCAAAGGTGAACAAAAGGCTCTTTAGCTTAGTGGTCTTCTTTCTTTAGTCCTTTAGAAGTCCATTCTAGTAATTTCACAAAGAATTCAATTGCTTTCAGTTGGTGATATAGTGATATGCCTATTTTAGATCAAAAGCTTATTTATCATAATATCATCCATCTTAGAGGAATAGTCCAAACCTATCAAATAGAAGGATAGGAAAATTTGTACCACCATTTCTCTTATCATAAAAGAAGAGATAACAAAAGTTTTTAATGTTGGATTCATCTACCCTATCAACTATTTTGATTGGATTCCTAATATGTTATAGTTTACAATAAGAATGGTTGGATTCAGATATGCATTGACCTTAGAGATCTCAATAAGATGAATTTTAAGGATGACTTTCCTTTGGATGATATAGATAGCTAATTGATTCTACACCTAGTCATGCTCTTGTATCCTTTATAGATAGTTTTTTTTTGGTTATAATTGAATTGAAATAAATCCATAGCACCAACATTATTCTAGATTTATGACTTCTTTAGAAATATTTTGTAACACCAAAATGTCCTTTTGTCTCAAAAATGCTAGAGCTACCTACTAATGAATCATGACTATTATCTTTAATGTTATGATGTTTGACATAGTTAACTACAATTTTGATGACCGTACTATCAAGTCTATCTTAGCTATTGATCATGCTTCTAACTTAGATCAAGTACTAGCTCATTGTCATAAGTTTAACCTTTGTCTTAATCTTGAGAAGTGTATCTTTGGGGTTCTTACAAGTAAAATGTTGGGTTATCTTGTCTCTTAAGATGACATAAGCATTGACCTCGATAATTTTAAGGATATACTATATTTTGCACCTTCTAAAGACATTTGAGGTATGCATGTCCTTCAAGGTCATCTTCAATCAATACGTCATTTCATTTACAATCTCACTAATCATCTTAATTCTTTAACTCCCTTGCTTCATAAATATACTTCCTTCATCCAGGATGAGAAAGGCCCAAAGGCCTTTGATTCTATTAAAGAATCCCTAACTACCATTCCTATTCTTCATCCTTCATAATTTGATTAATCTTTTTATCTTTAACTTTGTATGTCTAACCATTCCATCTCTACCGTCAATGACGAGAAGATGGAATTGATCTTCTTGTACACTACAAATATTAACCCTTTTTAGATTGTGAGACTAGATATTTTACTATTGAGAAATATTACTTAAGTTTACTCTTTGCTCTTAAAAAGTGAAGGAACTATCTTCTAAATGCTAAGGCCTTTATCATCTATAAAGATAATATCCTTAATATTATGGCTAATAATCCTTTTGATAACCATTTCTTAGCTTGATTGAAGAACTTCTGTATAGAGTTTTATATTTCTTTCTTGTCTCAACAGTTGATCAAAGGTCAAGCTATAGATGATCTCATCTCTTCTTCTAAAATAATTGATACTATGCATGGCTTATAACTTGATATACAAGATTTAGATGCTATCCTTTATTTTGATGAAGCATACATGTTCCTTAGGTCTAATTTAGCTAATGTCCTTATCCTTTCTACTCAAAAATGTTTGTATTGGAATTACAAGCTTGACGTCCATTGTACTAATAATTTTGCTAAATACAAGGCCCTCATAAGATGTCTCCTACATGCTTTGCTAAATTAAGTTAACAAATATTATTATTTATGGTGAATTATAGCTCATCATAAATCAAGTTAATGGTGACTATGATTGTAAGCCTTTCCATCTACTTCCTTACCTTTAGATGGTTAAGGAACTTATCTTTTCTTTCTTTGCTCATACTTTAGGTCATATTCCTTGTTCGAAGAACATGCTAGCTGATGCACTAGCAACTCTAGCCATTTATGGTGATCCTACTGCTATGTGAGATCAACTCATTTAGTCTATTTACTTAATACTTTTCATGCAATCTTCTAACATGTTGGTAAGAACTATAATTATGAAGAATGATAATGAGCAATATCTAATATTCTTCATTTTCTTACAACTAGGAAAACTCCTAGTCATCTTACACTTGTTCAAAAGAATGCTTTGTATAAACATAATAAACATTTTTGATTAGTGAATACTAATATTATTTGTTGATTTTTTTCTATGGATGTTCTTTTGAATTGTCTTAGTCTTGTAGAGTTTAAGATAGTTCTTGATTAGATTTACTTAGGAGTTTGTAGTAGAAACTTAGGGTCATGCTCCCTAGTTGCTCTTATAGTTTCTTTATCTTATTGGTGACCAACATTAGATAAATATTCTTATCATCTAGTTAAAACATGCGATACTTGCCAAAGACATAGTTTTCCTATTCTTCTTCCTCACAAGAGCTTAACATGTATTAAATTACATGGTCCTTTTAAAAGTAGGGTCTAGATCTAATTGGTATCATAAATCCTCCTTCATCTACTATACAAAAATTTGTTCTAACTACTAAAAAATATTTCACTTAGTGGATAGAAGCCATTCCTTTGGACTCTTTCAAATTGCACATTATCTATCATTTAAACCTCAACCATATCATAGCTTGTTTTGGCGTATCTCTCCAAATTGTAACTAGTAATGGATCTCAATTCAAAAATAAGGAGGTAGTTGATTTTTTCTCTATCTAACACATCATCCAATTCTTTTTCATCACCTTATTACCCCTAGTCTAATGGGTAGGTTGATTCCACTAATAAGGATCTTATATGCTTTCCTGATACCATGGTTGATAAAACCTAACATAATTGGTAATTGAAGTTATCTAATTCCCTTTAGGTTTAGCATACTACTTTCCATATAGCCACTGGTCATACGTGTTACTTTCTAACCTATGATTTTGTGATGATCTTAGTAGTTAATCTTCATATCCCATCTCTCCATGTTGCAATACATGATTGCTGTTTAGATCAAGATAATAACAACATGTGATACATTAAGTTGGATCTTTTAGAAGAACATTGACAAGTTATTCTTTGTCATCTGCATGAATATCAAGGAGATATTCATCTTTTTTACCCTAGAAAAATTTTAGCTAGAGAGATCCATAAAGATGGTTTAATACTGTGCCATATTCCAAACTCTAGAGATATAAACTTCTATTCCAATTGATAAGGTTCTTTCTTGGTTGTTTAATCTCTATAAAATGATGCCAATATTCTATCTAATCTAGAAGAGCATTAGTTTCTAGATCCTATCAATAGGATTTTTTTCAAGCATTACAACTTATAGCCATGCTATTGCACTAAACTTGCTACTTGATTAAGATTGAATGAGTGTCCTACTTGTAGTAGTTTTTTATCTACTACATCAAGATAATAGGTTTTTTCTAAACTTTATTTTCTTAGACCTAATTTTTTCATCACCCCTCTCTCTATCTAATATTCTACTATTTCTTTAGCTATTTCCTTCATATTTTCCTATTCTTTTTATCCTATTCTACTCTATGTGCTCCACATAACTAATGAGGTTTTTGAGTGACTTGATATCTCATTTCTTCTTGTGATGATGTCATTGAGCATATTATTGATCTAGATATGGAGGGGTTACTTTGTCATGCATATGACATCATTTTCAACCACATAGTGTGTAGGATATAGCCATGCCTCACTTCTGTGACATAACACCATTCTCATGATATGTGTATGAGGAATATCTTCTTTTCACTTCCTTATTTTTTCTCTTTCTTCTTTTTTATGCTACCACTTCTACTTTCCCTATAGTATATTTCTTTTCTTCATCTTATATCTTCTTCTCATCTATTTCCATTCCCTTTTATATTTAACTTTAGTAAGGCTAAATAAGTTTCTTTTCCATTATGCAATGATGAAGTATTGAGCATAGAGTGATGTAAGAAGTGTGAAATTTGCATATGAGTAAGGTAAGGGAGAGGTCAACTTTAGGGATCTAATCATATATCACTTCTGTGAAACAACACCTCACTATTGGTATATTGGTGATGTCCCTAAGATGCCTTCCCATATTTTATTATTTTATTTATTTGTTGCTAGCTCTGTTTCTTTTTGTATCCTTTTATTTTTTAAATGCTTTGCATTGGTAAGGCCTAACAAGTATCTCTTATTTATTCCAATGAGTGTGTGATTGAGAGAATGGAGTGGATTAGGGAAGTGCTTTATTCATAGTTTTGTGTGATTTCTGAGAACTAGCTATGTTCTACTTCTATGGACTAACACTCTATTGTATGTTTATCGGTGATATTCTAGACCTTTGATAATACCATCTCATAGGTATCCATCAATAGGGGTCAATGTTGTATCTACTTTAGCTTTTTCACTTGAGCCAAACACTTGGATATACTTTATGGCTTCTTCAACATTTGAAGTCATCTTTAGTGATCTAGATTTTATGTCTTTCATCATTTGTAGATTATTTCTAGTCTTTTGATTTTACCTTGCCAAAAAAGATGTTATGCATCATTGACTACATCATTTTAGCTTCATCTTAGTTTTGATATCCAACATTAGTTATAGTGTCAATCATGATTATCCTTTACCCTTTGCCATGTAATGTTGAAAATTAGCTTTGACATCTTACATCAGATTTTTGACATCCTACATCAATCTTATCTTTAATGTGTGGCATCAAATCTCTAAACAGGTTTTTAATGTTATGATTTAGACTTTTAAGGTTTGATGTTACTTTTCATTTGTAGCTTTAATGTTTGATGTCAAATTTACTTTTAACATCATGCATAAGATTTTTCAATGTCTAACATCAATGTTATCTTTGATGTTCAACATTAGGTTTTCATTAACTTTTGACATTTTGTAGTAAATTAGTTTTGATATTCCACATTAGATATTTTAAAGTCTCATGTTAAACTTACTTTTCACATAGGACAGCAAATTTCGTCTTTATCTTTTGAAATCTTGTGTTACATCTTTAACATTTGATGTCAAGATGTTACATTGTACATCATTTCTCCTATTTAGAATATTTTGAAATGTTTCAAAAGATTCTATGGACCCCATTGCATCATTTCTACATGATCTATGAGTAATTTTCATTCTATATACAGGAGAATACCTTTCAATATAAAGTGTTGGCATCTAGAACCATTTGGCTAGTACTTAAGATTTTTAGATAGCTTATCATTGCTTAACTTTCAAGAGATTTGCTACTTATTTCAACTCTCTTTTGATTTTCTTTCTTTTTCTTGCTATGATATTATATCCCCTTGGTGCTATCCTCTTGACACATGAAGATTTTCTCAAAATTAGACTGATACATTGATTTTATTTTTATCCTACAATCATTTGTTGCTAGATTTGCGTCCATTTCTATTGTATCTACACTAGTGTACTTATTTGAGTAAGAATAGGTAATATAGTTTCTTGTTAGATTCCTCTAATATTTGGTACATCTCTAGGAACACACTTTTTTAGGTTCCTTTTTTTTTGCTTATGAATCTAGGTTTTTCATTTTGGGATATTTTATCTTTGGTTTTACCCAAATTTGCTTCAAATCTATTTTATTCACATTTTCCCTCTTGGCTTGCATGTGTCTATTGATATATCTATTTTCTTATTATGCTATTTCAAACGCTTTCATTGCCAATCACTCTTTTATATTGCATTGTGTTATGGTTATGCTTAGATGTTTTCTACAACATATTTTACATGTGCATAATTTCTTTCTAATTGATACTTGCTAATGTTTGTAAAATTTTTGACTCAGATTGCTATATTTGTTCTTCAATTTTTATATTTCCTTTCAATTTTAGGGAGAATCTTTAAAAGGTTATTTTTCATAGAACCTTTAGTGGCCACAAGCTGCCTAGCTCAGTTTTGTGTAGGTTGTGTTAGTTTCCACTTGTTTACAATTATTTCTATCACAATAGCTGGTTCAATATCAAGAACCCATGATCCTTTGTTATTTAGCAATGAATTATTAGAGAGAACATGGGTTGAAAAAAGTGAAACAAAAATATTAATAATAGTTAGTGTAATTATCATAGGAATTAAGAAAAATTGCTAAGAGATGAAGTGGTCTTAATTATTAAGGATATTACAAGTTAAGATAAAGTACTCAAGATTGAACACAATACCTAGTATATTGATATAGGATGTTCTAGACATGTATCAAAAAATCATAACATTTTCTAGAATTTATATACCATAAATATTGATGAAGCTATGACACCTACTAGAGCTATTTATAAATATGAAGGGATCAATGATATCAACATGAAATTTTTTAAACAACCATTAAGAGAGGTGATTTGTTCTACATCTAGTAAAAGAGGTGATATGCTCTACAGCCCACAAAATATAGGATGAAAAGTTGTAACATGTAACATATAACCATATGAACAAAAGTTACATCCAGAAGTTGGTACACTCTTCCCATGGTTTATCATAGCTCAACATAAATCATGACATGTTTTTCAAGTAATGAACTATTGATAAATAGACAAGAATGAGACTTTCACATAAAAGGAATATAGCTATAAGAACTAAGTTGAAAATTATACACTCAGATGTTGGCTAATATGGAAATGTACCATTGTTAGGAGGAGCATAATACATTGTAACCTATATTAATGACTACTCATGAAAGATGTGGATATATATGATCAAGTCCAAATCAAAATTTTTAGATATCTTTAGAAAGCATAAATGGAAAACCAAGTTGGGTTATTAGTCATGAAGTTACAAAATAATAATGGAACGAATTACACAAACTAAGAATTCGAAGGATGTCTTATGAGAGAAGGAATTATTCATTAAAAGAGAGTTCCCTATGACCTAGAATAGAATGGAGTAGCTGAATATAAAAGCAAGACAATTGATAAAATGGTATGATTTATGTTAGTCAAATCCAAATTAGATGATACATTCTTAGTAGAAGTAGTAAGAATGATAGTTGATATTATTAATAGAATCCTTACTCTCTATTTGTATTTTGAGTATGTAAATATAGTGTGAAATGAAGAAAGACCAATTTGGAAAATTTACAAGTCCCTGGATACATAGTATACTATCACATAGTAAAACAAACCAAATCAAGCCCAAAGCAAAAGAAGGATATGTCATAGGATATGAACTTCATACAAAAGTTTATCGAATTTGGAACCTAGAGAAAGAAAAATTAATAATTAAAAGAAATGTGGTGTTTAATGAAGATGAATTATTGGAAGATAGACCAATATATAATAATCCTATAAATATTTATTATAATAATGATAATAATTATGATGATGATTACACCCTTGCAGCTAGTTCACATTAGCATTATGATGAGGATGAATGAATGAATCCAATGTTATAAAATCCCAATCCTTAAGATAATGAAGATAATAATAATATTGAAGTACCTAAGAAATCTAGAGAATGAGAATAGATGATTAAAAGTTTTGCAGGCTAGGCAAAATTGGATATTATTAAACTAAGACTTATGCAAAATCAATATGATGAATTGCATCATAATGATGTTTATTGTCAACATTATTGTTGGTGCCGAAAATCTCAGTTACTAGAATGGAAAAACCAAAAGATCCAAGCACTAAAATAGTCTTAACCCTAAATGGGATTCAAGGTACCCTGGATGATCTTACTAATCATCTAGGGACTTAGAGAACAAAAATGGAAATGTCTATGGAAACATAAACGTATTCATTAATGAAATTAGAAAAAAGAATGAAAATGAAAATGAAATTGTAGATGGACTTGGTTAGATAGAAATAGGAATAGAATTGCAATTATAAAAATAGATGAAAAAATGATATAGAAACCAAAAGTTTACACAACATGAAAAGCCAAATTTATATAAAAAATATAAATGGGTTCATGGTGTAAAATTTTATGCCTAAGGGCACAAGAAGTTACTTGTCAAAGCTTGAAGTTCATTTGAGAAGGCTGCCTTCACGATCCAGTTTCTCCCCAGCTCCAATTTTCTACAATGTTTTATTAATTTCCACTAAATCTATAAAATAGAAATGGGATTGGTGTTGAATATTTGGAATAATGGAAATCACATGAGGGTCTCTATGCCCAATGTAGTCCTAGTTTCTACTACCAAATAGTAGCACTTGATGAGGTTGTAATAGTTGTAATGGATTGTGAGGGCTAGAGATGGGAAATGGTATTACTACAAAAATGGTTTTCCAAATGCCAAAGTGCTTGGAATTGTTGTATAGGATACAAAAATACCAAAGTTTACAACCATTCTATGGTGTTAACAATGGGTTAGGATTGCCATTTTTGGATCTACCATTGACTACCACTGATTTCTAATAGATTGCCAATGATTTTGGTTTTACAATGGTTACTACTTTCAACATAGTCCACTGACTATTGTCAGCGTAGTTAGTGAACAATTACTAGTCTAGTTTTGATTTGTGCTGGAGAGTGTGATAAGGGTTGAGAACTAGAAAGGTGGATGGAAACTACAAAAGTGGTGGATTCCATTGGAAAGTGTTTTGCCTAGTGGTGAATCCTATCTATGTTGGTCATTTTTGACTTGGAATGACTACACTAGGTGTTGTTGGAAACTAGAAATTCCAACAATCCCAACGTTGCACCTCTATTAGGTCTTGGTGGTAACTACGTTGGCCATAGTTATGGCTCCAACGTAGTTGGGGCTATACCCTTATGGAAACCATGAAAATGCCATTTTTCGTCATTCCAAAGGTGTTTTTGGCCTTCCCAAGCCTATATATGGACATGAGGTACCTATTTCTAGTTGGAAAATAAGGAAATAACAACTTTTGGAGCATTTTTTTGCTTCAAAAAGCTAAAGTATGCAAGATTGTAGATCCTAGGCTATATAGCTCACATTTAAAATGAATCCTTATCCTAAGTTAAAAAATGAAGGTTGCAACATGAAATTTGGTGGTGTTTCATTGGTTCCTCTTTGTTGATGTCGAGTGGATTGACCTAAGAGTCTTTGATAAAGAATATAAAACACCATTGTAGGTCCATCACCAATGTTTCCTCTCTGTGCTTGATTCGGTAGTGTCAAACCATGCCCAAAAGTGCTTGTGCTGATGGGATAAGGATGTGATGAGGAAATGGTAAATATGTCATCACGAAATGGTTATGATGGTTAAAAATGCATTCCAAATGTTGTCATCATGGCTATAGCATGGTACTAACATGTTTTGAAGTGTTGGTCACTTAGCAAATATGTTTTTAGGGCCAAGTCATTACGCTCCAAGGTTCCTTCGGCTATTAGGCTTTGAGGCTTCACATGCCATTTAGCTTCTTGGTAGTTTGCTCCCCCTCCCATTTTTTTTGGTTTTTTTGTGGGTTGAAACCTCCATTGGATTTCATTGCCAAGGTTTTTTTGATATAGTTTTCCCATTTTGTGAGTTGTGTTACATTTAATAGACTTAGTGGTTTTCACATTGAGTAAGATATTTTTTGCTTGATGCACTTAATGCTTTTTAACTGAATGAAGTGTGTTACATTCATGTAAACTTGAAGGTGGAGCATGATAGAGAGATATCATTTAGCTATAGTGTATGAGTGATAAACATAGGTTAACACTATACTTCAAGGTATGGAAGGTTATATTATAGTTATAGGATTGGGTACAAGGAGTGGTGCTAGATGGAGGATGAATGGTATACTCACTCTTGACAAAGTAGGATAAACTTACCAAATTTTGCACATCAAGGTCACCTAGTGACTTGCTGTTGTGATGAGTTGCACCATAGCAATGGTTTTAGGCTTCATCGTATAAACAAAACTCCAAGAGAACAAGAAAATCAAGTAAATAAATCATGTTTTTACAATGAAATATATAAGACCATGTAGAACAGTGTAGTAGATCTGGTCATCACAAGTCACCAATGTTGCGAATTTAAGGCCTTGTCAGGTTGTGGTGCTAGTTTAAGGTCTTAGTAGACCATGGTGCTAGTTTAAGGCCTTGGAAGGTCATGGAAAGTAGGATTGCTTATTGGTTGTTGTTAGCTACATGTAACATCATTTTAGATAGGAGTGATTGATTGAATTGGTCAACTTATTTTCATTCATGTTCAATATCTTGAATGCTCCATTACCATAGGCCTTGGTGATAAGAAAGGGCCCTTTCCAATTGGCTGAGAATTTATATGCATGCTCACAAATATCTTTGAGGACTAGGTTACCTTCCTTGATCTTTCACATCATGAAGTTATGGTGGTGTTCCATTTCTACCTCTCTTGATATTATTCAATGTGAACAAGAACTTGCCTACATTGTTCCTCCACCAAGTCCAGGGCCACTATTTGTAACTCATTCTTCTCATCATTGATGAAGTCAGTAAAGGCTAATTGGAGTTACAACACCTATAATTCAAGAGGTAAAATAGCTTTAGAACCATATACCAAGCTACAAGGGGTTACACCTATTGCCATGTGATAGGTCCTTCTGTAGGCTTATAGTGCATGGACAAGTTGCTCATGCCATTTGCATTTGCTATTGTTGAGCATCTTTTTGAGCAAGTTAATGATGGATTTGTTGCTTGCTTCTACTTGTCCATTAGCTTGAGGACAATAAGGAAATGAGAAAGAATGCTTAATGCCTAGGTCATGATAGAAATATTTGCTCTCTTGGCTACTAAATTATGGTGCATTTTCTATAACTATGATCATGGGTATGCCAAAATGGGCTATAATGTTATCCAAAATAAACTTGTAGACTTGTTCAGATTTAGTCTTCCTTAAGGGAATAGCTTTAGCCCAATCAATAAAGTATTTGGTTGTAGTAATGATGAAGCTATGCCCTACAAAGAATTAGGTGTTATAGGTCCAATGATATCCAATCCCCATTGTTGAAATGACCAAGTTATCTAAGTGATATGCAACTCAATTGGTGGTACATGTATGGGATTGCTATACCATTTTCATATGTCACAACACCTAACCTTTTATAGGTAGTTTTCTTATTACCAATAGTGTTCTAACCATCTAATCCTTGTGGCCATGGCTCTAGGTCCTAAATGTCCACCACAAATACCTTCATGAACCTCCTCTAGGATAGTTCTAGCTTTATTTTTACCAAAGCACTTTAGTAATATGCCATCATAGGATCATCAACATAATGTGTTATCATCTACAATGACATACTGCTTTAATTTTTTGTGTACAACATCGTTTTGAGTAGTAGTCAAGTGTTGTGAGGATTCAACATGCATAAGATAAAACTTGATATCATCCTACAACTCCTTTACAGGAGTAGCATGAACTATGACCACTATGGTATCCTCAATGCTCTGTGTGATGGATGTAGCATAATCCATAGTATAGGTGGGCAACCTACTAAACATAGCTGGTGTAACATTGAGGGGTAGTGTTGTGATGGCATTGGCTATGACATTTTCATTTCAAGGTATGTGTTGTATATAAGCATTTATAAATTATTGCAATAGTTGTTTTTATAAGTCATATTAATGTTGTAAATGTTTGGCTTTGTATGCATAAACTTTAGTTATCTGGTTAAGTACAAGTCATGAATTGCCTTTGATTATCAAATGCTTAATTGCTAGGTCATGAGCTATCATAATTACTTTGATTAAACCCTTATATTCTGCTATGTTATTGGTGCATGAAGACTCAAAATGATAGGCAAAGGGTCAAATTTCACTAGATGGGAATGTTATGATGGTAGTAGCATTGGCCCCATCGGTAGTTGAAGCTTTGTTAAAGTGCATGATTACCTCATAATCCTCAGGTGCTTGGCTAATAATGTTAACATGTTCATTAGGAAATTCAAGGTCTATATTTGCTTGGTCATCAACAAGAGAGGTAGTAATCTATATAGCTATGGCTTGATCTTTGGTTGAGGATTGAGAGACATAATGGAGGTCAAACTTCACTATTATGACTTTTCGTTAGGCTCTACAACTACTCTCATAAATATTGATCATTATGGTTATAAGTATGTTATCTTTGTAAATGATGTTGACCTAGCTCCTAAAGAGGTAGTGTCTCCATTTCTTTAGTGAAAAGACTAGTGCTATACAATACTTCTCTACTTTAGAATATTGAGTCTCATCGGCAACTAATGCATGACTAAGGTAGTATATTGGCATTTCTACTACATCATCATATTTTTGACAAAGTACAGAGGAAATGGACGTGTTAGAGATAGTAAGGTAAAATGGTTTACCTTCTTGTAGAGGATATACTATCAATAGTTGTACCAACTCTTGCTTAAAAGTTTCAAAAGCTTCTTGGCATTGAGCCATCCACTCGTAGTGAACTCCTTTCTTAAGCAAGTGCTTCATGCATTGTAACTTATCTGTAAGCCTAACTATAATATAAATTATAATCCCTAAAGGTTCTTAAGGTTAGTAGGAATCACCAAGTTGGAGATGGCCTTAACCTTATTAGGATCAACATGTATCCTTGCTTAAAATACTGCAAGAATCTTACCTATCTTGACACCAAAGATACACTTCTTAGGATTATATTTAAGTTTAAACTTAAGGCATTGTTTAAGCACAAGGTCTAGGTCATTATCATGGTTACTAGACATTTTGGACTTAATGGCTATATCTTCTACGTAATGTTGAGCAAACCTAGCATGTAATCACTAAAGATATAGGTCATGGCTCATTGATAGGTTGCTCTTACATTCTCAAGGGCAAAAGGCATCATGGTATAATAAAAGGTAACCTAAGAAATCATTAAGGTCATGCTAAGTTGGTGTTCTAGGTTGATCCTAATTTGGTTATATCCTGAGAACCCATCCATAAAGGATAATAAGGCATGTCTAGCTATAGTATCAATATGTCGGTCAATACTAGGCAAAGGAAAATCATCCTTGATGGTTGCTTTATTTAGATCTTAGAAATTGATGCAAATATGGATACTCCCACTTTTCTTAGGGACTACCACAATGTTTGACATCCATTCTAGATAGTCAATAGTCTTAATGAGGCCATCTTGGTATAGCTTTGTGATCTCATTAAGCACTTCCAAGGCTAAGTCTAGTATAATCTTGCACACTTTCTACTTAACTCATCTAATTCTAGGATCAAGTATGATGTTTTATTGCACTAGACATGGATCTAAACATAGCATGTATTCATATGACTAAGCAAATACCTTAATTTTGTCTTGTGGGATCTTGGTGATGTCTTGAGCCTATTGAGGTTCTAGTGAGAAACTTAGTTTAAGGGTTTTCTCCTCACCACTACGTGTTGTGATAGGAACCTCAGCCAAAGAGTCTTCAGTTATGTTACCAGCCTCAAGGTCAAGGGTTTTAACTAGGTTTTTAGGCCACTCTAGAGGTTTTTGAATCAAGGTTATGTGATTGAAAAGACTCTCAAGCTCAAGATCTAGACAATCAAGATCGATACATCATTCAACATCACCATGAGCCTCACTCAAGCTCAAAGGTAAGGTAGTTTGCTTCTAGGTATCCATACTTCAATCCTTCATATCAACCATAAGTACATTAAGTGGCATCTAGGTAAAAATAAGTAAACGATGCTAAAATGATATAAAATGCTTTGGTAAACATGTAAACATATACTATTTCACTAACAAGAAATAATAAAAACAAGGCCAACGAAGGCTATAGTAGATAAATAATGACCAATGGGATTAGAAAAAGGTCATATAAGGTCAATCAAGGGCCATAAGAGAGAAAATAAGGTGAACATATTAAAATAGAAAGTTATATGGAGGATATATAAAGACAATTGATGATAAAAAAGGTCAATATTGCTTGGCAAGGTAGAAAACAAGGTTAAGTATATGAGAATGGAATTCATGTTGTAGAAATTGGTTGATAATGGTAAAATAGATTTAGATTTTTTCAATTTTAGGCCTTAGTAGGCCATGGTATGGGGTTAAAAGGCTATTGTAAGAGCTTGGATATGTGATGGGGTCATTTTGGAGTAGTTTTGGAGCAAAATTGATGCTTTTTTCTATGACTACGTTGGGCCCTATTGGTGACAATACTAGCCCAATGTAGTCCTACCTTCCTTCAATGTAGTTGACCTTCAAGGGCACTTTCCAAGACTTGGTATGGTCATTTTTTGGCTTCCAATTTTCTAATCAGCTAGCAAAATGGGTAGGTATGGAAGATTAGAAAGTTTTGGCACTATTTTGGCTCCACAGAAGATTGAAAATCATGTTCTAATAGGTGACTACACTACACTAGAAAGCACTAGCATAGTCATAAGGAATGACTAATTCTATGGGGTTTCTAGGGCCAACGAAACATGAAATTTTTTCTTGGGAGCCATGGGAATAGGGTTCTAGTCATTTAGGGTTGAATTTTGGTCATTCTAAGCTACTTACTACTAGTTTTTGTTGTCACATTTTTCCTTCAAAATGTGACTATGTTGGCCTAACATAGTCTCTAACTTACTTAGTGTAGTACAATAGGGAAAATGGATTTTGGTTAGTTTTAGAGCTTGATCAAATTTCCTAATGGGCTTCTTAGGGTCATTGGTGTTGCTGGCTAAGGTTTTGATGGAAAATTGCTAGTTTTCATGCCTATTTGGGCCTTGGATGACTGCATACCATGGGACTACACTGGGCATGTAGTTCCTAGCATAGTTAAGGATTAAAGATAAGAAAGAGTTGAAAATGAATGAGTTTTGGCTAATTTTCCAAGGTTCTAGTGTTTAGGCATGCTCTATTAGGGTTCTAGATCTTTCTAAGAGTTAATTGGGGCAATTCAAAAGCTATTTTGACCATCTTGTAATGGACTATGCTAGGCTTGGATAATGACTATGTTGGCCTAGCATAGTTCCAATCCTCTCTAACATAGTTGCATTTAAAAAGTTGCAAGAACTGAGTTTTAGTGTTGAAATAGACTCTGGTAGTGTTCCAAGACTTCCAAAAGATGAGTTCTAAGTGAATTTTGATAATGTTTGGAGTGTTTTAGGTGGGCTACACTAGGTCTAGGTAGGGACTATGCTGGCCAAGTGTAGTCCTAAATTCTTATTAGTGTAGTGAGTTTAGCAAAAATAAAAGAAGAAATTTTTATAATTGAAAGTAACTTCCATGAGCTCTAGGACTCTTAGAAGTGAATTTTGAAAAAATTTGGATAGTTTTTTGGTAAGTTTATGAGGACTATGTTGGGCTTGGAAGTGGACTAAATTGGGCTAGCATACTCCACACTCATCCTTAGTGTAGTAAGATGGAAAGATAGAAATGATTAGAAAATTTGAGTTCCATGGCTAGCCAGGATCTGATGAAGCTCTTGATTTCATTAGAAGGGGATTTGATGTCTTTTTGATTTATTTTGGGTAGTTCAGAGTGGACTACACTAGGGATTGGGAGGACTTAGTGTAGTCCCAATCCCTCCTTGGTGTAGTCATGTTTCAAGAGTTCAAAATGGTGGATTTCTACTCAAATAGAAGGTCTAAAAGTCTTGTTGTCTTCTATCAAGGTCTTGCAATTTACATATGTGTTTTCTATGTTATGTTTGGTTTATTTTACATGTGAACTGTGCTGACCCTAGATTGGGACTATGTTGGCCAAGTGTAGTCCCATTCCTTCCCAATGTAGTTTAGGTTTCGGGTGATTAATTGAGGTTCACATGGTTGAGAAAAGTGTTGACAAGATTCTAGGGTCTTTTGACAATGAAATTAGGCAATTTGGAAAGATTTTAATGCAATTTTAAGGGACTACACTGGGCCTAGAAAGGGACTATGCTAGCCTAGTATAGTCCTCATCCTACCTCAGCATAGTCATGGTGGTAATAACTAGAAATGGTAAGAAACAAAGGTTTTGAAGCTACATGGGCTTCAAAAAGGCTTTGTCAATGGTAGTTTGAGTGATTTTTGACTAGTTCCATCAATATTTGGAGTACTACACTAGGCTTGGAATTGGACTACGCTAGCCTAGTGTAGTGATCATCTCCTTTAGCATAGTCCCAACTTAGAAGGTTTGAAATATAGAAAAAATTGTATGTTCTATAGTTAGAAAACTTTGAATGACATTTTAGGGTTTTTAGGTGTCAATCTAAGTAGTTCTTAATAGTTAGCTTGTTATTGGAGCTACATTGGCCTAGCATAGTCCTCATCTCCTCTAGTGTAGTCAAAGTTTATAATGATTAGAATGGTAAAAATAACTATAATATCTGCTTATAGAAAAAATTGAATAAATTTATAAGGTTTTTAGAAGGTCAATCCTCATGGTTGGGACTATGCTAGGTCAATCCTCATGGTTGGGCCAACAAGCTCCATGCTCTAGAAGGGACTATGCTGGCCCAATGTAGTCGTCTACTCTGTTTAGTGTAGTCCAATGTTGGAGATGTTAAAAACTTCAAACAATTATAGGTTTTATGGATAGGTGGCCTCAAATGACATTTTAGGGTTTTTGAAGGTTGGATTACATGGTTTTGCAACATATTTTATTAATTTTTGGTGGACTACGCTAGGGTTGGAGAGGGACTATGCTAACCCAACATAGTCTTCCTCATCCCTTATTGTAGTCCATGTGATGGGTGTCAAAATCATGGAGTAAGTAGGCTTCAAGTTTAGACAGATATCAAAATGGGATTCTAGGGTTTTCAAAGGTTTATTTTCCTTGGTGTTGGTCAATTTCCTCCATTCTTGGTGGAGTATGCTAGCTCTAAGCTAGCACTACATTGGCTAGCATAGTTCCTACTCCCATCTAGCATAATTTAGGTTAAGATTGTCATAAAGTGGTTAGAAACTATAAGTTTCTTTAAGTTTAACATGTTTGAATGGTGTTCCATGGTTTACTAGTTATGTTAAGGTTGTACATACCATTTAATTAATTTATTGGTGGACTATGCTAGGCACCCACTAAAACTATGTTGGCATAGAGTAGTCCTCCCAATTTCCAACATAGGCCCATATGGGGGCTAAGATTTGTGAGTTTTATTTGGATTTTTAGTCAATCGACAGGCATCTATAGGTTACTAGGAATCTTGGTAGGGTGTGGAGGCTCTAAAATGTAGTTTAGGAGGTGTACAAGGGTTATTATGGTGTCCACTACCTCTAGAACTTGGGACTATACTAGCCTAGCATAGTCACTAGTATTTCCCAGTGTAGTCAAGGGGAAGAGAAAAAAAGTGGTCCCATATACTGTAATTGACCATGTTCCAAGCTTGTTAGAGGCTCAAATTAGGGTTTGGGAAAATGGTGTGTTGATTTAGGGTTTATTGTGGATTGAATGAACTAGAAGTGATGCTTGGAATTGTAGGATGTAATGTATGATGTTGGACTATGTTGGGTAGTGGCTAGGACTACGTTGGCCTAACATAGTGCTTCACTTCCCTTAGCATAGTCAGTGTAGAAGCTTTACTTTTGTTATATTCAAAGTTCTTTTGATCAAGTTTGAGTGTTCTCCAGGGTTTTAGTGGAGGTTTTTTTAGGTTGGAAGATTAGTTTGGAGGCTTCTAGAGGTTGTATGGGCTTTATGAAGTCCATCACATCATGGACTATGCTAGCCTAGCATATTCCATGGCCCTCTAGTAGCATAGTCATAAGACTTCTCATCCTTGGTCATATTTTGAATTACAAAGCATCCAATCTAGGTCTTTTGGAGCTATGATGGATGTGGAATGGAGTTTAGAAGTTGTCCATGGCTTCTTAGAGTGTCAACCCCAATCTAGTCCTTCTAGAATACCACTAATCCTATCATAGTCATGGTTTTCTATGCCATTTTTGGGAAAGTCTAATGTGGGGTCCAAAAAAAAAATAGAAACTTTTTTAAAAAGCCTTATAAGAATCCTAGCATAGTCCTAGTTTTCATTTTTTTGAACATTTCAAAGAAAAAGAAACTAGGGTTTACTCTTGGATGCCCATTTTTAGTTGGTATAAATTTAGTAAGAACTTAGAAAAAACATTATTAGTTCCTATTCTACCACCAAAATATCTAAGTGAGAGAGCTTTTAAACTATTTTTTTTTGTCTACTACCTTACCTAGCATAGTAGTAGCCACCAGTGGACTACTGCCAGTCTAGTCCATTCATTGCTATAACACTACTAGCGTAGTTACTCTATAAACAATGATTTTTCAAGTTTCTCACACTCTGTTGGAATCATGGTGAAGAAGAATACACCTATGAAGAACCTTGTGTTGGAGGAGGTGGAGGCTAATGTTGAGACCTTAGCACATCTTCCATGCCCAAGGATTGATCAAGGTTCCATAGTAGGGTATGTCATTCTTACTAGTTTTCTATTCCATTTTAGATTCCATTTTCTAGTTTGTGTTCCATTTTTCATATCTACGCTTGTATATTTGTTATTTTTAAATTTTGTAAAAATCCTAGCATAAATCTAGGCCACTTTTATGCATTTTCAATGTTATCATGTTGAAGTTTAAATGCTTTTGCCATGAATTTCATGGGTTTTATACTTTTTCCACCTAGATAAGTAACGTTACTTTTAGATTTTTCTCTAAGAAAATGATTTAGTTTTTAATTTTTCTAATGCTATAAGGTAATTTTCTACTATTTTTTAGTCAAAAATATTTTTGAACTACTTATTTTTGCTTAATGGATGATTTTCTATGACTGTTTTTGTTAGGTTGCATCAAAATGGTTTCTTGTTCTAGCACCATATTCTAAGTTGTGTAATTTTTTGTATAGTGAAATATTAATAAATTTTAAGTTTTATTATTATGATTTTATTCTGCAATTCAAGGATTCCAACAAATATTAAATCACTGAATTTAGATAACCAGTTTGGCCATTATGGTCATTTTCGTCAGCTTGCGTGAAAATGGGTTTTGGAATGACAACCACAGTCAAGTCACTTATGAAATTTTTTCTGAAAAAATAGTTGAAATTTTTTACATTTTCTTATTATGAGGTCATATTTTTTGGTTTTTTTATTCCAACAGTTATGGAATCATTAAATTCTGTTTAAAAAAAACTAATTAGTTACAGTTGTTTCTATTTACTCATGTGAAATCACGGTTAGAAGGATATGACTCCTTTATCCCTATGAAGATGGACAACGTTGAGGTTGTGAAAACTTTTTCTATCAACATCCCATAATCTTGGGTTATTTTAAGGTATTGGAAAGGCGTTAAAATTTATTTAGATGGAAATAAAATCTTTATAATATTTTTCCTAAATGTTTTCCTATGGTTGTCTTGATGCTAAGTGTAATTTTGGTTGTAAACTTAGATCATGTTTTTAATTTTTAATAAGTGTTATTATTTCATGTTATATGATTGGGTCATTATCATGTTTAGTATTTTAATGTACTTTTAGTTTTTAGCTCTAGTTTACATTGTCATGATGGTTGTATGTTGAATGTTATAGGGCTTTCTTGAAGTCCATTCTCATTATTATAGAGATGGTGGGATTTCTATGCTGCATCCACCATTCCAAGCCTAACTCCCAAGCTCTAGATATGGAGTGGGACCATAGTGGGATATGGTTCAATCTAGGGGCTAAATACTTTCTTGTGTACCTCTTGCACAATTTCAATGTAATGGTTTGATCACACTTAACAATTGAACCAGCAACGGTGATTCTGGAGACCATCTTGCCTGGATCCTTTTGTCTCATTGTTAAGTTCTTGATAGATGAACCTGACACCTATACAAAGAGGGCAAACAAATATGGTGCTACTACTGTGGGCTCTCACAAATTATCAAGAATTTTGGAGATGCCTAAATTTAGCCAATATAATATAGTAAACACTTTGATTGTTGGCCATCGTGTGCACACATTATTTCAAAATCCTCTAGGATCTATTTATCGCATAGAGGGGTAAGTAAGGTTGTCTTTGGTTTATGGTTGTATGCTTAGGTTATAATATTTTTTGTTTCACTTGCCTACAGGTTTAGGATGGATGATTGAGGTTTCATTAAACATGAAAACCTCTTGTTGTTAGCCTACATAGCTTTAGAGGTGTTCATCAAAAGCCCAAATGTGAAGTTTGCAATGTCGAAATAGATAGTAGGTGACCTTGAAGAAAACATTGGGCATTACTATAAGGCTTATATGAGGTGCCAAAAGAATGGGAAAATGGATAGTTGGTGGACTAGTCCATTTCTTGATAACTTAAATGTTAACTCACCTCCTAGCTCTCTTAAGATACCCTCATTTAATAGGAAAATTGAGTATATTTACCTCATTGATTTTAGGTTATTCACATACTACCATTTTTTTCTAGTTATTTTTGTTTTGGTTATTGAAGTAGTTATTTTTAGTTTTTTGCTTTAACTTACTTAAAATTTTGTTGTAATTTTCTTTACATGATGTACCTACACTAAGGCTAATGGTCTATCCTTTGTAATGTTGCAAAGGCTACTCCCTCAGCTAAAGTCATAATTGTTACTTTAAATCATACTGATAAGACCCTGATCCTCAAGTTCAGTGAGGTGAAATCCTCATAGGACTGGTTGTCATACCATGCTCTTGATGTTATACATGTAATGATTATTCATGTAGGATTTTGTAACCTCTTCATGGCCATAATACAAATTGTTCCCATCACATAAATGTTAAACATTATTAACTCCTTTAGCTAAGGAGTCATGAAGTTCACAACTTGGGTTCCTCTTTGGTGTTCGAAATGATGGCACACATGTTACTACCAAAGTAAGTAAGGAGGTAGAGCACTAAGAGGAAGAAGAAGAGTGGCTAGGCACTCCCTGTGGTAGCAAGGGATACCGTTTGAAAGAGATCAAATTACCATTGATAACAGAAACATATCCCTTATTCCAATCTTGGCCATTTCCTAAATTATTATAATGGGGGAAGGTCTTAGGCATGGAGTAATATTTGGCCATGAAGTAAGTACTTATCAAAGGTACTCAATTTAATTATTCTACTCACCTACTTTTTGGGCTTTAGAGTGAATTTTAAAAGCTTCGCATTAATGTCCACATGAAGTTCCATGTGCACTTCATGCCCATTCTGGCTTACTTAAGGAGGTCTAAAGAGTTCTTAGTGGTGATATGGGGTGGTTTATGGGTTACTCAAGATTCATCCTAGTTGATCAAACCTTGGGTTAAGCTTCTTTCTTTGACAAAATAGGCCTAGGACCTACCAAAATCTATGGGTAAGTCGTTGTCGATAATTATGAAGGATATGACTGGTAGGTGTTGTGTATCCCTTGATATCATAGGGACAAAACATCTCATAGCACCCGCTAGCACCAAAAAGGCCCTAACACTATGCAAGAATGCTAAAGGGATAGCTAGGGCCAAGCTTAAGAGGCCTTTGGCTGATGAACCAACACTAGTGATTGTGGAGGATATGAAGAAGTAGAAGTTGTTCATGAAACTTAGAGATGTATGCCATGAATTTAGAGGTATTTTGTATCTTGGTTTTATTATTTCATTAATCTATTTTAAGGTTTAAGTTAGTTACACTTTTCCTTTCAGACAAAACATGCTTAGTGGTTCTATGTCCTTACAATTAATGTTCTTGCAGAAAAGTAGTAGAAATGGGAAGCTAGGGCCATGGTAGCAGCCATTGAGGTGGAGAAAAGATATTAGGAGGAGGAGGAACTATAACCTCAAGAAGAGAAATATTAAGATATTATGATGCTCATGAGGTTAAATATGAAGGCTTAACATCTCTTGCCCTTATGGCCCACTTTGATGCTATGTTAGAGAATCTCCAAATGAGTGAACCTCCTATCACCCTACTGGAGGACCTATTAGGTATGTATGGTTTTTGATATTAGGTATTATACATCATTATTAATTTTTTTTATTCATGTCTATTTTTGACCATGGTTGTTGATTTCTTGCTACACTTTTCATAGCCCAAGAAATGTAGGCAAATTCTTTAACCTCCACCATCCACATGCAATCGTGGATGAAAACCCTTGATAAAATTGAATTCATGCAAGCTATAGTTGAAGACATGATTAGCCAACTTTAGAAAATAGCTCCTAATATTAGTAAGGGTTCTTACTTTTTTTTCCTTTATTATTATTTATTTTATGTTTTCATTCTTGTATTTTCATTTTGTTTATTTTCAATTTCCATGGTTACATAGTTCCTATTGCTAAGTGGTTCTATTTGTTGGTTACAACACCTAAAATGAGATGAAACCCTCATAAACTAGTGAAGGTGGATGTGTTGCCTTCTTTGCTATTCATTTAGAGAATGTCCCACATAATTTGTATGAGGGTGTCATTGGATGTGCACTCTCATGTGATAAGCCTTTGTGGGAGTGCAGATGATCCAACAAGTTTTGCAAATACTTCATAGAAACCTAAATGAACAACAAAGACTTCCTACACACCAAGGAGATAACTTGGGCTTGTTATTGGAGCATAGTTCAAGGTAAGGTTGCCTTTGCCAGATAGGTAGTAGAGTAGAAGATCCAAATGAATCTCATCAATCACAAGGTTAGTGAGAGGAAAGACTATTGCGGTCTGGTCCTTAAGTGGAATCATACATAGAAGGACCACAAGTAGATATACAAGTCTGCATGGGATGCTCACCTTTGGCTAAAAGATGAATCCAAATAGTGATGAAAGCTCAAATTATGTATGATGGGTATCAATGTGGAGGCGGTCTATGAGACATTTGTAAAGAACATGGTTGTGGGTAATTCCCCTACTCATCATGTCACTACTACATTAGGGGAAACATCCACTACCATGTTCTCACATTGGCCCCCTACATGGGGCAACATTGACAAGACTAATATCCTAATAATCATTAATCTTAGGGATGAAAACTAGTCCCACATGTCTAAAGAACAACTTATTCATTGTCTAGAGGTTGGCCTTTAGAACTTCCCCAAAGACCATGCAGTTTCGACATCATCTCAGGTTTGCTTTCTCTTTTAGTTATTTTTAAGTTTTACTTTTTTTTAAGTTATTTACATTGTTTTGATATGCATTGGTTAGTAATTAGTTTTGTGTTGTCTTTTCATAGGTTCCAAATGACGATAGCGGCCCCAATGGCAAACATGGAGATGATCCCCCACCTCCTCCTATGGATGTCACTTAGTTCCCCTAGTTGCCCTTCTAGTTGTTTTAATTCCATGTTGATGATGATGCATGGCTAGTGTTAGCCAAAATAGTGTTAGCCAAAATAGCTAAGGTTATGACACTATGGACATTTTAACTTTAACTTTAATTTTAATCTTTTAAGTTTTAAATTTTAAATATGGCTACAATGTTGTAGCATTATGGTTTTTTCTATGCTATGGTTGTACTATGTTTTGGTAACATTGGTTAGATTTAATTTTCATGTGGTAGAAGGTTAAAATTTCCATGTAATCGAATCAAAAACTAAAGAGAAAATGAGGTGTAAAGTTATTTTCCAGTTTAAGTCCTTGATAGCCTATGTGGAAAAACTTATATGCCTTGGTCATGACTTCCTCAATGCGATGGAACAGATCAAGTAATTACTCAAACAAAAGAACACTATCTTCCATTACCATAGGGGCCCCAAAGGTTGATGGTTGATTGTTTTTTTTTGGTAGAAAGGACCTTGGGTTGATTATTTGTTGGCCCTTGGTTGGTTGGTTTATTTTTCTTGGGTACAATTTCTAGGGATACGTTGTTTTCCCTACCATTCTTCTTGTATTTACATGCATGTTAGTTCTTATATGCCACAGAGGTAGGATTGTGGTTTCTATGGCATCTTCTATATTCTTAGTCTAGGAAAAGGTTTGACTAAGAGACCATCAATCTAGGCAGTATAATTTCAACCTTTATGAAGTTATTAACCATCCCCTTAAAGATAGCAAAGAAATTCATTTTAAGTTATTGGCTCTGGTATCTCATTAAGCAAAGTGTTCGATTGTTAGATGAACTTTTGCACAAGATTAAGGGTTTCTTGCTTGACCTTCATTAGTTGGTCAAGCATGGTATGAGCTTTCAAGTTATACTTGAAATAGTTAACAAAATGTAAAATTAGTTCATCCAAAGAGGATATGGATCTTGTTGTCAAGGCATGGTACTAGTCAAGTACTTTTCCCATCAAAGACATGGAAGATTTGCATAATAATATGAGGCCATGCCTGAAACAATAAATACTTAGAGGAAAAGGTAATCAGGTGAGCATTTTAATTACCTTCATCATTGTATTTGGTGAACTATGGCATAGGGACATCAAGACGAAGAGTTAGTAGTGGGACTATAGGAGTAATGGAATCATCTTGATAGAAGTTCATTATCTTCATAGTCTAGGACATTGAAGCCTTGAGCTTCCTTAACTCTATAGTTAATTCTTGGATCATTTAAAAATCCTAATCTAGGCCTTGAGGTGCCCTTGTTAGGTGTTGGGTTTGGACAAATGTTTGAGGTGTAATCTATGAGGCTTGCAGTCTAGCTATCAGGTGAGACATTGAAGGAAGAGGCTAATTTACTATAGTGCTTGGTGGGCTAAACAAAGAAAATGACATTTGTGCTAGTATTTGGAGCATAAATAGAATAAAATGGGTATGTGACCTTTGAGTTACTTGAAGTTCCATGGTTGACATCATCTAGGTGGTAGGAGTGTTAGTTATAGTGATAACCATTGATGATGGCTACACCATCTTCACCTTCGTAGAGAATGACATGGATGAGTGGAAGCTTGTGAATTGTGACACCAAGTGTGTTTGGTGTGCACCTATGATGGGTGTGGTCCTAAACATGGTTAGGTATGATGGAGACGAAGGAAATGGGATGTGTCTAGAGGAAGAGACAAAAGGGATGGAGGTGGACACCATAGCCTTGGGAGTTCCTTGTTTGAAAAGCCCCCCAAAAGATTCTCAGTCTTAGACTCTATCTTGAGCACATCTTCCTCCCTTGGTTTCCCATGAAAGGTAGCCTTTTTGTTAATCTTGTCAACCTTAATGAGAAAGACTAAAATGATAGTGTACATGTTGTTAAGGAGTATTTGATCATAAGGAGAGGGAATATACTATTTTCCATTGTGATGGATGAGCTTAAATTACTTCATAGCTTCTACCTCCACTTGTGGGATTAGCATGCTAGCTTGGATCTTAGTGTAAATGAAGTTATAGTGTTGTTCATTTATTGCTACGAAATCAAGACTTTACCCAGTAAGTCTTAGGGATGGCCTACATTTCATCATGGCTAGGTCTTTAGGGTCATAAACGCTCATGTGTTATTGATCCAACCCATTGTCATTATAGTTGTAAGACAACTATTGACTGTTGAAACAAAATGTTAAAAATTGGCTTTTTGGATTATTACTATTTTTGGCCAAAAAGATGGCAAGTAGGGAAATCTACTAGTGTAGTAGACCAAAAATAGAAAGGTAGCAATACATGGTCACTAACAAGTTAAACTAGAAAATAGAATCCTAAAAATAAAATGCTAGAAAATGGAATCCCAAAAATGGAATGCCAAAAAATGATATCATGAATATGAAAAGCTAGAAAATGGAATCTCAAAAAATGAAATCTTGAAAAAGGAATCTTGCTGAATGAACTACACCAAATGGGATGGGTGTTGTAGCAGAAGGAAAATTTGTAGCAAAATCCAATGAATGGATTTTGACAAGAAATCGAAACTCAACAAAAAGGTTTTTGATAGGAAATGGAAACTCAATGGAATGGGTTTTAATAGGGAATGGAAGCTTAACAGAAAGGGTTTTCACAGGAAATGGAAATCTAATGAAATAAATTTTGATAGGAAATGATGGTCTTGCAAGTATAGCGGAAGGACAAAAATAACTAAAATGGGTTTGTGGCCAAGAAATTGGGTAGAGGCCCTCCTTTTAGTGCTAGAAAACTATTGGTTTTGGAAATCTTGGTTGCTAGAATGGAAAAACCCTAAGATTTGAGCACCAAAATAGTCTTAACTATGAATCCCAAGGGCCTATATAAAATGCAATTTAGGGTACCTTGGATGGGCTTGCTGATTACTCAAAGACTTAGATAAATAGAAATGTTTGTGGAAATGTAAATGTATTCGTTGACGAAATCAAAAATGAGAATGAAAACAAAAATAAAAACACTAATGGATCTAGCTAGAAAGAAGTGGGAACAAAATTGCAATTATAAAAATAGATGCAAAAATGAAATAGAAACCAAAAGTTTGCATAGCATGAACAACCAAATTTATTTTAAAAATATAAAAAGGTGTGGGTTCACGGTGTACAAGTGATGAGTGAGGAGGTACCCCTACACCCAGCCATATAAATCACTAAGGCATTATGCATGATTCAGTTGAATTCCATGGACCTATAGTTATCTCATACACTAGTTTCTCTAGGAAGTGAAATGATGTTGAGAATGTTCATTGTCTTCCCAACTACACTTGTGCGGCTCAAGGGTATGGTTTAAGTGTAATTGAGGTATATGAATTTTTGTCATTTTATATTTTATGGATGTAATCGCCTACAACAAGAATGAAGAATAGAGTAGATTGAAAACTAATGTCTACTACCTAACCAGCCTAACACAAGTAACCATCCCACTTTTCTGGACACATCCTAAACACATATAGCGTTTTTGGGCTATGAAATGTTAAGTGTTGCTAAGTTACCAAGTACTATATGAATGATCGAAGTGGTCATGCTTGCACTTATTAACTACTAGAAATAAATTGCTTGATTCAAATGCATTAAAGTAAAGAGAAAGAAGGTAAAATGAATTAAGGAAAATATTAAGCTATTCTTAGTGTTGCAAGGATTAAAAAGAGGTCATTTTATTCCCATCACACTACTATGCTTAGGTACATCAATGCTTGATCAAAGAACCATAAACACTTTAGACTACTTCTATGGGCACTCAAAAAATATTCTAACTTTGAGGAAAATAAATGGTAAGAGGTTCACTACTCTAACTAAGAATGACCAAAAACTTCCCCAAAATGGGAGCCCATACATGGTATTAATAGACTGGGAAATATACCCCAATGTCGGATATTCGATGTTAGATCTATGCCTCAACGTTGCACACGTGATGTCATGGACCAAACGTCATGTACATGATGTTGTGGTTGACATCAAATGATGATATATCATACTTCCATGATTGAATTAAAATTCATCCTCAAGTGAAGAAGAGGAGGGATAATTTCTTTATAATATAACATATTGGGTAGGTATGGGATTATTGACTCTCACACAAACTAACTTAGATGAAATATACATACAGAATATGAATGTCCAAGTGTATAGAATTATAATTTTTACAACATTGGGTGTTCATGATAGGAGAACTGAATGCCCTAGATAGCACTGGCATTCAACACCTCCTAGCAGTAGAAGAATGAGAGAGAGAGAGAGAAGAGATCCAATGATCACAAACTATCCTCCTTGTGTGGTACTATTGCATCATCCTTGGTGAAGATAGTGTTACTTCCAGTCCATGATTCCCACTACAATCATAATAGAATCATGAATTAGTATGTAATGTATAACACATAACTATTAAATGCCTAGTCTCATCAATGGTTACAATCAACTAGGTTGTGATTGTGGTTGATTGGTTTCTTAAGTAGTGATGAACTACTATTTGTGTCAGTTGCAACATTAGGTACATGACGTTGGGGCCTAGATCTGATATCAGATATTTAACATTGGGGTATATTCCCCAAGTCCATGAATACTATGCCTAGGCTCCCATTTTGAGTTATTTTTTATCATTCTTAGTTAGAGTAGCCAAAGCTCTTATGTTTTTTTTACCTCAAAGTTAGAATATTTTCTGAGTGCCTATAGAAGGAATCTTAAGTGTGTACGATTCTTTGTTTAAGCATTGATGTACCTAAGCATAGTAGTGTGATGGAAATAAAACAAAATCTTTTGAAAATCCTTGCAGCACTAAGAATAGCTTAATATTTTCTTTAATGCATTCTACTTTCTTATTCTTTACTTTAATAAATTTGATTAAAGAATTTATTTTCAGTATTAATGAACATGAGCATGACCACTTTGATCATTTATATAGTACTTGGTAACCCAGCAACGCTTAATTTTTGGTAGCCCAATAGTGCTATATGTGTTTAGGATGTGTCTAGGAAAGTGGGGCAGTTGCAATCTATTCTACCCTTTATTCTTGTTGTAGGTGATTGCATCCATAAAATATAAAATGATAAAATTTCATATACCTCAATTACACTTAAATCATACCCTGGAGCCTCACAAGTGTACTTGGAAAGACAATGAATGTGCTCAATGTAGTTTCACTTCCTAGAGGAACTAGTGTATGAGATGATTATAGGTCCATGAAATTCAATCGTATCATGTGTAATACCTTAGTGATTTGTATGGTTGGATGTAGGGGTACCTCGCCACTCATCATTGGCAACATTGCTAGGAATATTTTTGTTTTTTTGTGTGCTATCTAGGATCTAGTGAAAGTATTTAAATTGTTGGAATGAACTTAAGAGTCATATCTTGCATTAAAATTACTACATAAAATTCTCAAAGCACATTGTGATTTTTGTTTTGCTAATCAACAATGTCTTCTTCTCATAGGAGCACTTCTCTATCCAAGCTTGATAATGCTCATCCATCAAAGCCTCAATAATATTAAATTACATATACTCATCTTGATGAATATGTGTCAAAATTCACCTTCATCTTACACTAGGATGAATAACTATAGTGGCGTGACATGGAAGGAAACATCGTGTTGCTGCTCAATCATGTAGCCCCTGCAATGCTCTATCAAATAATTGCATGATGCAATCTTCAACACTACCATGGGGAATATATCATGGAAGATGTTGATGATAGGGATTATTGTCCCATTGAAGCACAACTCCTACAAGATCAGCAACTAGAGTAACACTATGAAATTTCAAAGGGAAATGAACTTAATGATTATCCATTCCTATTGTACCAACATGTTAGTGGGGATTTTCCACTTAATGATGCTCCTCTATTTAACTTTGATGATGAAGGTTAAAACTAGAATCTACACTCTACAATTCACAATCCTAATTTTGGTAACAAGGGATCCAATGACAAAGTAGGATTTGGAGGGGCAAGTCAAGATAGGGATGTAGGAAATAAGTAAGATCATGACAGTGGTTGTTGAAACACCACTAATTTCAGCCTAACACTTTGAAATGAGAACAAAGAGGGGCCAATGTAACACCACTAATTTCAGCCTAACACTTTGAAATGAGAACAACACAGAGCCTCTTGCGCTTTCGGGAGGTAAAATTTGACTAAGGCATGGAACTCACACCTAGCTTGCTCAAGCCAGCTTGCTCACACTGTCAAGCTAGCTTGCCCTCAGCTTGAGTAACTCCAACAACTTCATAATCAAGTTAAAAATTGTTCAAATATGAGGGGGAAATCCATCCTCAAGGGCCACTTATGTCCACTCTAAGTTTCAGCATTCAAAAATTCAAATTTTGAGACAAATTGTTCATGTTTTCACACTCACACTGTCACTCACACTGAGGTCATGTTGGCAGTGTGAGTGCATCATGAGCAACTTCGAAACCCCCAAAATTAAGTCAAAATGACATGAGTCCAAGGTTGAAGTCATCCTCAAGGTTGATTGTTAACAAATTCAAGTCCTAGCCTTCAGAATTCCAAGATTTCAGGTCTAAAATTGCAAGTTTCTGTAGCTCATGTTGTGGTCACGCTACACTCACATTGGCAGCATGAGTCCAGCGTGAGCTGCCAAAAGTGGCCCAAAACAAGTTACTCTCAAGCTCAAGTTTTGACTTGCAGATCACTCTCAAGGTCAACCACAATTAGACAACAGCTGTACTCAAGGAACAGGCTTCAAAGTTCAAAATTTGGTGCAAAATGTGTCATTTCAGCTCACTCACATTGAGGTCACACTGGCAGCGTGAGTGTAGCATGAGTGAAACTTCAACATGTTGAGGACACGCCAAGACAAAATCAACTTATTCTAGAAGTCTTGGTCAAGAAAAGATGCCTCAAACAGCCACAAAGCTACTCAGATCGACATCCTACAACAGTCAATTTAGAGATCGAGAAGTTTCAAGAGAGCTAGAGTCAATTTTTCTTGTCATTTTCATTGTAAGTTTTCATCATTTGTGAGCTTGTTAAGCTCTTATGGTCCAAATTGTATGTGCTTCCATGAGCGTAAGCTAGCTTGAGTAAGCCAACACATGTTGTAAGATACAATGCACCTAGTCAAAAACGTAGCTTGCCCACACACGTCCAACAAAAACACAGCTGTCCATCAAACATGTGTCACTTGATCCATTTTCCTCTCAATTCTCAGCCATTGATTCCATCCATGAGTTCTGCACCTGAACCCATACAAACCCTATAAATACCTTATCAATTCACATAAATGGGATTGGCAATTCTGAAGGTGGATGTCTTAGGAAACTTAGACCAGTAATCCTTTGGCACTCAGGCATACTTGACTCCTAGCATCCAAGCACTTTTGAAACACATCACCTTGGGGCTTGGTGCTTGACTTGCCATCCACACATGCAGCTATACTTTGACTGGTGCACATCTTTTCTAAGTAATACAATACAATTCATTTTTCCAGCCATTATATTGCTTACTCTATTTTACATTTAGTTTACATTTTGTTTGCAATATTGTTCTGTGTACAATCTATTTGCATTTTGTACATCACTGTTTACATTGCAAACATCAATTACGATAACCCTAGTGCAAGGCGTAGTTTATGCTCGGGGAAGTCCTTGGTTGATTTGTGTGCAGACCATCCAAGGTACTCTACCTTCATTTTCTTTTTTAGCTTGCACTTGAGCAAAGGCAGGATCATCTGTGTCTGCTTGATGATCTTTCAGTGTTTATTTTCCCTTCCAACCTTATAGCAATGATTTAGATTAGTACAGTAAAATTGGCGCTAGAAGCAGGGCCTTACTTGTGTACTGTCTGTCAAAACGTCAACCTAGATTACACACAATCAACTTGACTTACCCATAGTAAGCCCAGTTACTAACACTGTTAGTCACTCATGTTGTCTATTAGCTTGCTCACATCGTCAGATTGATATTTGTCACGCTGTTAGTCACTCACGTTATTTGTTAGCTTGCTCACATTGTCATCTTGTTGTCTGTTGCGCTATCAGTCACTCATGCTATAGTTACTCATGCTATAGCCACTCATGCTACAGCTACTTACGATGTCAGTTACTCATGCTACAACTACTCACGCTCAAATCGTCCAGCCTAGTTTATTCACACTCACTATGGAATCCTCCCAGATGAACCGAGTGACACTATCGATCTTTGACTTTGGGGCTGAAACCATGAACCCTATGACTAGTATGGAACCATAACTATTATTCAATAGATAAACCCCCAAGGCCCTATGCACCAATCACTTAGGCTATAGGGCAAAGACCCTACTTATGCAACTCAAGATCCAAGCCAACCTGCCTATCGATCATGTAGAGAGGGAAGTGAAGCGAGACTATGAAAATATTTACAAAGGAGGTCATGAGTTCATCCCCTCAGCATTTGATATAATCCCTCTTTCTAAACACCATCATCAACTCATATCTTAGCTCCTAATGGCAAGAAGTCAAGCCTTACAGCCACCTCCGATAGAGCCTCAGGGTGGAGATGAGGAAGAAGACTTTGTGGTCCAATCTGAGCATGGAGATTCATACCATATTGTTAGTCCCCACACCCATACAAATCCATTGTTCCAACCATTGTTGGAAGAGACCATACTTCCACCTTTATCCACGAACGCTCGACCAATGGCCTCTCTACAAGAAGTACCCACTTCCATTCCCATCTTCTCCATGCTCAACATTCAATCTGATATGTCCACTTCCATCATACCTCTGCAAGTACAATCCCAAAAACTCCCTCCCCAAACTAATGTAGGATCAACCTTATAATCTCAAGTGATTAGGATTTCATCGATCATACCAACTTCCAAGTCCACCCATTACATTCTACAAGTGCAAATTCAAGGAGCACCATTGATCACTTCAGCCCAACACGTTCAACAACACCCTGCAATCTCATCTCTAAATGTTTCTCCGCCACAGCAACCAATAATTCAACAGTCGTCCTTTCCACAAACAATACAACAATTGAATTACTATCAATCACAACCTGCTCAACCCACTGGTTTGCCTACTGCCCAAGAGTGGGCAGACACAAAAAAAATGATGCATTCGCTAATAGAGGAGATAAGTTGCCTTAAAATTGTGAACACTGAAGAAATTAAGGTACTGGACTTCTATCAAGATGATCCAATCAGACCCTCAGTTACACCATTAACCTTGACAAAGGGAGTCTCATTACCCTAGCTAACTAAGTACAATGGAGAGAGAGATCCAAATTCCCACTTAGTAACATTTCGAACATAATGTCTATTTCTTTAGGCATGGCTTCATGCAATTCTATGTGTATTTGCAATGTCCCTAATAGGAAAAGCCCTAGACTGGTATCGAGATTTACCCGATAGCTTCATATTATCTTTGGAGGATTTTTTACATTAGTTTGTTACCCGCTTTAAATATAATTTAAATCCTAAAGTCACACTAGATAGCTTGATTCAAATTAAACAAGCACCATTAGAGCTAGTCTAGAAATTTATCCAAACGTGTAGTGTGGTCCTCAATGAACTTCACAAGCCCATCCCTGAAACATATCTGCTTACCATACCTAAAGCGGCCATGAACGACTTTACTAAATTAAAACATTATTATTTGAATGCCCATACCTTAATTCAAGAATTTTTGCAAATTAAAAACATAGAAGAGGTAGCGCAAACAAGTAACGATCCAACCTACTCGACCTTTAGGAGCCAACATACAAGAAAAGAAAAGGATAAATCCAAAATGATAGTAGCAGTGATGGTAGAAATAGCCTGACCTAACTATCTAGGACAGAAAGAAAAACAACCTGTTTCTCCAACTGGTCATGAAAGAAACACACCTGTGCTTACACTTGAATCTTGATCAAATAGAAACACCAACATGGGTCATATGCATACATTCAAACGAAAGGACCCCGCTCAATATACACCCTTGCCTATGAAGCCTTTACAATTGCTTGATCAACCTCTAAAGGTAAGATTAATCAAACATAAACAAACGTCTCCTGCAACATCTCAGAAACATGATTGATTTTTTGAGATGGCTAAGAACCTAGCTTTAGCGATAGCTAATGAACCACCCATTCCAACAGGTTTTAGGTTGGATAGATTTTGCAAATATCACCAATACTGTGGTCATTAAACTGATTAATATTTCATCTTAAAATAGGATATCCAGCAGATGATTGACAGGGGTGAAATAGTATTCAACGAGGAAAACCCGGTGAGATCCCAAAACCAACCCATGGGGGTCTACAAGGATCCTCTCAATACCAATGACTTACCATATGTGATTAATACTATTCTTGTGGAGAATAGGTAGGATATCCCGTGAAAACCTTTTGTGATTCACAGGCCTTCGGGAAATACACCTACCTCAACCTCTCTTCAAACTCCTTTCATCACATACATGTTCTCCACACCACAAAAACCATTTGTCATCCACATACCTTCTTCTATTGCAAAAACAACCACACCATCTGAAAATAGACCCACTTCCTTTGTGATCTGGGTGCCAAAACAGCCTAACACGTAACCCACTTCCATTCCACCACGACCCCTACGAGAACATCTTACCGATAGGCTAACGAGAGAGCACCTAGAAAGAGAACATCATGAGCACAAATTAGGACCACCAAAGCCCATACCGCTAAACACTGTTCCCATGGTTCCATCCACAAATGAGCCTAGCATGAGTCATTAAAACAAGAATAATGTCATGGGTCATGTCCCGAACCCAGCATCCTTAGTTACCAACGCAAAAATTCCTCCATGAGAAATACAAATGCTAGGTCAAATGGACCAAGTCTCCATAGAGAAGGATTCCCCAAATGGTAAAGACCTAGTGAGCACATTGCCCCAGGTTACACAAGCCTTGAAATAGAAGAATACTTCCTTAAGCCTGTACGACCTAATAATGACTTCACCAGTACATCGGGAAGCTCTCATACATATGTTAACTTTGATTCCTATTAGTGAGGACCTTCTTGTGGATGAGCCATCCATTTATGCAGTATTGTCCCCACAACCTTAGGAGTCAATGACCACATTCCTAGAGTTTCGTGCTAATACATTGAGCTAGATGAGAAAATGGGAGAAGTCATCACAACCCCTATGTTTATAAAGATAAAAGTCAACCATTTCAAGATATGTAGGGTGCATGTTGATGACAGTGTAGCAACGAATGTAATACCCTTTCCTATCATCGAGAAACTAGGATGCACTGAACAAATATAGCCCACAACAACTTCTTTCTTAAAATCATTCAGTGGTTCCTATGTTGTGTTGAAAGGTATGGTTACCTTGGATTTCATAGCAGGGGAGAAATTCCCCACATTAGCTAAATTTGTAGTAGTTGACGAAATGCCATGGTTTAATCTGATTTTAGGATGTCCTTGGCTAGCTTAACTTGGAGCTGTATCCTCACCAATCCATCAGGAGATCCACCTACCTTACGAGGGCAATGAGATCATCATACACAGGGATACAACGACATCACTTACTTCCTCACACTCAGGAATGAATCAAGGGTCAAAAATTGAGTTTTCTTACCCTAATCAAGGAACAATGAGCATACTTCAAGACATGAACCCAACGCTAACTCAAGATCCTACTAAAAGTAAGGAAGCACTAGACAAAACAAACATAGGAGCCATTCCCACTAATGTCTCTTGGTTAGAATTACCCTTTGACATCACTAGTGAAGGGGAAGGGGAGTATAAGATCATACCTACATGCCCTACCCCTCACATAAAACTATGAAGGATTAAAAAGCAACTTAATAATTAAGGCTAATTTCCAAATATCCAGAATGACGTTAAACTACCAACCGTCTAGTACAACGTTAAATTGCTAGTGAATGTCTGTAATGACATTAAACTAGCCATGGCCAAAAATGGCCTGTCCCTTTTAAGATTCCTAAAATGGTTATCGCTTTCGGCCCACTATGGCCTAAAACTAGTAACCCCTCTTTCTTTCTCAACACGGATGCAATAGTCCACCATGACTTTAAACTGATGTGCACAGCCCAAAATAACTTAAACTAGAGCTCAATATGTTGGAAGTTTACAAACATTCACTACGTTATGTCAAATTTTCATTTAGATGTTACAAGTTAAAATTTCCATTCATGCATCTTTGTTACTTTTCTTTTTCAAATATTTCGCTCTACGTTTCACTTTGCATTTTAGAAACTCATGTTACATGCATATGTTTATGATATACTTGAGAAAATAAGACAAAAACACCAAAAAGTGAGAAAAAGAAAAAAATATATATCAAACATCAAAGTGGCAATAGAATGCCATCATTTTATACCTTGATTAAATCCATGTCATTACATAAGTCCTCATACATTCCCATTAGGCATTTGAAAAACATCTAATAACTAAAATCAGGCCAATAGTTAAACTTATGCATCAGTACTAGGAGGGGGCTGGTCCCTAAGATCCTCTTCATCATCTGTTCTAGCTCCACTATGGTCAACTTCGTCATTAACATGTCCTTATAATGCGGCAAAAAACAAAGAAAAAACAACAGGTAAGAGTAGTAAAGTAAATAGTAAATGAAAAACCAAGAAAAACAATAACACTAACAATAAAAACAATAAAACCATACAAAAATGAATGCCATAATAAAACACTCACAAGTGAGGAGGGCCCTACGTTGGCCTTCAAATGTCATAGAATCTCCTCCTTGGGCACATTTTCCCAATTCTCCTCCAAGCCAAGATCAATACCAGCCAAGGTTTTACCCTTGTCCACTAAAGTCCAGGTAAGGCGCTCAAGAGAGAACATGCCTATCGAAGCCCCCCCAGAGGTGGTGGTAATTGTTCTCTCGGGAGATCCCTCCACCTTAGTACACTCAGTGAACATATCGTAAGCAAGCCACAAGCCTAATTCATCGATGAACATCTCCATCCAGTGATGTTCAACTAACTCCTCCTTTAACCATTTCTTGTACTGATGCTTGTGGTCCTTTTGGTCTTGGCCCCATTTCTATACTTTAGTAGCAAAGGATTTCTAGTCATGAAATTTCCTATTTAGAAAATCTATTTGTGCTCTTTGTTCTACTAAATCCTGTGTCGCCTGCACTTTGTTGTTCAAAACCATCCAGTAACGCACGTAGGTGATTTTAGATGTGCGTCAAGTGCTATCACCAAACAACCTAGTAGCAAAAAAATCATAACGGGATTGGAGATCCCTCTTCTCCTCTCTCTCCTTTTCTAGTGCTTCCTTCAATGAGTGCACCTCATCCCATAGATACTCAACTGAACGCCTGCAAGTCCAGAGCAATTTAGCGTTTTGTACAATGCAACTAGAAACTGCATCGTAAAACTTCCTAGGGACTTACTCAATATTCCCTGGAAATTTAGGGAGGGCATCAATATGAGTAGCCATAGAAGGATCCCACTAGATCTTGGCACTTGCAGGTGTAAGTATCACACACATGAATCAGCTATAATCAACAATGATTGCAAGGAAACACAAATAAAACTAGACACTTAGCATGACATGTAACATACACATACCTAGTTCTGGATGAGCTTCTTGTAGGTGAGTGACCACATCATTAACGATGCCTGTAACAAAATCCATTTTTCTAGGCATCTTAGACCATGGCCTTAACTGGTCAGTTGATGTGGGACAAGCAGGGGAGGCGGAGGCCATCTTAATCAGAACTTGTGATCCTGACACCTCTACCCAGGATGTATGCACCTTAGAAATCTCAGCATCTACCTCTGAAGCTAAAGATAATCAAGAACAACATATGAAAATTAAAGGATACAATATATGGATTGAGTTAAAAGGAACATACCAAAAATCCCTTTTCTTTTTAGCTTGGGTAGATTGCCAAGTTGCAAAGATCCATCGAAGAAACCATCTAAGACACCTCTTTTAGCACTTGAATGCCTAAGTGCATCAAAGGCCTCTGCAAGTTTCATCCCCACATTGCTTTTCACATCTTCCTCTTATGGGGCATGAGTTTCTTCGATTACTTCTTCCTCTTCTTTTCCTTCTTCCTCTGGCCTTGTGACGACCACTTTTGGTTCAACCATCGGGGCCATAACCTCTCTCTCCCTCTCAGGGCTTTCCTCTAAATAACACCAGAATCCTAGAGTTAGTATGATATAGCATATATGTACACTTAATAACATATAAACCAAAACAACAAACAAAAAGGTAAATATATAACAAGAAAATAAAATACTTACCCTCCACTGGTAGTACAAAGTGGATCTTCTTTGCTCTTGGTGGTCTAACATCTGGAGCGGGCTCTCTTGGGCATTCATTGCTCTTCACCTTTTCCTTAGACTTCCCAACGGTCTCACGAATCAGCCATTTAGCACTTTTAATAGACATGTGTAGCCTAGATGGTTCCAATCCCGAGCTATCACGGGAATGATGGGAACGGCTAGCTGCACCTCCAATAGTAATTGATACTAATTTCTCAATGCCTTCTGGTGGGTCCTAGGATCTAGTGGTGCTAAAAAATGGTGAATCCAAGGGTGAGATAGTTGTGAATGATCCCTTAAAATATAACTGTTATCACCATAAACTACTATGAACTCAGCAAACCTATGTAGGTACCCTGCAAAGAAAGCAAATGTGAAATGGGATTTGGCGTGGATGTTTGAACGTAACCTAACAATATCTCCATGAAAACCATATCCAAAAATTATGCCCAGTTATAGCGCATGCCTATCTCTAAAACTGCATGTATCACATGTGTAGACTCAATCCAAAGGTTTCTTCCTTGAGAAAGAGATTTTGGAAATGCTCATGCCCGAAAGAGAGGATACAGGAAGTCCATCTCCATTGATCAGGTGTCATCCTACATAGCAAAACCTTTAGGACCCCAAGACATGCCTAACCATTCCTCAAGCTCTTGTATGACATGGCCTTCTTTAGTTTCTTTATCTATGGTCACCCTGGCACCACCCATGGGCATGCCAAAAAGATCAGAAAGGAACTCAGTGGTTAGGTGGAAAGATACCTTAACTCCTCAAACCCGCGTGTTAAAATGGGAAGCATCATCATTGAAAGAATTAACATGATGATCATCTCGAGAGCTGGAATGCTAGGAATTAAAGCTGTGAATGAGTCCATCAGACCTTCCCAAGTAAGGTGACTGATGATCAATTCAGGAGCTTTCCTCTGCAACCATTGTTGTGAGTGCTCTACCTCCCCATATTTCATAAAACATGTGGCCTCAGTGTGCAAAAGAAAACATAGAGTGAAGAGTTGAAAAACGTAGTACATGATAATGCAACAAAAAGAAAATGGAGTCTAGGGTGTGGTCATTTACCATCAGTAAATGGCGTAGGCGAGATAGGTGTACAATCAATTTTTTGAGGGAAAATTTACCCATTAGAAGACCAATCCTTATGTAACCAACCACAAACTTGGAAGTGCTCAAAGGCTCTTGAAAACTGCCTATGGTAGTCAACAATAGCCACTTTTGTCTAGTTCAGTATCATGGCATGAAGAATGGGGCCCACCATGAATGTCTATAATGCTGTGCATGCTAAGGCAAGCCCATCATCATCATCGTGCATCCCATTCTCATCAAAATGATGCCTACATAGGAAAATAATATTAATGTATAGATAATGATATAAAATTTAAAAAATCAAAATTTAAGCAAGACACAAAAAAGGATACTTGTCCACTTTATATACTATCCCAGGTGGGTTCTAGAATAGGGTGTGCACACGGAAGGCTAGAAAGAGTGTGTTGCAGCTATTATAATGACTACAAGTAGGCAGCTCCCAGACACAAGTCAAGGAACGAGTAGATCTAGGACCCTCAACAGGGCCTCCCTCAACTTTAAAAAGTCTCTCAGCTATGTCAGTAACCAAACATGCTTTGTGTAGACCTAGGAAACATGATCTCAATGATATCATGAGCTAACTATTCACTTAAGTGAGACCATATAACCACATTGAAATTTTGTAGGATGAATGACAAAAATGAACCGACACCAGGATGGAACCATATCACATGGGGCCCTATGCGCATGTCATAGGGAGGTATGTTCAGGCCAAAGGGACCAAACCAAGCAACTACACCAACTAGATCAATCACAAGAAGAGAGGGTTAAGGTCCCTTGCATATAGCCAAGATATTAGATAAGTAAAAATTCTAAGTGCTAACATTAGTATGAAATCACATAAATCAAAAATACACATAAAAAAAACTTAATTACACAGCTTCACTCCATGAGACAAGGACATTGATATCTATTCAGTGTATTTGATGCTCACTAGGGTACATTGAAGTCCATTTCATAGTAAATCCACACACAAGTACAGAACACGAACACTCACTAAAGAAAGCTTTAAATCATTGGTCTCAAAGAAAAATAACAAATGGTATAAACATAAAACTAGAAAATAATAAATATCTTATCAAATGATTTACATTTTCATGTCTTAGCAAAAAGGGGGGGGGGTTCCTAGACACTCACAATGGGGCTAATCCCTACCACATGCCCTGCTCTTACCCACTCACACTACAGCTTCCAGTGACTCATGCTGGGGCCTATTCCTAGAAAGTCACATTGCAAGAACTCACACTAGGGCCTGTTCCTAGCAAACTCACATTGGGTTCCTTACAGTGTAGCTCATGCTAGGAATGTATAGCTTGCCACGAGAACCTGTAGCTTGGCTTAGAGAACCCAATGCTCATGCTGCCTAGGACCTTGGTGGTCACACTAGAAACCTACCACCTGTAACATATCTCATGCTACCACACCAAAAAAAATAGGCCTTCCCTACCTTTCTCTCACATTGGCCTTCCCTGCCTTGCAAGCCTAAAAACTCACGTTGCTGGCACTTGCGCTGGGGCCCATTTTGGAACACGCCTTGAATACAGCCTAAACCACTCATGTCCCACTCACACCCAGGCCAACACTCACACTATAGGATTCCCCATAACATAGCTCATGTTGCCAAAAACCAAACCCCCTCGCAACGCAGCTCATGCTACACTAAAAAAAAAGGGCTCACATTAACCAAGGAAACCTACAGTCACATTGCACAAGGGACCCTACACATGCCTTACACTGCAACAACATGCCTTGGTAGTCACGCTGCCTTGAGAAATCTCATGCTATCGAAACTCATGCCCTGCAATGCCATGGGCGCTCACGCCCTACATATACCCTGCTCTCATGCCTTGGACTGTTCACACCCTGGATCACTCATGCTAACACCATGAAAAATGAATACGGCAGGCTAAAAACCCCAGAAACAAATCTTGAATCCTGAAACAACCCAAAATCGTGGCCATAGAAATTCTACCCTAGATAATGTTGTTCACAAATGTTGGAGAAAAAAAAGAGGAAACAAATCTACCTATGCAAAACTCCATCCCATGTTGGAATCTTGGCTTAGAGAAGATGCTGGAGTAGCTCTTCACTCTCCTCCATGAATGCCAGATTTTCTTGCCTTCTCCCTTTGCCTCAGCTTGTTTTCCCTTTGCCCTTGATGGCTGCCCTATAGCTCATGCTACAACTCACGCAGACACTGACACTGTAGTTCATGCTACAATCTAAAGCCAAGAACTCACGCTAGCACAAAACCCCCTTTCTTCACTTCAAAAAACCCCTTTTAAACCCCAAATATTCATTCCCAATTTAATTTAGNTCCCTTTTAAACCCCAAATATTCATTCCCAATTTAATTTAGTCTATTTTATTCTCATTTTATTTATTTAAATTTACCATGTTTAAATTTTTTTTTTCATTTATGTTATCTTTATTTCATGTTGGCCTAGTATTTCTCACTATTCTAGCCTTTGGAGATGAGGCTGAAAAAAAAAGTTATTAAAATTTATATAAAGAAGGGGAGAAAAGTTCAAAAATCAACAAAAAAAATATACATACATGTATAAACATTTGAAAATCCATAAAATTTTAAAGCCTCATAAACTTATTATTCACACAAAAATTTAAAAATCAAAAATACTACATAGACTCATTCAGAATGACAAGTTAACATGAATATTATTGGCCCGGTACGGCCTAAAACTTCCATGATAATCATTACATTCCACAATTTCGTTAGTACATAAATTAGTTACTCAATGCCTGTTTACATTTAAAAACTCCTTCGTCAAGCAAGTGTCACTCATTTTTCTCCCAGTTTAAATTGGTAGGAGCAAGCACATGGCCACCAAGAATATCCTTTCAACATTGTCTCTCAGTGGACCATACAGGGAGGTTAAAAGAGAAATCGATCCAGAATCCTTGGATCCAAACCCATCCACTTATACTAATTTAATAGCTTCCACTCAGGAAACATCAGACTGGCCTGAAAATGTGACTAAGACGTTAGATCTAGAGGCTGATAATATCACTGAAGATCCCCTTGTTGAAGTCCCCATTACCACATCTAATGGTGAAGCCAGAACATTGAAATTAAGCACCCTACTGGACTCAGAACTTGTCAACGACATGACTCAAGTATTGAAAGAAAACATCAAAACATTTGTATGGTCATATATTGACATGCCAGGATTAGACCCTTGAATCGTCCAACACAACATCATCCTCGATGAAAAGGTCAAACAAGTGAAGCAAAAAGCACGAAAGGTTAGACCCAAGATAGCGTTAGCAGTTCGTGCTAAAATCACAAAGCTTTTCCAAGCCAGTTTCATCTGTGCTATTGACTATTTTGACTGGGTATCAAACATTGTTTTAGTCCCTAAGAAGAATGGTAGTATACACATTTTCATTGACTTTTGTGATCTCAACACAACCACTATAAAGGACGACTTCCCGCTACCCAGCATTGATCAAGTTATTGATACAACTGCTGGGCATGCACTATTATACTTTATGGATGGATTTTTAGGATATAACCAAATAAGAATCAATCTGAAACGTCAACTTAGAACAACTTTTATGATACCTTGGGGCACATTCTGCTATACAATGATTCCATTTGGTCTTAAAAACATAGGCGCTACATATCAATGAGCAATGACATATATATTTAGTGATTACATGCTCAATTTGCTCAATGATTACATTGACAACATTGTGGTTAAATCTAAAGCAACTGAACAACATGCAAAAGATCTAGACCTAGTGCTTAAATGTTGTCTCAAATATGACCTTAGGCTCAACCCAAAGAAGTGTGTCTTTGATGTTAAAATGGGAAAAATTCATGGCTTCATAGTCTCTGGAATGGGGATACGGGTAGACCCTGATAAGGTTAAGGCAATAACTAACATGCAACCACCAAAAACCCTTACTGAATTATGTGGTCTCCAAGGTAGATTGCAATTCATTAGACACTTTATTAAAAGGTTGACGGATAAGTTGAGATCCATGCAACACCTATCACGAAAGAATGTGCATTTCCAATGGACTCAACAGTGTTAGGAAGCGTTCGAGAACATAAAGAAAGGGCTAGCTCAACTGCCTACAGTGTATCCCCCTCAAAGCGATGAACCCTTCTACATCTACCTTGCAAATTCTGACTCTTCCATTGCATTGATGATTTTTCAAAAACGTAAATATGGAGTCAAGATCCCTGTATATTACCTAATTCATGCTCTAATTGCCTATGAACAATGATACAACGACGTAGAGAAATCATGCCTTGCCCTCATCTTCTCCTTGAAGAAATGGTGACATTATCTCTTCTGTAATCAGGTCTACATCATTTGCAAAACTAATGTACTACACGCTATCACTAATAACATCTATGAGTTAAGTAGGATAGCTAGGTGGAAAGCAATGATCGTAGAGTTTGACTTACACTATGTTTCTTAATATTCCACAAAAGGTCAAGCAATAGTCACAAAATTAACCATCTCGCCAATGCATGATCAAGCAATAATTAACCCTGAATTCCCCAATGAGAATTTCAATAGTATAGACACTGTGCTTGATAACTATGAGGTGATCCTTCATTTTGATGAAGCCTCAACTTCCCGAGGAGGAAGTGCTATGGCTATTTTAACATACCCCTCTGGAGAAATCTGACCCTTTGCCTACCGATTAAACTTTCCCTATACCAATAACATGGAAGAATATGAAGGTCTTCTTAGAGGTCTTCAAGTAGCATTGACTTCAGGGATCGTACATCTTGTAGTTGAGGTGATTCACAACTAGTCATTAATCAAGTCATAGAAGTTTATGCATGCAAATCTCTACATTTACAATGATATTGTGACTTGACCAAACATATGCTGAGGCGACTAGTAGAGGTGGATATATAGCATGTCCCTAGAACCAAAAACACCATTGCTGATGCACTTGCTACACTAGCCCTAAACATGACACCCGAAATGTTCCACACGTTGCCTAGCTCTATAACAAATTGTGCCGAACCTATAACTGACATCCTCAAAGAAATTCCTATAGCATCCATTAGCACAACACATGCAATAGAATGGTACGATGACATAAAAGAGTACCTTCTACAAGGCAAATCTCCACAACATTTGACAAATGATCAAAAGGACGCAGTGTGAAAATGCTCTCGGCAATATGCATTAATAGGAGACACCTTGTGTTGTAAATCTTATGAAGATATTATATTGATGTGCATTAGTAGCATTGATGGTCAAAAAATTGTAGAACAAGTCCACAAAGGACTTTGTGGAGGGCACATAGCACCCAAAGCAATGACAATGAAAAGTAGATGCTTGGGCTACTACTGGCCACACATGGAGTACGATTGCATCTCCAAGGTTAGGATATGTGACATTTGCGAAAGGCATGGTAACCTAATACATGTGCCACCTAACGAATTGCACACAACACAAATCACATTGCCATTTCAAAGATGGGGATTAGACTTAATTGGACCAATAATGCCAACATCCTCCATAGGACATAGCTTCATTATCACTGCAAATGAATATTTCACAAAATGAATAGAAGCTATTCCCCTTAGGAAGACCACTTCAAAACACATTTGCAATTTCATAATAGAGAACATCGTGACTAGTTTTGGTATTTTGATGACCATCGTTACTGACAATGGGCCACAATTCAGCAGTGAAGACACTAAAAGCTTCTGTGAAAGCTTATGTATTAAACATGCATTCTCATCACCTTATTACCCACAGAGAAATGGTCAAGCAGAGGCTACAAACAAAACTATCATCATGGTGCTCAAGAAGATATTAAATCAAAGCAAGAAACTATGGCACGAACAATTAGTCTAGGCATTGTGGGCATACAGAACGATATATCAAACATCTATAGGTAAAACTCCATATGGTCTTGTGTATGGATCTGAAGCTATTTTACCTTTGGAGTTACAGGTTCCCTCTTATGGATAGTTCTCTTAGGACACCTCAATGAAAGCCAAAGTAATGAACTGTGCATTGCTAACCTTGACTCAGTGGAGGAGGAATGTGTGCAAATGCTTGATCAGATCGAGTGGTACTAGAAACAATAGCGACAATGACACAAACATGACCTGCATAAACGCCCGATCAAAGAAGGATACTTAGTCCTTAAGGCCATCCATGAACATCCAGAAAAATTCTCAGCCAACTAGGAAGGGCCTTACTTGGTCATCAAGGCATACAATAATGGAGAAGTGAAACTTGCTGACATGGATGGGAACGAGTTTGCTAATACCACAAATCATTTGTACCTGAAACGGTACTATGTATGATGAACTTAAGGTACGTAACAGTCTTGGCATCATGACCTAAAACTGATACCATATAATAGTCCTCGGGCTATGACTTGAAACTAGCATCACAAAGTGTCTTGGAGTCATGACAACAAACTGACATCACAGAGCTCTGTCTGTCATTACATTAAATTGCCACATCTGTCCACCATGACGTAAAACTAGCATCCAGAGTCCACTAAGACTATAAACTATTTTCCTCTTCACAGTCTTCTACAACTTTAAACTAGCAACACACCATCCACTATGACGCTAAACTGCCACTGTCCAAAGGGTTATGATGTGAAACTAACCTGCAACAGTCTGCTAAGACTATAAACTGGTGACATGATTGATGACTAGGCAATACTTGAAAAGACATGTTGCTGCAATTGGCTGCACTCATTCCATAAAGACTTGCTACCCAATTTGTCCACAAACCCTGATGAAGCTGATGCTATTCATAATTCTTTCTGCTTTGAAATTGCATGCAGTGGCTCCATCTCCTTGCTTGTTTTCAGGTTTAAAGTGCTTAGTTAACCAAATCATCTATTTTTTTCTTGTCTTTTGGAGTTGTGATTGCAGGATGACACGCCTGAGGCGTTTGTGCATAGATGCACTTCATCATGATGACAAGGTATCACATTTTTCCTGACACACGTAACTAGGCTAATCAATCTATTCATAAGTACATTCCCGACTCCTGATACATTCTTTGTTCCCCATCATATTTCCTTTATCCTATTCAATTACACTCTGTTGGCATATTCTGCTCACCCCAAAGCTCTTAATACATTATTGTACATTATGATCTTCTAAGTAGTTGCAACACAAAACATAGTACATGGTACATGATACAAAATGCAAGTGCTTGAGCATGAGCACAACACTGAAAGCAAGCTCTTCCAAAAAGAAAAGCAAAAAGAAAAGAAAAAGCAAGATTTTCTAAAACAAAAAAAAAAAAAATAAAAGAAGAAACAAATAAGAAAAAAAAAGAAAAAGAACAAAAAGGTCAAAAATAAAAATGCACGAAAAAGGTCTTCATGACCCCGTTGACATTGTACACCAAAGACTATTGGCTATTCTCATACAAGCCCCAGGTGAGAAGGTGATTTTCTTGGAAAACCAATTACCCTCATGTCTCAAATGATCATGTTGCACATCATCACGTGGCTTTGGCTATTTACAATGGATTCCCGTAAACACTCTATAAGAGTCCCATTTCTCCAAAGAACACACCTCCTATGTCTTGGTTCCGAGTCTACTAAACACTGGATACCAACAAGGACCAGAAATATGGCTTGTTCACATGAGAGCATTCCTATCTCACAATTTCAACAACAATTATAACCCTTGATCAACTCTTGGTTTCCCCTAGTTACAACCAATCCCCTTGCATCTTGAACTACATTCCCCCAATCCCATGTACTTTTGAACACGGTGCGATGATGTCCAGCCAAGGGCCGACGGTTAATTCTTGGTACTTAGTTGTTCATGGTGTTTTGAACTTATTTGTTGATACCTCTCAGGTGGATTTCTCTAGACATCAACAAAGAGGGGCCAATGAAACACCACTAATTTTAGCCTAACACTTTGAAATGAGAATAACATAGAGCCTCTTGTGCTTTTGGGAGGTAAAATTTGACTAAGGCATGGAAATCATCCCTAGCTTGCTCAAGCAAGCTTTCTCACACTATCAAGCTAGCTTTCCCTTAGTGTGAATAACTCCAACAGCTTCAAAATCAAGTCAAAAATGGTCCAAATCTAAGGATGCAAGCCATCCCCAAGGGACACTAATGTCCACTCCAAGTTTCAGCATTCGGGAATTCAAATTTCAAGACAAATTATTCACATTTTCACACTCACATTGTCACTCATGCTAAGGGCACGTTGGCAGCATGAGTGCAATGTGAGCAACTTTGAAACCCCCAAAACTGAGTTGAAATGACTTGATTCCAAGGTGCAAGTCATCCTTAGGGTTTATTGTTGACAAATTCAAGTCCCAGCCTCTAGAATTCCAAGATTTTAGGTATAAAATTTACAGGTTTTTGCAGCGCACGCTATGTTCACATTGCACTCATGCTAGCCGCGTGAGTCCAACGTGAGTTGCCAAAAGTGGCCCAAAACAAGTCACTCTCAAGCTTAATTTTTGACTTGTAGATCACTCTCAAGGTCAACCACAGTCAAACAACAGCTGTACTAAAGGAATAGGCTTCAAAGTTCAAAATTTGGTGTAAAATGTGTCATTTCAGCTCACTCATGCTGAGGTCATGCTGGCAGCATGAGTGCAGCATGAGTGTAGTGTGAGCATGCTAAGGACACGCCAAGACAAAATCAACTCATGCTAGAAGTCCTAGTCAAGAAAAGATGCCTCAAACAGCCACAAAGCCACTCAGATTGACATCTTATAGTAGTCAATTCAAAGATTGAGAAGTTTCAAGTGAGCCAGAGTCAATTTCTCTTGTCATTTTCATTGTGAATTTTCATCATTTGTGAGCTTGTCAAGCTCTTATGCTCCAAATTGTATGTGCTTCCATGAGCGTAAGCTAGCTTGAGTAAGCCAACACACGCTGTAAGATACAATGCACCTAGTCAAAAACATATCTTGCCCACACACGTCCAACTCACACATAGCTATCCATCAGACACGTGTCACTTGATCCATTTGCCTATCAATTCTCAGCCATTGATTCCATCCATGAGTTCTGCACCCGAGCCTAGCCAAACCCTATAAATACCATGTCAATTCACATAAATGGGGTTGCCAATTCTGAAGGTGGACAGCTTAGGAAACTCAGACCAGTAATCCTTGGGTGCTCGGGCACACTTGACTCCTAGCATCTAAGCACTTCTGAAACACATGATCCCAAGGCTTGGCACTTGACTTGCCATCCACACGTGTAGCTACGCTTTGACCGGTGTACATCTTTTCTAAGATATATAATACAGTTCATTTTGATAGCCATTATATTGTTTACTTTATTTTACATTCAGTTTACATTTTGTTTGCAATACTGTTCTATGTACGATCTGTTTGCATTTTTTACATCACTGTTTACATTTCAAACATCAGTTACGATAACCCCAGTGCAAGTCATAGTTTACGCTTGGGGAAGTCCTTGGTTGATTTTCATGCAGACCATCCAAGGCACTCTGCCTTCATTTTCTTTTCTAGCTTGCCCTCGGGCAAAGGCAGGGTTAGCTGTGTCTACCTGACAATCTTTTGGTGTTTGCTTTTCCTTCTAGCCTTACACCGACGATTTAGATCAGTATAGTTATGATCATCGAAGAGGTAGTAGCAGGTACCATGATGGTGCTGGTTCTCCTTCCTCTTCTCCTTCCTCATCTTCTTCTTCTTTTGGCTTTGACCATGACCACAAAAGGTGAGATCATGATGGAGGTGATCAAAATAAATGAAACAACCGATAGGACTGTCGAGACAGGCAAGATCAAGGACATAGTCATCCAAGAGAATCACATCACCATGAATGAAGGGGTAATAGAGGGCATCATAGGCACCATGATCAAGACCTTGATGAGTCTCTCTTTGCTACCTAACATATGCTTAACATTGCAAAGGCAACTAGAATAATGACAAGGCATGTGAAAGGCAGTCAGATCAAATGATTAGACATAAAAAATATTACTTAATTTGAAGGACGATATAACTCTAATCCATAGAGTCATATTCAAGATTTTCAAGATGCATGTGCCTTGCAAAACATAGAGAATGCATGGTATCCAAGACACTCATTAAAGAATTAGAGAATTGGTATCAGTCCTTAGAACTATAATCTATCAGACGATGGAGTACCATGTTTGAGATGTTCAATGATAACTATCAAATGTACTCCCAGGTGTCCAACTTAAGGAAGTAAATTCAAGGGTGGAAATAAGGAATGCACAAACCTTTTGATGCCACCATTGGTTGATACAATTCCTTGATGCATAAATGCCCTAGCCATGGTTATTCTCAATTGGCTCAATTCCACCACATTGTAGACATGCTTCATAATGAAACAAGGAAAATGTTTGGTGTTTATGCCTAAGGGTCATTGTTAGAACTAAGTACCCACTAGGTACAAAGGGTAATAGAGTAGGTTGCCAAAGAGGAGGGTAAACTATAAAAAAGAGAAAGTGTAGAGAAGTAGAACTGTGATCCTTCAATTTTCAAGAGGGAGGTTTCATTTTGTGACAATGAGGATGAATTCATATTTGATGAGGGGATGCATAGAAAAGCATTTCCACTTCAACAATTCCAATTTGAACTTATGACCAAGGTTGATCAGTTAAGAGACTTCATGGATAGCCGATTTTAACCTATCCTCAAAATTGCTGAAGTGTATCGAGAACAATGTAGTGATTGTGAGTCCAGGAGGCACAAAGAAGTTGAATGTGCATATTACAAAGGTAAGGGTAAAATTGCTATAATAGAAGAGGTTGCAAATAGTGAATTAGATGATGATCATGGATGTGATGTCTACCAGTATAAACACCTAAGGGATGTTACCCCATTATGTCACATCTTCAAGAGTATGGGGTGTGTACCATCCGAAATCGTTGACGAGAGGCTGGAATGAATGGACGCCAAGAGATCTACGGATGAAATAGTAAGACCCTACCTTCACTTTAGGGCAAGCTAGAAATTAACAGAGGCAGAGTGCCTTGAATGGTCTACACACGGATCAAACGAGGACTTCCTTGAACATACGCAAATGTGATGGATTGGGTTATACGTAAAAAAATGCAAAACTGAACATAAACAAATGAAAATGAACATAAACTGTTTAAATAATGAAAATAGGAAAAATATGAACAAGAAAATTAATGTAAACTACAAGAATCTGGGCAATAATGCAAACTGTTTGTATTGATAAACAATTACAATATGCACTAGTCACAACGTAGTTGCAAATTGGTCGTAAGGCGGACGTTTAGCCCTGATGGATGAGAACAGATGCTGGGAAGATGTAGGTTTTGGATTGCAGGTGTACAACATTCAAGTCTATATGAAGCCTAGCATATGAGATTGATTCCTAGATTTCCTCAGTGTGTGAGATTCAAATTTCCCCTTTTCAAACCTCGATCTAGTGGAAAAATAGGAGATTTATTGGATTTTTGGCATGAGATTCAGATCTGAGAGAATATTAGTGGCTATGGGGTGAGAAAAATTTGGATTTGGTGATAGGTGTATCCATTGAATAGATGCAAGAAATGTTACAATGTACAGTATCTAGCATGATCAACTTTTATGCTGGCATATGAAACCCACAGCGTATGAACTTGGCATGTTGAAGGAATTTGAAATTTACAAAAGAATCTTTATGTTACAACAAATAATTGTGGCTCTAGCCTCTAGATCTATGCTCTGGTATGCTATTTTCTTCATCAACGTGTCTTGGCAAGCTTTGGCATGTCTCGACATCGGTGTTTAGCGTCCAGCGTATGGAAATTCAACGTCACAAGTGCACACGTTGTATCATACATTGCTCCATACGCTGCTCAGAGTGTGCAATAAAAATAGTATATTTTGAACCCAATTTTGACCTTTGAAGCCTATTCTAAAGGTAGATCTACATGTCTAATTTTTGGAGGGTTCTGTAGGTCAAATTTGAGCTAATTTTACCTTGGATTTGATGCTGTTTTGAATCACTTTGTGTTCGTTATGCTGTGCTTACACTGGCTAACGTAAGCCTCAGCATGACCAAGTGAAACTGCCATCTCTAAAGTTGGGTTCTATACACTGATGTCTATTTCTTGATGCTCAAGTGCTTCTTGTCCTCCAAGGTGCTCCGAATGCTATCTTTTGACTCATTTTGATGTAGCTTTGGGCTTGTTTTGTGTGGTTACACTGTTCATACGCTGTACAACATATGAAAAAGTAACCCCAGCGTAATCAAGTCAAAATGGCATATTTGAGGCCCAAATTTGGAGTTTTTTGAAGCCTTTGAACAAGTACAAGTGCTATCGGTCCCTTTGGGTTGCTCTGATGTCGAGGATGCTGCCTAAAACTACTTGTTTTACCTTATTTTTTCTTAGTTATGCTATGCTTACGTTGTGTAGCGTATGAAAATGTAGCTCCAGGCTAATCAACTAAAAATACCTTATTTAAGGCCCAAATTTTGATTTTCTAGAGGCTGGAAGCTGCTCCGGGCCTTGGTGAAGGCCATGGGAGGTCCTTGTACTCAATTTCAGCTTGTTTTGACTTAGTTTTGGGGCTCCAAAAGTTGGTTACGTGGATCCTTACGCTGTGCAGTGTAAGCCACAGCGTAACCAAAGTGTACTTAGCCCAAAACCAAGCATGCTGAGCCTGAAACGTTTCATTCTGGATGCTGGAAGTTGGTGCAGTCTCCTAGGGGCCCTGAGGAAACCTTTCCTATTGAATCTTGAACCATCAGGGGCTGTTTCAGAGGCCTCTAAGTTTGGTCATCCTGTATTCATGCTTGGGTAGCTGCATGACTTAGCTTGAATCTTGTCTAAAAGTGCTAGGCCAAAATTTTGTGATGTTTTCATTAGCCCCTCTTTGTTGACTCCTGGAGGAATCTACCCAAGAGGTGTCAACAAAGAAGTACAAAACACCATGAGCAACTGGGTATTAAGCATTTTTGTTTGGCACTTGGCCAGATGTCATCGCACCATGTTCAGAAGTACATGGGATCAGGAAATGAGGTTTTGAGATGTATATGGAGAAGGTTTGTAACTGTGAGATCAGGGATTGATGAAGGGATGATTTTCTTTAACTGTGGGAAGAGGAATTCTTCTTGTGTAAACACATCATGTTGGTCCTTGTCAATAGCCAGTATCTAGCGAACTTGGAACCAAGGCATGGGATGTGCGTCCTTTGGAGGAACATGACTCTTGTATCCTATTTAAGAGAACTCATTGTCACAGCCAAAGCCACGTGGTGAGGTGATGCATTCTTTGGAAAAACAAGACCCTTGTTGAGTGTCAAAGGAAACCCATTGTCCAACAGCTAAAGCCACGCGATGGGATGCAACATGATTGTTTAAGACACAAGTGTTTTCTTCCAAGACAAGTACCTTCCCACTTGGGGCTTGTATGGGAAGTGCCAAGGGTCTTGTGATGGATTTTTCTCTCTCTTTTTATTTTATTTTTTATTTTTTTTATTTTTGATCTTTTTTTTGGAAAGAGCTTATTGTTTGTACCATGCTCATGTCCGAGCAATTGTATCATGTACCATGTCTTGTGTTTGGCGCTCCAACTGCTTAAAGGATCATAGTGCGCAACAATGTATCAAGGGCTTTGTGGGAGTAGGATGTGTCTAGGGGGTGCAATTGGGTAAGGTAGGGAGAACATGTTGGAAAATAAGGGATGCATCAAGAACTGGGAATGTACTGATGAGTGGATTGATTAACCCAATTATGTGCATTACGAACAATGTGGTACCTTGTCACCGTGATGAAGTGCATCCATACGTGAACCCCTCCGAGCATCATCCTACAAACAAAACTCCAAGAGGATAAGAAAACCACAAGAGATGTATTCTAAAACACTTTAATCATGAATATAGCTGACGGGATAGAGGCACTGTGTTAAACTTTAGAGAAACAAAATGGGTAGTATCAGAGTCATCAAAATCCATGTGGTGAATTGTGCAGCAGGTTTTAGGTGAAGACAAGTCACTGATTGCGGCCACAGATTAGTGGGCTAGTGATGTTGTTGCTAGTTTATATTCTTAGTGGACTATCATGGATTAGTTTTATGTCATAACCCTTTGGTCATTGCTAGTTTAGCATCGTAGCAGACGGTTCAGTGCTAGTTTATAGTCGTGGCGAACTGTGAAGAGGCAAGCTAGTTTATATTCTTAGCAGACTCTGGTAGATGAGAATGTGGTAGTTTACTATCATTCCTGATAATCTGTGGTATAAGTTTTAGGTCATGATGCTAGGACTACTCTGTGGTATCAGTTTATCGTCATGATTCCAGGACGATGTGTGGATGCATGCATGTATGTATAGATGATCCTGCAAAAGAAGAAACTCAAGAACACAATGTCAAGTCGTAACTACTAAAAATAGAACCTAAATGCACAAGAAAAATAGAAAATGATGTGAAAAGTGGTAGTTTAGGGCCTTTTTGGGCCGTGCATGGAAATTTAAAGTCTTACTGGGCCATGTGTTAGTTTAAGGCCTTTTCGGACCATCAGCTAGTTTAAGGCCTTTTTGGGCTACATGTTAATGCGTAAGCTAGTACAATGCAAACAAAGGTGACGTATGCACAATGAACAAAGGTGAAGAGTGGGCGAGGATCATACGTGTTTTTGGCCATAGGGGAGCCTTGATCATGTGGTTGTTTCCTAGCCACACGTGGTCTAGGAGGCATTCTAGGTTTTGGTTGCTATGGGAGGCTTTCGATTTTTACCACTTATTCGGGAATTTTAGCTCTATATATTGTGTTTGTTGCCATGGGTGTTCCATCAAGAGACTCTTCTTTCAAGACTTGTGACATGTCTATGTTGTGGATGGCTTGAAAGGGAGTGTTATTGCTATGTATGACGAGTTGTCCACCTTTGTATGGAAGGCAGATTTATTGATGTATCTATGAGGAAATGGTCCATTGTTGGGCTAGCCAAGGTCTCCCAAGAATCATGTTAAAATTTGGCATCTCTTCTATGATAGTGAACTCCACGCTAGTGGGGAATTATTCTCTTGCCACAAAGGCTAAGTTGATTGTGCCCTTAACTATGACACGTGATCCGTTGAAGGATTTTAAACACATGATTTTTGTTGGCATGATCTTGTCTGCCATGCCTAGTTTGTCGATGAAGGAGTATAAAGCTACATTTGTTGCCACACCATCATCAACGTACACTCTGTGAATGGTACATTGCCCAACATGTATGCTAATCGATAATGGAGCTATTGTGATCTCCCCTCGTTCGGGGTTGACTTTAACTACATCATCACGGAAGGCTAAGGTGTTTGAACATAATCCTTGTGGTGTGTGCTGTAAAATCATTGCACGGATGGATTTCTTGTTTGCAGGGATGTCCTTCGTAATAGGAATGGAGGCTAATGTTTGAGCCAAGGCTTCATGGTGAGTGGCTAAAGTCATGACCAGGTCATACAAGCTCATCGTTGTGTTCTTCAGTTTGAGCATTTGTTTTACCTGGGCTAGTGCAGCTACAAAGTCTATGTTGTTGGTTTTTGTATTGGATTTGGCTTCCTTCTTGTGGGTTGGGTGATGGACCTCTTGCATAGAGGGCTTAAGCCTGGTTTGCTTGAGATGAGGGGCAAGGGCCCCAACATTCGATTATTGCTTTCTTGGTATGGCCTTTGCTTCGACTGTGGATGTTGTTCATTATTCATTTGTCCTCTTCTGCTGCCATTTGGTAGGAGTACCCATGTTGTTGGCAAGGTTGACTCTTAAGGGAGAAGAGATTGAGACATTGCCTATAGTTGGGCTCTAGGTAGGTGAGGGGCCATCGCGTGATGGTACCTTTTTGACAAATGGTAGTTTGGGAGGAGTCATTGGTATTTGACTAACTTGTTGTGGCACCTTGATGATGAAAGGTTTCTTTGTGGTTGTGGTTGGTGCATCATGCTAGTTTAATGTCTTAGTGGACGATTGCAGTGGTACTTTGACCACGAAAGGTTTTGCAGGTGCTTGAGGTGGCCCCTGGATGACAATGGGAGGCCTCTTTCTCATGGAGGCGGAGGTGATCGTTGCCTTGCTAAGAGGCATACAGATCCCGAAAGGTTTCCACATAGGTTTGGGCTTGCTTCCTATGCTAATGGATTTTATGAAATAGGAGGCATCATCTGTGCTAGGTTGACTCAGGGTGTTGATGTTGAGTTGGCCCTGTTCAATCATTGTCTGAAGATCATCCTATAAGGCATGGCAATTATCAGTATTGTGACCGAACATCTGGTGGTAGTGATAGAATTGATCTAACTTGAAGTGTCATGGGATCACGGGCTCATTTGGCGCTACTAAGGTGGGGTTCCTTAGTAGCTCGTAGTACCTGTCGTGTCTTCGGCGGGCATTATCCGCTACTTCTTTGTATTGGATTTGCCCGGTTTTGAGGAGTTGCTCTAGTAGTTCAGAGGATCACTTGGGTAGCGGCGTATACTTAGAGTGATCCTTGCACTAAAAGTTGGGCCTTGGCGTGGCCCCTTTCATTATAGGTGGGTTAGTACTGGTGCTTGTTGTTTTTGTGCTTGTAGCTACAGTTTCCATTGTTGTCTTTTCTTTGGCAATGTGTTGATTCTTGTAAGCCACATAGGTAGGATCATTGCTGGTTTGTGCAGCTTGTTCAACGTTCTTGATCTACGTGAAGGCCTGGCTCAATGTTTGAGCACTTAAGTAGTATAGTTTTGACTTAATGAAGTCATTCATGGATCCCTTCAGAATCGTAAGCAAATACGTTTCAGGGATGGGCTCATGAAGTTTGTTAATGGTTGCACTCCATCATTGAATGAATTTCTGCATAGGCTCTAGTGGTGCTTGTTTTACTTGTATTAGAGTGTCTAGTGTGTCCTCAGGCTTGAGGTTGTACTTAAACTAGGTGACAAACTAATGTAACAGATCCTCCAGAGAGGATATGGAGTTACATGGTAGGGATTGGTACCAGTCTGAGGCACTGTTCATTAGGGACATGGTGAACACATGTAGGATTGCATGGGGCCAAGCTTGAAGCAATAGGATCTCTGATCAGAATGCTACCAAGTGAGCATTTGGGTCTTCCTTCCCATTGTACTTGGTTAACTGTGGAAGTGTGACTCCCTTAGGTAAAGTTAATGGTGGCAGTGAAGAGCTAATTGGATCATCCTGGTAGAAGTCTAGTACTTTAACTTGTTCAATGTTTGCCGTTTTGAGGTGCTTTACCTCTTTAGCTAATGCTTGCATCATTTGTTTGGCTTCTACCCACTCTTCAGTGGTAGGCAGGTTAGTTGGTTGGGGAGATTGTTGGGTTGTCATTTGTTGTTGTGGAGCAACGTTTAGAGTTGTGGTTGTAGGGTGTGACACGTTGAAGTGAGTGTGTTGTTGAACAAGGGGTATGGTTCCTTGCCTAGCCACAAACTGTGAAGTGACACCCTGGATGTGCGAAGGTGTAGTGATGAAAGGGGCTCCATATGTTTGCATGTGCGATATGTATTGGGTGGAGATGGATGTGGGAAATATCTATCAGGATACTGGTGCTTGTGTGCTCGTTAACACTTGGTGAGGGGCCGTCTATCCGATGCGAGGGTGGAATGATGGGTTCACGTAGGCACAAGGAGTGAGGGTGTAATACAAATCCTCATGTTCAGATTGTGTCGTGAAGTCATCGTCTTCATCTTGGTTTTGAGGCTCCTCAGTGGGTTGCCGTGAGTTTTGGCTCCTTTCCATAAGGAGCTGGGAGATGAGTTGGTGCTGGGGCTTAAAAAGGGGGATGATGTCATATGCAGAGGGAGTGAATTCATGACCCCCCATGTATATGTGCTCAAAGTTTCATTTTTCTTCCTTCTCTATGTGGTCAATGGGAAGGTTGGTCTAAATCTTCACATAGATGTAGTTATACTATTCTTGTGTGAGGATTATGTGGGCATGTGTGTTGGAGATCTGCATACAGACAAGGAAATAAGTGGAACCTGTGGTCCAAGTTGAGTGTGCAGCATGTGCAATGTGATTAGACTGCAACATCTGCAGTGTGATAAGTCTGCAGCGTGACTAACTATCGAGTGTGACTAACTGTTTAGCATGTGGAAACTAGGTACAGCTTCTGAGGCTAAGGCACAACGTGTGTATCCCAGGGATAGGATTCTGGATAGAGTCTGCAGTGTGTGCTAGTAGAGGACAACATCGTGGATGTTGAGTGCAGCCTGTGCCAACAAAGGGCAGCATGTGCAAGCCAAGAATAGCATTTAGATGGAGTCTGTGAGTAGGGGACAACATCTGCAGGCTGAGGGGAGTGTGTGTACACTAGGGTACAACATGTGGATGCCGGGGTATAGTGTGTGGACATTGTAGAGAGTTGTGAACATTGTATGCTAGATGCTGGACACTATGGACAGGCAAATAGAATGCAAATAGAAGTGGACCTCCTTCTAGTGCCAAAAACTGTACCGTCCAAAATCATCAACGAGAAGCTAGAATGAATAGACATCGAGAGATCTACGGATGAAATAGTAAGATCTTGCCTTCGCCTAAGGGCAAGCTGGAAATTAATGGAGGTAGAGTGCCTTGAATGGTCTGCACGTGAATCAAACGAGAACTTCCCTGAACGTACGGAATTGTGATGCGTTGGGTTATACATAAACAAATGCAAAATTGAACGTAAATAAATGAAAACGAATGTAAACTATTTAAATAATGAAAATAGGAAAAATGTGAATAGGAAAATTAATGTAAACCGTAAGAATTTGGGCAATAATGCAAACTGTTTGTATTGATAAACAATTACAATGTGCACTGGTCAGAACGCAGTTGCGGATTGGTTGCAAGGTGGACATTTAGCCCCGATGGATGAGAATGAATGCTGGGAAGATGCAGGTTTTGGAATGTAGGTGTACAGCGTCCAAGTCTATATGAAGCCCAATGTATGAGATTGATGCCCATATTTGCTCAGTGTGTGAGATTCAAATTTCCCCTTCTCGAACCCTGATCTAGTGGAAAAATAGGAGATTTATAGGATTTTGGGCGTGAGATTCAGATCTGGGAGAAGATCAGTGGCTGTGGGGTGAGAAAAATTTAGATTGGATGATAGGTGTGTGTATTGACTAGATGCACGAAATGTTACAATGTATAGCATCTAGCATGACCAACGTTTATGCTGGCATATGAAACCCACAGCATATGAACTTGGCATGTTGAAAGAATTTGAAATTTACAAAGAATCTTTATGTTACAACAAAAAATTTTGTCTCTAGCCTCTAGATCTATGTTCTAGTGTGCTGTTTTCTTCATTAGCGTGTCTTGCAGGCTTTGGCATGTCTCGGCATCAGTGTCCAGCATCCAGCATATGGGAATTGAATGTCACAAGTGCACACGCTGCATCATACACTGCTCCATACACTGCCATACGCTACTCAGCATGTACAAAAAAATAGTGCATTTTGAATCCATTTTTAACCTCTGAAGCCTGTTCTAAAGGTAGATCTACATGTCTGATGTCTAGAGGGTTCTGCAGGTCAAATTTGAGCTGATTTTACCTTGGATTTGATGTTGTTTTGGATCACTTTGGGTTGGTTACGCTAGGCTTACATTGGCTAGCATAAGCCTCAGCATGACCAAGTGAAACTACCATATCTGAAGTTGGGTTTTGTATGTTGATGCCTGTTTCTTGATGCCCAAGTGCTTCTTATCCTCTAGGGTGCTCCGGATGCTATATTTTGACTCATTTTGATGCAGCTTTGGGACTATTTTGTGTGGTTACTCTATTCATACGTTGTGTAGCATATGAAAAAGTAACCCCAGTGTAATCAAGTCAAAATGGCACATTTGAGGGAAAAATTTGGAGTTTTTTGAAGCCTATGAACAAGTCAGTCCCTGTGGGTTGCTTTGGTCTTGAGGATGCTGCCTAAAATTGCTTTTTTTCCCTTCTTTTGCTTAGGTACGCTATGCTTGCGATGTGCAGCGTATGAAAATGTAGCTCCAGCATAATCAACTGAAAATACCTCATTTAAGGCCCAAATTTCAATTTTCTAGAGGTTGGGAGCTGCTGGGGGCCTTGATGAAGCCCATTGGGGGTCCTTGTGCTCGATTTTGACCTATTTTGACTCAGTGTTGGGGCTCCAAATGTTGGTTACGCTGATCCTTATGATGTGTAGCATAGGCCACAACATAACCAAAGTGTACTTAGTCCAAAACCAAGCATTCTAAGCCTAAAACATTTGATTCTGGATGCTGGAAGTTGGTGCAATCACTTGGGGGCCCTGGGGGGACCTTGTTTATTGAATCGTGAACCATCAAGGGTTTTTTGAAGGCCTCCAAGTTTTGTCATCCTATATTCATGCTTGGGTAGTTGCATGACTTAGCTTGAATCTTGTCTAAAAGTGCTAGGCCAAAATTTTGTGGTGTTTTCAGGGTGTATGCCTTACATCCACAACTTACACAAAGGCAAACATCCAAGATGTTATCTTATCCTCAAGGTAATCTCGAGCAGTTTCACTAACAATAATTGTATTATCCAAGTAGAGATCCACTACAACTATACGAATAATACCAACAATTTCAGTAACCACAATCATGGGGATTTGCACCACCAAGGCAAAAATACCCTTACCAACAACCTGATATATATGATTATCATGTTCAACAACCCATGTCTTCACGTGAATCTTCCAATCATGTTTATATACTACCTTACTACCATTCCGCTAACTATTATTGAACTCCATCTCCACATGAAATAAGGGATGTTGTTCCCTATCCTTATCCTCCTCCTATCCTTGCACACACTCCTCCTTCAGTTGCATAGCTATCAACTACTCCACCAATGCAAGGTGAATTTCTTGCTCAATCATAAGAATGCAATGCTATGAGGGCTGATAATTTGCAACCCAATCATCAATCGGATGGGGGAATGCCTGATCAAAGAAAAAACCTTCCTTGGATCCGATAGTCCACCTAATCCTTCACCTACACCTATAGTAGAAAATCCTATTATTGCCTCTTCCTCCATATCCAATTCCTTTGGGCCTTCTTCAAACCAAACTTTGCCAAGGATCCATATCGTAATGCATACTCACACCATGTTTAACTAGATCTATGCAGAAAACCTTTCTAGGAAATTAGCTGATCTTGGAAGTCCTCTAATTTATTTGCAAATTGCTGGAAATGAACCGTGAAAGGATTTTCTTGATTTAGGTTTTTGGTTTAATTTGATTTCTCATGAAATGTACACTGCATGGAACCTACCTCCTCTTAAGAAGAGAAACATTTGATTAGAATTGGTAGACTAGTCCATCACTATTCCATTGGGACTAGTAAAAGACATTATGACCATTGTTTATGGGTGGTCTTATCATGTTGACTTCCTGGTAATCAAAGTGGAGAACTACAAAGGGCACTTTCCAATTATCATGGGAAGAGCATGGCTGAGCATAGTAGATACAAGAATGGGAATTAGAGATCTTTCCCTAGAAATATCTAAAGAAAATACATTTGGAAAGATTGAGAAGAAGAGAGTTCCATGCATCACCTATAACAATAATGGGTGCAATTGTGTGCAGAAACTTTGGGCCATCAAGCAAACATCCATCTTTGCATTCAAGCATTATGTGCTAGAAGTAGAAATTCAAAGTTGCCTAGTCACAAAATAGGAGGGCACATAGTGGCTAATCATTGATTTAGAAAGTAGCACATTGTGCATGGAACTAGCTGAGAGCCTGACATGTGAATATGTCATGAGCATGGATGAACTTGAGCAAGTTCATCACCAACTCTCTAATAATAGAAATGATGATACCTATTAGGAGGAATTGGAAATTCTTGAGAACTTCAAGCAATAGCCCCTTAAATTGAAAACAATGCCAACTAGAATGGAATATGTATTTTTAAAAAATAAGAAGCTAGTTATAATCAATGCAAGACTTGCTTTAGAATAGAAAGAGATGTTGTTGAAGATAGTCGAAAGATGGTTAGCAACTTTTGGTTGGTTGTATCTTGAACTCATAGGGATTGATCCTAGGATATGCCAACACCACATTTATGATAATCCATTCATGAAGCCAAAATGACAATCATAAATGTGGTTGAAACCAAAATTGAAGCAAATTGTTAAGGAGGAAATCGGGAAACTCCTCAAGGTGAGGTTCATCTATCCCATTATGGATAGTGAGTGGGTTAGCCCACTTGTAATTTTTCCAAAGAAATATGGCAAATGGTAGGGCTACATAGATTTCAAGTTGTTGAATGTGACAACATTTAAAGATAACTTTCTATTACCATTTGTTGACTAGGTATTGGACATAATATCAAGGCATTGCTACTATAGCTTCCTAGTTGGTTATAGTGGCTATAACCAAATTCAAATTACACTACAAGACCAAGAAAATACAATTTTCACAAGTCCCTAGGGGAATTTTGCATATCGTAAGATGCTACTTGATCTATGTAATGCCCTTGCTACATTTCAACGCCTAGTCTTGAGCATCTTTCAACAACAGATCGATAGTGGTGTAGTAGTCTTCATGAATGACTTATCCACCTATGGAGCTACATTTGAGCAAGCCTTGGACCACCTTGCGGAAGTGCTAAAATGATGTCTCAAAAATAACTTGTTACTCAATTGGTAGAAAAGTCACCTCATGGTCCAGGAGGGCATTGTATTAGGACACAAAATATCAAGCAAGAATTGAGGTGGACCCTAAAAAAATAAGGCATCAAAGGAATAACCTACCTATTGAAAATAGTTAAAGATGTTTAGTGATTTCTTGGACACACTAGATACTACTAGTAATTCATAGAGGATTTCTATAAGATTGTAAACCTATTGGTCAAACTAGCAAAGAAAGATGCTCCTTTTGTCTTAACCTCAGAATGTGAAAAAGTGGTCCAGCAACTCAAAGAAAGGCTTGTGAAAACTCCAATTCTACAAGCACCTAATTAGTCTATACCATTTCATATCATGATAGATGCATCAAATTATTCTTTGGGAGCTGTTCTGACATAGTTAGATGATAAGAAACATTTGTACTACATCCATTGCACTAGCCGAAGCATTATGGGTGAACAATTGAACTACACCACTACAAAAAAAGAATTGATGGCAATGTTGTTTGCTCTAGAGAAGTTTAGGCACTATGTTCTAGGATACAAGGTGTTTGTGCACACAGACCATAGTGCGATCCACTTGCTAATGAACAAGCCAACGATGAGCCCTTGTGTCATACAGTGGCTAGTGATCTTACAAGAATTTGATCTTAAAATGGTAGATTGTAAGGGCACTAAGAATGTGGTCACTGATCACTTGTCTCAATTTCAATGGAATGATAAATAGGATGAAATCAAATTATCCAATATGTTTCTTGATGAAATTCTCTTTTTTGAGGGAATAATTGAACAAATTGCCAATGATCCCAAATGGTATGATAACATTCTCACCTATCTTCTCACTTAGGAGATGCTGCAAGGGTTGAACTACCAGAGGAAATAATAGTTTCTTCACTAGGTGTGTGCCAATGGCTTGGTTCATTAGTATGTCCCTGATGTTGATCAATTTCACATGCTCCAAGATGCTCATGAAGGTCCTTGTGGAGAACACTATGTTGGGAGATGCATAACCATGAAAATCCTGATGGTGGAATGACTACTCAAATGGAGGGACCTAAATAATGGATTCAACCATTAGAACCATTCAACATTTTGGGCATTGATTTCATGGGTCCCATCATGCCTATGTTAAATGAAAAGGTGTACATCATAGTCATTGTTGACTATTGTATGAATTGGGTAGAAGCAATAGCCATCATTGACTATACATCTTCTACCACTGCTCGGTTTGTACAACAAAATGTCGTAAATAAGTTTAGTATGAAATGTGCATTAATTTCTAAAAAAGAAACTCATTTTATAGGCACTACATTTTAGAAGCTTATGCAACACTTAGGGGTTGAACACAAACTCAAAACACCTTACCATCCTTAAGCCAATGGTCAAGCTAAGGTTATGAATAGGAAAATCACAAGAATACTAACAAGAACTGTTAACAAGTATAAGAAGGACTGGAGCACAAAACTCAATGATGCCCTTTGGGTCTACCACTCAACTTGGAAACTTCCTATAGGCTAATCTCCCTATGAGCTTGTGTATGACAAACTACCAACACTTCGTATTCAATCTAAACTTTGTATACTTTCAACAACTTCTCACCTTGAGCTTAACTTAAGTCTAGCCCAAAAGGAAAGACTAATGAATCTCAACCTGCTAGATGAAAATGGATTAGCTACCTTATCATCTAAAGAGTCACACAAGGCTTATAACAAAAAGCATCATGACCTAAAAATTAGAAAAGTTAAATTTAAACTAGGAGACAAGGTTCTCTACTAGAACTGCACACATGTACCTCAATGAACTAAGTTCCAAACATTGTGGGAATGACCTTATATAATTTATGAAAATTTTCCTTTAGGGGCCATGATAATCTATAAACATAAGAGCCTAAATAAGAAATAGCTAGTTAACATTCAAAAACTTAAACCTTTCTATGAACATAAGCTAGCTAACACAACAACAACCTCATCAGATGAACAACCATGATCTATATTTTGGATCTTCTTCTTTCAACTCAGTCATGGGGGAGATGGCCACTGATGCTAACCATTCAAGCAACTCCTTATTTTTTCAGCTTTTTTTGTTTTACATTTTTCATTTTACAACTTTTTGTTTTACATGTTCTTTGTTTTGCATCTTTTTGTTTTTATGTTATTAATTTTTTTTAATTTTTTGTTTTACACCATCATTAGTACATTTGATATTTCTTGAATAATTTATACTTTCTTCTATATTTTCTTTTATTTGGCATGATTTTCTAACTTTTTGTTAATAAGTGCTAGGTACATTGGTAATACATTACTTGAAGGTGGTATGTACAATTTTTGTTATTTGATTATTGGTGTTTGGTTTCTAGCTTTGAATTTCATTATGGATAATTAGGACATGGTTTCTTTTTCATGTAAAAGGCATGAGTCTAGAACATCCACCCATCCACACACTCTATGGTTTTCCTTATTTTGGAAATGTGTAGTCCCTATTTCATTAATCAAACTTTAATAAATTTGTAACTTTGGTAGTTTCTAGAATTGGGGAGGATTCAAAGGTTTGAAAAAGGTGTGGCTTTAAGGGGATTTAGTATTCTTTATACTTTTTTGTTTGCTTGGGTGCATGTGTGTTTCCATGAATTTCTTATCTATGCTAATCAATAAAGGAAGTTGAATAAGTCCTTACATGGTGTGGTTCTCATCATAAAAAAAATGATGAGAATTCAAAGCACATCCTTTGGACAAAATAAATGATGAGAATTCAAAGTACACCCTTTGGACAAAATAAATTCATACATCCTCACATGGTGTGATTCTCATCAAGAAAAAAATGAGGATTCAAAGCACAAACCTTGGGAAAAATAAATGTATATATCTTTACATGCTGTGATTTCCATTTAAAAAAAATAATGGAAATTCAAAGCACACCCCTTAGAAAAAATAAATTGGCTACAAGCACTAGTTATGGGACTTGTCTCCTCTAAATAATGCCCTTCCTCATTTCCTACTTCTTCTTTAATTTGGAATGGTGGTTGTTCTATGGGAGCACTCTTATGTCTCAAAGGATAGATTGCTCTTAGAACGTTGATGCAAAGTCACTAAAAGTGGTTGGTTTTGGTTTGGACTAAGGATGGATTCTATTAACTCATTTAAGCACAAAATCTACAAGGGACTTTAGGTGATCATAATTAGGAACTCCATTCCACACACACACTCTCTCTTATCCACCTATACTTTCCATGTTTCACCTCACTGCTGATTTCATGTTTTGGTTTGATGTCCTAGTTTGATGTGTTGGAATTCCTAGTTAGTTACTTCTAGGTTTTTATACTTAACCTTCTGTAACCATTAATCATCCATGGAACCAATGAACTCTTTGGTTTGATGTTATCCAAGGGCATAAAATGCCTATACCTACTTTGGGGAGGTTTCACTTGCATCTCTTTTGGTTAGGTTAGTTAAGTTCTTTCCCCTTAGACATTTTTACAATCAAATTATTTCTATTTACCCCATTAATGACATCCAATTGTACACATCTTCACAATAACTTTCAGTGAATTCTTCTTTTCATTATTGTAAATACTTATACCCTTTTCAAATATTTCCTTGTATTGAACTCTCTCAAATTTAATGGACTACTTATTTATTTTACCCTATTTGTTAGCCTTTCCACTAACACTATCAAGGAAACCAATCTACCATAATCATAGCCTAGCAAGGTGTAAGCACCAACAGACAAGGAATTTAACAGTTATGTGTTACACATTGCATACTACTTCATGATTTTGTTGTGATTGAAGTGAGAAGCATGGATTGGAAGTGGTACTATCTTTACCAAGGTTGATGCAATAGTACCACATAATGAGGACTATTCATGATCAAAGGATATCTTCTCTCTCTCTTATTCTTATACTACTAAGAGGTGTTGGATGTCAATATTCTCTAGGGTATTCACTCCTCTTCTCATGAACATCCAATGTTGTAAAAATTGTAATTCTATACACTTGGGCACTTAGATTTTGTATGTCTATTTCATCTAGGTTAGTTTTTCATGTTAATCAATAATCCCATACCTACCCAATATGTTATATTGTAAAGAACTTATTCCTCCTCTTCTTCACTTGATGACAAGTTTTCATTCAGTCATGGGGGAATGATGAACCACCATTTATGTTAGCTGAAAATTTGGCTATGTGACATCAGGGCTTGGATCCAATGTCGAGTATCCAACGTTGGGGTATATTCTGCACGTTTATAAATGTCATGCCTAGGCTTTCGTTTGGAGTTACTTTTTGATCATTCTTAGTCAGAGTTGCAAAGCTCTTGTAGTTTATTTTTCTTAGAGTTAGAATATTTTCCAAGTTCCTATAGAAGGACTCTTAAGTATGCATAGTTCTTTGGTTTACCACTGTTGTATTTGAGCACAGTAGTGTGATGAGAATAAAAAAAAACTTTTGACAATCCTTGCAGCACTGAGAATAGCTTAATATTTTCTTTAATATATTCTAATTTCTTATTCTTTACTTTAATACATTTGATTAAGGAATTTATTTTCAGCAATTAATGAACATGAGCATGACCGGTTCGAGCATTCATATAGTACTTGGTAACCTAGCAATGCTTAACGTTTGGTAGCCCAATAGTGCTATATGTATTCAGGATGTGTCCACGAAAGTGGAGTAGTTACTTATGTTAGGCTAGCTAGGTAATAGACATTAGTTTCAATCTACTCTACCCTTTATTCTTGTTGTAGGTGATTACATCCATAAAACATAAAATGATAAAAATTCAAATACCTCAATTACACTTAAACCATACCCTTGAGCTTCATAAGTGTAGTTGGGAAGAGAATGAAAATTCTCAACACTATTTCACTTTCTAGAGGAACTAGTGTATCATATGAATATAGGTCCATAGAATTTGGCTGGATTGCATGTAATGCCTTAGTGATTCGTATCGTTGGGCATAGGGTACTATTGGCACATTTGGCCATTTCATGGAACAATAAGGAATTATATTATTTACTTAAAAAGCTTTGGTGAAGAACGTGCTTAAAATATGACTAATGCTAAGAAAATCATTGAAAAGGTCTCAAATTAAAAATCCTTGTTAGTCCCTAGTAGTTCATGAGCACTGTTGTTAAGCTCAGTTTTATATTTGGTCCTAATCTAATGTCTAGAACTCCGATTCTCGGTGACCATTCCTGCCTTGCACAAATCCAGAAAATAAAAATAAAAATCAGCAGTACCTCCATCATCTTGAAGATTGTGCAGCAATGAGAGCAAGAGGAGGAGGAGGTAACAGTTGGTCCATCAATTCCTAACACCGTACGCTTGCTAAATGCAGTAGTGACGGTGGAGCAAACACACATACAGGAAGAGATGATAACTAGTGGAGGTGTAGTTGCAGGCAAAGGTGAAGGGAATGTAAATAATGTGGATGATCAGCGGGTTTCACTGGAGAGCTTCGTTACTGCTGATTTAATTTCTAATATTGTCAGATTTATGGATGACCCTAAAGATGTCATTCGTCTCGCCGTTGCTTCTCAATATTTCTTTGGCATCGTGCTTGAAAAGGACCTCCAATAAATCGAAATTGCATTTCTGAAGCCATTTATGCTTTTAGTCTATTCCCAATCGTGGCATTCCAGAAAAATCACATTTTTACTAGAGCAATAGGAGTGCAAAANGCATTCCAGAAAAATCACATTTTTACTAGAGCAATAGGAGTGCAAAACCACTAGCCGCACAGTGCTTATCATGGCGTAGACAGGCACCAAGAAAATCGCCATCGCCATGGGCATGGCCAAGTCCTTGAGTGACAAACTCCCTTTGCCATGAATGTAGTAGCAAGAGATAAGAAAAATTGAAACCCTCATCCACATGTTGAAATAGAATCACATTTCATTGAAACCCCAGTGTCATTATCAGATTTTCTTGATAATATCAGGGCATCTTCATAAAATTAAACTACCCTCTTCTCCAGCACTACCGCTGCATCAGCGAGCTCTTGTTCTAAAAGGTAGTCCATGTCGGCAGTTGAGGAGTAATTGCATCATCAAACCCTACTGGCCTTTGTGCTATTTTATGAATTTCATCGGCAATGCACGGGAATACATTTTGGTTGCTGCGTTAACTACTTCTAGAGAAAACTTCGTAATGGTGAACCTGCAATCCAAAATTTCCCAAAATAGTAGCAGTGCCTGACGTCGACGCATTCGTTATCGCCATACCAATCCACTGAACATGGCAACAGAGACATGAAGGTACACTAAGACAAATGTACAACCAAATTAGCATAGCAGGAGATATTTTAACTGATGCTGGAGTTGCAGTTTTATCTATCACTGAAGATTTACCATTAAATTAATTATTCTAAGTGAATGAAGCTCTCATAATATTGAGGTCTTGAATTTATTTTTCAAATATTATTGTATAAGTTACTACCCATAAAATATTTGTAATATTTGCAAATATCAATGTGAGCATAAATTCCTCCTAACTTTATGTATAACTTCCTAACTACATAACTTCCCAACTAAATTGGTGAGAAATATCTCCTAACTAGTTGGGTAAGTTGTAACTTCCTTACTTGGGAGAGAAGTTAGCTAAGATATTTTAAAGTATGTAAATACCTTTGAACCCTATAAAAAGGCTTCAGGGGTAAGAAGAAAAAGGAACACAAGGAGGGGACAATACAACACACTTTGGAAGACTTTGGGAAGACACTTGGGCTCTCACTTGGAGACACACTCTGAGTCTTAGGAGAAGAGCATTGTAAAGAAGAAATTGTGAAAGATTGCTTGTAAGATGACTTGCTAAAGAAAAGATTTCAGCCTCTTTGTCATAGTCCTGTGAGTTATGCTTATTTTTTTTATTTTGTTGAAATTGTTTAGCTAGACGTTTAGATAGTATCATCCTTGGCAAGTAATTTTGGGATTTTTAGATTTCTCTTATTGTTCTTGTTGCATAATTGAAAATTTCTATTAAAATTTTTCCGTAGAAGCGCTTGTGTTTGAAAGCCTTAAGAGCATTTTAGTAGTGAATTTGATTATTGTGTAACATATAAGAACCACTATTGAGATTGTTGTAAGAGAGCCTCTGCTTGTAGTGATGCCATTGAATGATTCAATAGTCAAGAGGGTTCAGAAAATATTTGGTATTTTGATGGGACCAAAATAGCTTCTTTTTATCTTTAAAGTGAATCTCCATGGTATTTCAATCAGAAATTGTCAAGTTTTTTGAAGGTTATATTGAATGCAATTTTTAACATCCATTATCTAGCCAAAATGGAGTCTCGTACATGGTAGTTTACGCATCAATTTTTGGGAGCATAGTAGGATTGTCTTGAAGAAATTGCTTATTTAAGCCTTGGAAGTTTGAACAATTCGTAGATATTGAATTTGGGATAACTTTATTATGAAGTGTTTACTCGTATCATTTTACCTTGTTTAAATATTTGAGATCTTAACACAAATCTACTTTCCTTTCTGTCTATTTCCATTGAAACTTGCTCTATTTCTAGTTTTCTTGTGGAACTATCTCTTTCTCTGGGGAAAATTAGAAGTAGATTCACAGAGTTGTGCTCAAATGTTTTTGCAAAATTTTATTTGTTACAAGTAGGTATTATAAGGAGCACGTAGACTAGAGAATTGAACAAAATAGGAACTCTTAACAACTCACAGTACTTGGCAAAGCTGGCTGAATCTCTTTAAGATAAGTCATTTGTAGTTTACAGACAATGCAATCGGTTCATTTTTCACAATCGCACACTGCAACAGCACACACACACATACTCACATTAACTACTAAGTCTATTTAGAGGTATCTGGGCCTTGGTGTTGCCAGAGACCAACAAGCACCTAAATCCTGTTTAAGGACACTTGTTGGTGGTCGCGTCCCAAACGGTCGCCAACAGTTCTTTTGGTGCTAGAAGGAGGGCTAAAAATTTAGCCTCTAGGTTCATAAGCCTTATAATTTTTGCACATCAACAATTCTTTGTTACTATAAAGGCTTAAGAAATTAGATACTATTTTCAGTTCATGACCAAGAAGATTGATAGTTTGGAGAATTTAAAAGTTTCAAAAGATATTCTAGATTCTAAGACTGATTCTTCATCAGAAGAAGAAGAAAAGAAAGTTTCTGAATTGGGAACAAGTAGTGGAGTGAAAAGTAGAAGATCAAGAATATCCCCCATTATATATGGTTTATCAATTCATAAGAGAAGATCTAGAAAGTCTAAGAGTTCAATTATCCAAGGGAATAGGATGGAAAATCCTTGGCAAGGAGTTACACTATTAGGATTTCAAAATTACAATGATATTCCTAAGGTAGTTTACAAATATTTTCCTGAGCCTTTCATTCTTGAAAAAGCTTATTTAGCTGAAGAATATATTCACATGTTTGAGTTAGCTTTAGCTCATGCAAATATTCAACATGGAGATCAAGCTTGTAGGTTGTTTGTATCAAATCTAAAGGATATGGCTCAAATTTGGTATTCGAACTTACCAAGAAATAGTATTACAAGTTGGTATGACATGAAGAATCTTTTCTTAGCCCAATTGGTAATCACTTAGATCAACAACAACTATACTATGGGCTGATACAAGCTAAGAAAGGAGTTAAAGAGTCAATTAGAGATTTTAACATCAAGTTTCAATGAATTTGTGGACTCTTTCAAAGACAATATAGACCATCAGAATAAATGCTTAAAGAAACTTATCTTAAGGCTATCAACCCTAACATTTCAATTTGGTTAAGAAGAACTCCAAAATTAACTACGCTAAATAACTACTTTAGTGAAGCTATACAGTTAGAAAACCAGTTGAACTTGAATCCTGAAGAAAATATTGCAATTCAAAAAAGAGAAGAAAGAGTTATGATTCCTATGCAATATTTTTCTCAATTTAAAGCTTTACCAAGTCCATAACATGTTAAGATAGAGCAAGAACATGAAAGAGTAGGATCTAAAAAAGGACAATTAATGAGATATATGTCCAACAAAATAGTGAAGCTTGAAAAAGCCTTGAAAAGAGTTAATATCAAGGAAGAAAGGAAAAATAGAAAGCATAAACATCAAGACACTAAGTTAGTAGAAGATGAGGATGAAAGTGACCTTATTATGTCCAACTTTCTTGATATTGAATCTGATAATGAGTTATCAAGTGTTCATTATGCAAGTAAATCTTCTAGCAATGGATCTAGCGATACTTATTTTCTATGAAGTTCTAAAGAAGATATGTCTTTAGATGAGGAATGAAATAGCAACAAAGAAAATGGATATAGTCTTCGATACTACTTATAGATCCCCAAATTTTATTACTAATCCATCTACTAAGAGAAAAGATTTTGAGCCAAATGGAAGAGATAAGAATAAAGGTAAAGACAATCAAGTAGAGCAAAGCTCTTCAAATCAGTCTTTTAATAAATAGATAAAGAAACCAAGCTTTATTGGTGATGGAGAGTATGATTTGATTGAAGACCTTAAACATGTAAAGGCCAATATTAGCTTTTATTAGTTTCTTCAAATAGGAGATTAGCAAAGAAAGACTTTAGAGTTTATTAAAGGTAAAAGGAGAGTTAGAGAATCAGAGTTAATTTATGTGTTCAATAATGATAAGAAATTAAAGACCTCGTATGATAAGGAAGCTCCTCCTTTCCTTTTGACAATGAAATTAAAGGATAAATACTTACACAATTGTTTGATTGATTCTAGAGCTATGTCTACTATAATGCCATTATCTATATGTAAAAAACTCAGTTTGATTCCTGAAAAATCAAATAAAAAGATTGTTCAAGTGGATAAAAGTAGAGTAAATATTTTGGGTCAATTACCAAATGTCCTATTAGAAATTACTTCTGAACCCCACGTTAGAAGTAGAGTAACTATTCAAGTGGCAAATATACCAGATTTGCATAGCCTCTTATTGAGTAGAAGTTGGAGCAAGAATTTCTCAGGTTACATATCAACAGATTATTCTCACATGTGGTTACCTTGGAAAGGAGAACCAAATCAAATATACATCTATAGAAAACCTTTGATGATTGATAACTTTACTTCAAATGAAATAAGTAAAATGGCTGAAAACGGAGGTGTTGAAAACAAAATTTGTACACTCCAAGAAAATTATGGTTCTGAAAAAGAACAGCCAAAGAATGAGGATAAATGAGAGTTATACTTTGATGGTTCATGTAATTCAAAAGATGCAGGAGTCGGTATAGTTATATTCAAGAATGATTCACCTAAGATTCTCAAAGCAATTCATCTATCTTTCCCTTGTACTAGCAACAAAGCTGAGTATGAAGCTTTATGTATTGGTATAAGAATAGCTCTAGAAAAAAAGATTAGAGTAATCACTATAAAAGGAGATTCAAGATTAGTTTGTGAATAAGTAAAGGGTAACTATGTAGTAAAGAGCTCATTCTTAAGACCTTATAAGCAACTTGCTTGTAAGATGTTAGATCAGTTCCAACATTGCGAAATAGAGCATATAAACAGAGTAGAGAATCTTATAGAAGACAATTTGGCAAAGGTAGCTTCAACATTTGATATGAAAATATTAGAAAGTTATAAAGATGTTATGATTGAAGAAGAAAATTAGCCATCAGTACCAGATAATATAAGACATTTACAAGTATTTGAAGATGATGATCAAGTACTAAGATTTATGAAAAACAAGCAAGAATTTGAGGGTCAAGTGATACCTGAAACGTCATCAAATTCCAAAGCTAATTTCATTCCAAAAAGGATGATTGATTTAGAACATGAATTCAAGAAAAATTTACTTACTAGAAAGGATATACAAAGACCAGATAGTCAAGCTTTCTAGGTAGTGAATTTTTGATTAGACAGGATGCCAAAGATGTTGAATGTTACAAAGGAAAGAGATTTAAATTTCAAGAAAAAATTGTTAACATGTCTAAGAAATAATTTGGAAAATTTTGCTTGGTCTTATGATGATCTTAAAGCTTTTAGACAAGATGTGATGACGCATAAAATTCCTTTAATAGAAGGTTGCAAAATAGTCAAGCAAAAAGAAAGGAAATTTAATCCATCGTTTGAATGAGCTATGGAAGTCGAAATCAAGAAGTTGTTATAAGCATGAATCATATATCCAGTATGATATTCAACATGGCTTGCTAACCTTATTCCAATGAGAAAGAAAAATGGTGATATAAGGCTTTGTGTAGATTTTAGAAATCTGAATGATGCCTCAAAAAAGGATAAGTATCCACTTCCAAAAATTGATGAGATGCTGATTAAAGTCTCAGGTTGTCAAGTATATTCTTTCTTAGATGGTTTCTCAGGTTATAATCAAATCATGGTAGATAAGAATGATAGATACAAAACATCATTTATCACCAAATGGGGAACTTTCGCTTATCAAAAAATGCCATTTGGATTGTCAAATGCTAGAGCTACCTTCCAAAGAGCAATGGATTTAGCATTTAAGGATTTATTAGGCAAATTCATGGTGGTTTATTTGGATGATATTATAATATTCTCAAAGAAAAAAGAAGATCATATTAATCATCTCCAGCAAGTTTTCGACAGATGTCATGAGTTTGGTATTTCACTAAACCCTAAGAAGTGTATCTTCAGGGTTAAATTCGGAAGCCTATTAGGCCATGTGATATGTCAAGAAGGAATTTCCATAGAAAATTCCAAAATCCAAGTAGTACAGAATATTGAGCATCCCACAAGTAAGAAATCTCTTAGATCTTTCTTTGGGAAGATAAACTTTGTGAAAAAGTTCATCCTTGGGTTTATTGAAATTACCAAACCTTTGATGCATATGCTAAAAAAAGGATGTCCAAGTAGAGAAAAAACAAGAGTCAGAGAGAGCTTTATCATAAATTGAAAATGCTATACAAGAGGCTCCATATTTGGTGAAGCCTAGGCTTAAAGAAGATTTTTGGTTATATTCTTTTGCTTCGAATGATTCTATTGCTGCTTTTTTGACACAAAAGGATAGTGAAGGTCAAGATGAACCAATTAGATTTTTTGGGTATCAGTTGAAAGGTTTAGAGTTAAATTATTTAGACTTAGAGAAATAAGATTTCACAATCATCAAAGCACTTTAGCATTTTAAATATTATTTGGAAAGTTCATTAGTTCACATTATGCTAATTCAACCGACAGTCAAGTGATTCCTAGCCCAAAATGAGATTGGATTAAAAAGAGGAAAATGGCTTATAAAGGTACAAAGTTTCAGATCTTCATTGGAAATATGAAAAATGATCAAGGGAATGGGACTAGCCAAGTTAATGTCCAAAGAAAGTGAGGTATGCACACTTGACATCTGTGAAGAGAATTGGTATGATGAAATTCTAAAATTTCTTAATACAAGGAAAATCCCAAATAATTTAAATACAAGTCAAAAGAGAGCTTTCTTCAAAATAGCACAAAGATTCGTTGTTAAATATGGTATATTATACAGAAATTATTTTCAGGGAGTTTTATTGGAATGTGTTCATAATGATCAAATTAGTTTCATTTTGAAACAATTTCATGAACATTTGAATTTATTTTATGAATCCCGTAAATTGACTATGCAACATATACTTCGATATGGATATTACTAGCCTTCCATGTATCAAGACATTGGTTCAAAGATTCAAAAATGCTATAAATATCAAATTCATGGGCCCAAGATTAAAAGGGCTAGAGCCCCTTTAAAGCCAGTTGTTGCAGATAGACCATTTCAACAATGGGGTTTGGATTTTATTGGTACAATTACTCCTTCAAGAGCTAGATAGAAGTTTATTCTCACAGCTACTGATTATTTCACTAAATGGTTTGAAGAAGAGGCTCTAAGAGGAAGTTCAGCATCAGATGTGATTAAGTTTTTAGAAGACCACATTCTAAGTAGATTTGGTCTACCCAAAATGTTAGTGTCAAACAATGGACCCACCTTCAAATCTGAAGAGTTTATCAGATGGGAATCTGAAAAATCCATTTTCTTATTTTCCTCATCAAATTATTATCCTCAAGAAAATGGCCTAGCAAAATCCACCAATAAAAAGCTTATTGCTTATATCAAGAAATCGATGGATGGAAACCCAGGAAATTGGATCGATTATCTACAATCCACATTATGGTTAGATTGAATTAGATTCAAGAAAGCTATTGGGACATCACCATATAACTTAGTTTATGGTTTGCTAGCAAGAATTACAAATAAGATTGTAAGCTCTGCTTTTGAATTCGTACAAAGATATAGTGAAAGGACTGATGAAGATAGAAGTTTCATGACTTTACTTATTAAAAGAGAAGCTCAGGTAGACAAAGCAAGGGATAATTTGTTATAGAATACCTCTCAAGTTAAGAGATGGTTTGATAGGAAAGCTCTGAAAAGAACTTTCAAGATAGGGGACCTTGTCCTGTTATGGAATATTAAGAAACCAAATAAGTTTACCCTGACATGGATTGGTCTCTTTCAAATTACAAAGCAATTGTCAGAGGATACTTACAAATTATCAACTTTGGATGGCATGGAATTGCAATTTCCATATAATGTTTTGCATATTAAACATTATTTAGGACAATTGCATATAGCTTAAAGATGTCCTTGCACAAAATAATATATGTATATACTATTAGGTAAATATTACTAGGTATATAGTATCAATTAATATGTTTAATTATGCTTTATTTAAATTAGAAAATTGTTTTCCTTCAAGTGAGGCAAGTGGAAGCATACAAGTAAAACAAGTGGAATTCTACAATTGTGACAAGTGGAGAAGGTGACTCATCCACTACTTGGTGAGGATTGTGACAAATGGTTAGAATGCCTAAAAAGAATGAAGCTTGGTTAAAGACTCTTGGGGGAAAGTTTAAATTTCTAGCACCTATAAAAATAGGGTTAGGTCGCCTAATATTTCATCATCTTTCAATTCAAGTTGAGTAGGGAAAGTAAGAGAGAGTTAATTTGAAAGAGGGAGATGGAGTTTGGTAGAGTAATGAGAAGGCCTTTTATTCCATATGTCATGGGATGTTTCCTTGAACATGTGTTGAAGGCCTACCTAAAAGCTAGATCATGTGGAGCTCCGAAAGAGTGTCCTTTTATGGCTTGGTTGTCCGATGAATTTTCTTTTCTCACTAGAGGCTTGGAGATAGAGTCCAATGTTTGGGGGAAATATCAAGATTACACCAAAGGAGAACGAAAAAGAGAAGAGCAACCAACCAATGAAGATTCATCATGGGGATGGGAAGAAGCCTTTGTCTCCCAAGAGGAAAATGAAGAACCCAATGGAGAAGAATAGAAGAGCTCATCTAAAAAAGAGAATGAGAAAAGTGCTGAAGAGAAAGCTCCAGTAGATCAAGGTTAGAGCTCCACCAAGCCAGAGAACAACAGAATAGCCTTCATCACATCAGAAATTTCCTATGAAACAGTTAGAGAGATGAGGATTCCTACTAGGGTAACCCTCACAATTTAGTTTCCATCCTAAGAATAGTTCATGAATGACTTGATAATGTACAATTTGTTATTTTTCTTACGAATGAAGTTTTTGTCCCATCATACCTTATGTTAAATGGGAATTTTCCTCCAAAAAATATTTCTTTCTGACTATAAAAATTTAATGGAATTTTCAATATGTTTCAGTTTTAAAATGAGGCTGCATAAGTTTCTTTAAGCTTTTAAGGGGGCAGAAATGTTGGCACATTTGGCCATTTCATGGAACAGTAAGGAATTATATTATTTACTTGAAAAGCTTTAGTGAAGAATGTGCTTAAAATATGAGTAATGCTAAAAAAATCACTGGAAAGGTCTCAAATTAAAAATCCATGTTAGTCCCTAGTAGTTCATGAGCACTGTTGTTAAGCTCAGGTTTATATTTGGCCCTAATCTAACGTCTAGAACTCCAATTCTCGACGGCCATTCCTGCCTTGCAAAAATCTAGAAAATAAAAATAAAAATCAGTAGTGCCTCCATCGTCTTGAAGATTATGCAGCAATGAGAGTGAGAGGAGGAGGAGGCAACAGTTGGTCCATCGATTCCTAACACTGTACGCTTGCTAAACACGGTAGTGGCAGTGGAGCAAACACACATACAGGCAGAGATGATAACCAATGGAGGTGCATTTGTAAGTGAAGGTGAAGGGGATGTAAATAATGTAGATGATTAGCAGGTTTTACTAGAGATATTCGTTACTGCCGATTTAATTTCTAATATTGTCAGATTCATGGACGACCCTAAATATGTCATTTGTCTCACTATTGTTTCTCGATATTTATTTGCCATCATGCTTGAAAAGGACCTCCAACAAATCGAAATTGCATTTCTGAAGCCATTTATGCTTTCAGTCTATTACCAATCATGGGATTCCAAAAAAATCATGTTTTTACTAGAGCAGTAGGAGTGCAAAACTGCCAGCTGCGCGGTCCTTACCACACTGCAGACGGGCACCGGAAAAATCGCCATTGCCATGGGCATGGCCAAGTTCCTAAGTGACAAACCCACTTTTCCATGGACGCGGTAGCAAGAGACAAGAAAAATTGAAACCCTCATCCACATGCTGAAATAGAATCGTGTTTCGTTGAAACCCCAGTGTCATTATCAGATTTTCTTAATAATATCAGGGCATCTTCATCAAATTAAAGTACCCTCTTCTCCAGTACTACCGCTGCATCGGTGAGCTCTTGTTCTACGCAGTAGTCCGTGTCGGTAGCTAAGGAGTGATTACATCATCAAACCCTATTGGCTTGTGTGCTGTTTTATGAATTTCATCGGCAACGTGTGGGAATACATTTTCGTTGCTGCGTTAACTACTTCTAGAGAAAACTTCGTAATGGTGAACCTGCAATCTGAAATTTCCCAAAACAGCAGTAGTGCCTGACACCGATACATTCGTTATTGCCATAACAATGCACTGAATGCAGCAACAGAGACATGAAGGTACACTAAGACAGGTGTACAACTAAATCAGTAGAGCAGGAGATATTTTAACTGATGCTGGAGTTGCAATTTTATCCATCGCTGAAGACTTACCATTAATTTAACTATTCCAAGTGAATGAAGTTCTCATAATATTGAGGTCTTGAATTTATTTTTCAAATATTATTATATAAGTTATTACCCATAAAATATTTGTAATATTTGCAAATATGAATGTTAGCATCAATTCCTCCTAACTTTATGTATAACTTCCTAACTACATAACTTCCCAACTAAATTGGTGAGAAATATCTCCTAACTAGTTGGGTAAGTTGTAACTTCATTACTTGGGAGAGAAGTTAGCTAAGATATTTTAAAGTATGTAAATACCTTTGAACCCTATAAAAAGGCTTCAGGGGTAAGAAGAAAAAGGAACACAAGGAGGGGACAATACAACACACTTTGGAAGACTTTGGGAAGACACTTGGGCTCTCACTTGGAGACACACTTTGAGTCTTAGGAGAAGAGCATTGTAAAGAAGAAATTGTGAAAGATTGCTTGTAAGATGACTTGCTAAAGAAAAGATTTCAGCCTATTTTTCATAGTCTTGTGAGTTATGCTTATTTTTTTCATTTTGTTGAAATTGTTTAGCTAGAGGTTTAGATAGTATCATCCTTGGCAAGTAATTTTGGGATTTTTAGATTACTCTTATTATTCTTGTTGCATAATTGAAAATTTCTATTAAAATTTTGTCATATAAGTGCTTGTGTTTGAAAGCCTTAAGAGCATTTTAGTAGTGAATTTGATTATTGTGCAACGTATAAGAACCACTATTGAGATTGTTGTAAGAGAGCTTCTGCTTGTAGTTATGCCGTTGAATGATTCAATAGTCAAGAGGGTTCAGAAAATATTTGGTATTTTGATGGAACCAGAATAGCTTCTTTTTATCTTTAAAGTGAATCTTCGTGGTATTTCAATCAGAAATTGTCAAGTTTTTTGAAGGTTCTGTTGAATGCAATTGTTGACATCCATTATCTAGCCAAATTGGAGTCTCATATGTGGTAGTTTACGTAGCAATTTTTGGTAGCATAGTAGGATTGTCTTGAAGAAATTGCTTATTTAAGCCTTGGAAGTTTGAACAATTCGTAGATATTGAATTTGGGATAGCTTTACTGTGAAGTGTTTACTCGTATTATTTTACCTTGTTTAAATATTTGAGGTCTTAACATAAATCTGCCTTTTTTTATAGTCTATTTCCATTGAATCTTTCTCTATTTCTAGTTTTCATGTGGAACTATCTCTTTCTCTGGGGAAAATTAGAAGTAGATTTGCAAAGTTGTGCTCAAATGTTTTTACAAAATTTTATTTGTTACAAGTAGGTATTATAAGGACTGCGTAGACTAGGCAATTGAACAAAATAGGAACTCTCAACAACTCATAGTACTTGGCAAAGCTGGCTGAATCTCTTTAAGATAAGTCATTTGTAGTTTATAGACAATGCAATCATTTTATTTTTACAACCTCACACTACAACAGCACACACACACATACTCACATTAACTACTGAGTCTATTTGGAGGTATTTGGGCCTTGGTGTTGCCAAAGACCAGCAAGCACTTAAATCCTGTTCGAGGACACTCGTTGGCAGGCTCGTCCTAAACGGTCGCCAACAGGTACCTTGCTGCTCATTAAGTAGTGTTAGTGGGAAGGCTAACAAATAGGTTTAAATACACAAGTGGTCCATTACATTTGAAAAAAGTTCAATACAAGGAAATATTTGAAGAGGGTATAAGAATTCACAATAATGAAAAGAAGAATTCATTGAAAATGATTGTGAAGATGTGCATAATTTAATATCATTAATGGGATAAACAAAAAGATTTTATTGTAAGAGTGACTAAAGGTAAAGCACTTAACTAATCCAACAAAAAGATATGCAAGTGGGTTCTTCCCAAAGTAGGCATAGGCCTCTTATGCCCTTGCATAACTTCAAACCAAAGAGTCCATGGGCTTCATGGATGATTAATGGTTATTGAAGTTAAGTACAAAAACCCAAAAGAAACTAACTAAGAATTCTAACATGTCAAACTAGGACATTGAACTAAAACATGCAACTAGCAGTGAGGTGAGACATGGGTAGCATAGATGGATGAGTGAGAGAGGAATGAAGTTCTTAATTATGGTCACATGAAGTCCCTTGTGAATTTTGTGCTTAAATGACTTGATAGGATCCATCATTAGTCCAAACTAAAATCAACCACTCTCAGTTACTTCACATCAACATTCTAGGACCAATCCATCCCCTAAGACGTAAGAGTGCTCCAACAGAAAAACCACTCTTCCTTATTAGAGAAGAAGTAGAAAGTGAGGAAGGGCCTTAGTGAAAGAAGATGAGTCCCATAACTAGTGCTTGTAGCTGATTTATTTAGTTTAAGAGATGTGCTTTGAATTCCCTTTTTTTTTTAATTGGAACCACACCATGCAAAGACACATGCATTTATTTTGTCCAAGGGGTGTGCTTTGAATCTTCATCATTTTCTTTCTTGATGAGAACCACACCATGCAAGAATGTATGAATTTATTTTTTCCAAGGGGTATGCTTTGAATTCTCATCATTTTTTTATGAGAACCATCATGCAAGGACTTATTCAACTCCCTTTATTGGATGGCATGGAATGATAATAAGTCTATGATAACACACATGCACCTAGGTAAATAGAAAAGCACAAAGAATACTGAATCTTATTGAAGCTACACCTTGTTCAAACCTTTGAATCCTTCCCAATTTTAGAAACTACCAAAGTCACAAATTTATTAAAATTTTATTAATGAAAAATAGATTACATGTTTTTAAAACAAGGAAAACCATAGAGTTTATGGATGGGTGGATGTTGTGGACTCACTACCTATTATATGAATAGAAATCATATCCTAATTATTTATAATAAAATTTAGACCCAGAAATTAGACATCAACAATAAAATAAAAATAATAGTACATACCACCATCAAGTAATGCATTACTAATGTACCTAGCATTTATTAACAAAGAGTTAGAAAATCACACGAAATAAAAGAAAATATAATAGAAAGTGTAAAATATTCAAGAAATATCAAATGTACTAACAATGGTGTAAAACAAAAATCAGAAAAGATTAATAACATAAAAATAAAAAGATGTAGCATATAGAATGTGTAAAAAAAAAGTTGTAAAACAAAAAGAATTGAAAAACTAAGAAGCTACTTAAATAATTAGCATGGTTGGCCATCTCCCCCATGACTAAGTTGAGAGAAGGAGATTCAAAATATGGAGTGTGGCTATCCATTGAATAAGGTGCTTATTGTGTTGGCTGGTGTATGCTCATGGAAAGGTTTGATCTGTTGAATGTTGACCAACTATTTCTTGTTTGGGCTCTTAGGTTTATAGATTATAATGGCCCCTAAAAAAATTTTATAAATGTTATAAGGTCCTTTCCACAATGTTTGGAACTTAGTTCATTGAGGTTCGTGTGTGGGGTTCTAGTATAGAACCTTATCTTCCATCTGAAATTTGACTTTTCTAATTTTTAGGTAATGATGCCTTTTGTTATAGGCCTTGTGAAACACATTAGATGATGGGGCTACTAATCAATTTTTGTCTCGTAGGTTAAGATTCATGAGTCTTTATTTTTGGGCTAGACTTAAGTCAAGGTTAAAGTCACAAGTCGTTCAACATGTACAGAGTTCAGATTGAATAGGAAGTGTTGGTAGTTTGACATACATAAGCTCATAAGGAGAATAGCCTATAGGAAGTTTCCAAGTTTAGAAGTAGGCCCAAAGGGCATTATTAAGTTTTTTTCTCTAGTCCTTCCTATACTTGCTAACAGTTCTTGTTAGTATTCTTATGATTTCCTCATTGGTAACCTCAACTTAACTATTAACTTGGGGATGGTAAAGTGTTGTGAGTTTATGTTCAACCCCCAAGTGTTGCATGGGCTTCTAAAAAGTAGTACCTATAAGATGAGTTCCATTGTCAAAAACTAATGCATGTGGCATACCAAACCTATTTACAACATTTTTTTGTACAAACCGAGTAGTAGTAGAGGATGCATAGTTGATGATGACTATTGCTTCTACTTATTTCGTATAATAGTCAACAATGACTATGATGTACACCTTTCCATTAGACATGGGCATGATGGGATCAATGAAATTAATGCCCCAAATGTCAAATGGTTCTAATGGTTGAATTTATTATTAAGGTCTCTCCATTTGAGTAGTCATTCCACCATCTTATTGACATCATTCACAAGAGAGGATGAAATGGTAATCATCCTTGAAGAGTATTAGCTAGTAGTACCCTACCATTAGGATTTGAATGGCCATGCATCTCCCAGCATAGTATCATCCATAATGACCTTCATGAGAATCTTAGAGAATGTGTAGTTGATCAACATCAAGGACACACCAGTGAATTAGTCCATCGATGCACACCTTGTAGAGGTGTTCATTGATCTCCATGAAGTGCTTTACTTGGTGAAGAAATTTCTGGTTCTTTTGGTGGTCCAACCCTTGTGGCATCTCCTAAGTGAGAAGATAGGTGAGAATTTTATCATACCATTTTTTTGTTCAACATCTATTTATTTATAGCCCCAAAAATGAGGAGTTCATTAGGAAAAGTATTAGATAATGAGCTTTCTTCCTCTTTGTGTCCCATCACAACCAAGGCAAGTGATTAGTAACCACATTCTTAGTGCCCTTTCGATCTATCATTGTGAGATCAAATTCCTACAAGATCACTAGCCACCATATGACATAGGAATTCACCACTCACTTATTAATTAGGAAGCAGATGGCATTGTGATTAGTATACACAAACTTCTTGTATCCAAGCACATAATGCCTGAACTTTTCTAGAGCAAAAACCACTACCATCAATATTTTTCTATAGTGGTGTATTTCAATTGTGCACCCACAATACTTGGGCTAGTGTAGTGGATGTAGTATGGATGTTTCTTGTCATCTAACTACATCAACACAACTCCCAAGGCATAATTCAATGCATCTGTCATGATATGAAATGGTATGAACTAGTCAAGTGCTTGTAGAATTGGAGTTTCCACAAGCCTTTCTTTTAGTTGCTAGAATGCTTTCTCACATTCTGTGGTCCAGAAAAAGGGAGCATCTTTTTTTATTAGCTCTACCAATGATTTTGCAATCTTAGAGGAATTCTTTATGAATCACTACTAGTAGCTAGTATGTCCAAGGAATGATTGAACATCTTTAACTATTTCTGGATAGTAGGTTATTTCTTGGATGACCCTTATTCTTTTAGGGTCCACCTTAATTCCTACTTTGAGATTTTTTGCCCTAGTACAATGCCATCCTAGACCATGAGATGAATTTTCCACTAATTGAGCCATAAGTTAGTTTCAACACATCATTTTAGCACTTGATCAAGGTGGTCTAGGGCTTACTCAAATGTAGCTCCATAGTGGAGAAGTCATCCATGAAGGCTTCTACACCACTACCAATCTACTGTTGAAAGATGCTCAGGACCAGGCATTTCAATGTAGTAGGAGCATTGCATAGACCAAACGACATCTTACAATATGCAAAAGTCCCCTAGGAACTTGAAACATTATCTTTTCTTGGTCCTCTAGTGAAATTTGGATTTGGTTATAGCCACTATAACCATCTAGGAAGCTATAGTAGTAATTCTCTAATATTTTGTTTAGCACCTGGCCAACAAATGGCAATGGGAAATGATCCTTGAATGTTTCCATATTCAACAACCTAAAATCGATGTTGACCCACCACTTACCACCTTTCTTTGATATAATTATGAGTGGACTAACCCACTCACTATTTGAAATGGGATAGATGAACCTTTCTTTGAGGAGTTGCTCGATTTGCTTCTTGATGATTTGCTTTAATTTAGGGTTCAAGTGCCTCTATGATTGTCAATTTGGCTTCATGGCTAGGTCAGTGTAAATGTGATGCTAGCATATCCTAGGATCAATCCCTATGACTTTAGGATATGACCAAGAAAAAGCTACTAATCATATTTAACTACCTTCAATAGCATCTCTTTTTGTCTTGGAGAAATTCTTGCATTGACTATGACTCGCTTCTTATTTTTCAAAAACATCTATTTCATTCCAGCTAGTAATAGTTTCAATTCAAGGGGTTCTTACTTAAATTTCTCAAGAATTTTTAGCTCTCCCCAATGAATATCATCATTTGTATCTTTAGAGAGTTGATGATGAACTTGCTCAAGTTTATCCATGCTTGTGACATATTCAAATGTTAGGCTCTCAACTAGGTCCATGCAAAGTGTGCTAGCTTTTGAATTAGTAGTTAGCCACTAGGTGCCCTCATGTTTTGTGGCTACTACATATAAACACATTTGAATTTCACCCTCTAGTGCACACTACTTGCAAGCAGAGATAGGTACTTTCTTCATGGCCCAAATTGCACCATGTATCATTGTACGAAATGCATGGAACTATCTTCTTCTTAATATTTCCAAATGCATTTTCTTTAGAGATTTTTAGGGAAAGATCTCTAATGCTCATTCTTGCATCTACCATGCTTAGGAATGCCCTTCCCATAATGATTGGGAAGTCTCCTTTTTAGTTCCTGACTTTGATTACCAGGAAGTCAGTAGGATAAGACCATCCACAAATAGTGGTCACAATGTCTTCTATCAATCCCAATGGAATAGTGATGGACTGGTCTACCAATTCCAATTTGATGTTGCTCTTCTTGAGAGGAGGTAGGTTTCAAGAAGCGTACATCTCATGAGAAATAAAATTAACACAAGAACCTAAATTGAGAAGAGCCTTAAACTATTCATTCCCAACAATCTGAAAATAAATCAAAGGACTTATAAGATTGGCTAGTTTTCTAGGAAGGTTTATTACATAGATTCAATTAGACCTAGTATTAATAAGCATTATTATATGTATCCTTGGTAGAGTTTCTTTTGAAGGAGGCCTAAAGGAATTTGATATGGAGGAAGAGGTAGGAGCAAGGTTATCAACCATGGGTGTAGGTGAGGGCTTAAGTGGACTATAGGGTTGAAAGATAGATCTTTTCTTTGATCAAGCATTCAACCCATCTAATTGATGATTTGGTTGCAAATTAATAACTCTTGTATCATTGTGTTATTATAGTTAGTAGTTCACCATACATAGAAGGAACAAGTGGTAACTATGCAACTGGAGGAAGAGTATGTGCAGGGATAGGAGGAGGATAAGGATAGGAAGTGACATCCCTTCTTTCATGTGAAGAAGGAGTTCAATAATAATTAGAAGGGTCGTATTAAGGCTGACTATTAGAAACATGATTGGAAGAGTCATGTGAAGACATGGTTTGCTAAACATGATAACCATATGGATCAGGCTACCAGTAAGGGTATTGTTTCCTTGGTGGTGCAAACACCCATGATTACAGTTGCTACAATTGTTGGTATTGTTCATACGGTTGTAGTGGAGCTCCACTTCGATAGTATGGTTGTTATTGGTGGAACTCCCTAAGATTACCTTGAGGATAAGAAAATGGTCTAAATGTTTACCTTTGTGTAAGTAGTGAATGTAAGGCATACACCCCCAACTCCTAAAGATGAGACACAATGGGGCAACATCCCTTAGGATGTTCATACTGGCAGACATCACATCCATGATCATCATCTGATTCACTATTTACAGCCTCTTATATTATAGCAATTTTACCCTTACCTTTGTAATATGCATATTTAGCTTCCTTGCACCTCCTATGCTCATGATCACTACCTTGTTCTTGGGACTCAACAATTTTGAGGATTACTTAAAATTTTCTATCCATGGAATCTCTTAACTAATCAACCTTAGCCATCAGTTTAGATTAGAACTATTGAAGTGGCAAGGCTTTTTTATGCATCCCCTCATCAAATACAAATTCATCCTAACTGTCATAGAATTAAACCTCCTGCTTGTGAATGGAAGGATTACGGTTGTACTCCTCTACACTTTCTCTTTTTCTTAGTTCACCCTCCTCTTTGGCAACCTGTTCTATTAACCTTTGTACCTGACAGGCAGTTAGTTCTAACAATTTCCCTTGGACATAGACATCAAGGGTTTTTCTCATTTCATTATGAAGTCCATCTACAATGTGGTGATGTTTTTCTAATTGATAATAACTGTGGCTAGGGCATTTGTGCATCAAGGCATAGTATCAGCCAATGGTAGTGTCCAAGGATTTGTGTGCTCCTTACTTCCAACCTTAGATTTTCTTTCTTAAGTTTGACACTCTGGACTATGTTTGATACTTATCATTGAACAACTCAAGCATGATACTCCATCATCTAATAGAATTTGACACTAAAGACTGGTACTAGTTCTCTACTTCTTTAATGAGTATCTTGGGGAAGAACTTCAATTTATACCACTCATTTTCTATGTTTTGCAAGGCACATGCATCTTGGAAAGCTTGGAGATGATTTTGTGGATCGAATTTATATCCTCCTTCAAATTGAGGAATATTGTTCATGTCTAACCATTTGATCTGACTATCTTTCACATGTCTTGTTGGGATTCTGACTACCCTTATGCCGAACCATATGAATCACTAAGGCATTACGTGCAATTTGATCAAATTCTGTGGACCTATAGTTATCTCATACACTAGTTTCTCTAGGAAGTGAAATGATGTTGAGAACATTCATTGTCTTCCTAGCTACACTTGTGAGGCTCAAGGGTATGGTTTAAATGTAATTGAGGTATATGAATTTTTTTCATTTTATATTTTATGGATGTAATTACCTACAACAAGAATGAAGAGTAGAGTAGATTGAAAACTAATGTCTATTTCCTGGCTAGCCTAACATAAGTAACCACCCAACTTTCCTGGATACATCTTGAACACATATAGCACTACTAGGCTATCAAATGTTAAGCATTTATGGGTTACCAAGTACTATATGAATTCATGAAGTGGTTGTGCTTGCATTTCTTAACTACTAGAAATATTGCTTAATTTAAATGCATTAAAATAAATCGTAGAAAATAAAAATGAATTAAAGAAAATATTACGATATTCTTAGTGCTACAAGGACTGTTAAAAAGAGTTCATTTTATTCCCATCACATTGCTATGCTTAAGTATATCAATTCTCAAACAAAGAACTATATACACTTTAGACTCCTTCAACGGTGTTAAGCATGATTTTGGTAGCAAATAGAGGCTCATCAAGGCCTTGATCATGATGCCTACGATGCCCTCTACTACCCCTTCATTCATGGTGATGTGCCTCTTTGGAATCTCTACGTCCTTGATCTTGCCTGTCTCGATGGTCCCCTTGATTATTGTGGTCTTGTTGATCATTGTGCTCATTTCGATCACCTCCATCATGATCTCACCTTCTATGGTTATGGTTAGAGCTAGAAAAAGAAGAAGATAATGAAGGGGAAGAGGAAGGAGAACTAGTACCATCATAGTGCCTACTACCATCTCTTTGACGATCATGAACATGATCATGATCTTGCTTCTTGTCTAGATCCTTGTCTTGGCTTACCCCTCTGGATCCTTCTTTATTCTTGGATCCATTATTACTAGAATCAGGATTGTGAACTATGGAGTGTAGAGTTTGGTTTTAACCTCCATCATCAAAGTTAAAGAGAGGAGTGTCATTATATGAAAATCCCCAAAGAAGGGTTCTCCACTAGCTTGTTAGTACAATAGGAATGGAGGATCATTATGCCCTTTTCTCTTCAAAAACTCATAGCATTGTTCCAACTTTTGATCTTGTAGGTGTTATGCTTTGGTGGGATGATAATCCTTGGTGTTGACATCTTCCACGTTATACTCCCCATGGTAGTCTTAAAGACCACATCATGCAAAAATTTGATAGAGCATTGTAGGAGTAGCATGGTCAGGCGATGACATAATGTTTCCCTCCATGTCACGCCACCACAGTTGTTCATCTTGGTGTAAGATGAAGGTGAAGTTTGGTACATACTCATTAGGGTAAGTATATGTAATTTGATATTATTGAGGCTTTGATGGATAAATGTTATCAGGCTTGGGTGGAGAAGTACTCCTATGAGAAGAAGACATTTTCGGTTAGCAAAACAAAAATCATAGTATGCTCTAAGAATTTGTTGTAGTAATTTTAACATAAGATATGGATTTCAAGTTTGTTCTAATGATTTAAATACTTTCACTAGGTCGTAGATAGTGCACAAAATAATTAAAAGGTCCTTGACAATGGCACCAATGATGAGTGGCGAGGTACCCCTATGCCTAATCGTACAAATCACTAAGGCATTAGGTGTGATATGGTTGAATTCCGTGGACCTATAGTTATCTCATACACTAGTTTCTCTAGGAAGTAAAATGATGTTAAGAACATTTTTTGTCTTCCCAACTAAACTTGTAAGGCTCAAGGATATGGTTTAAGTGTAATTTAGGTATATGAATTTTTGTCATTTTATATTTTATGGATGTAACCACCTACAACAAGAATGAAGAGTAGAGTAGATTGAAAACTAATGTCTATTTCCTGGCTAGCATAACACAAGTAACCACCCCAAACACATATAGCATTGCGGGGCTACCAAACATTAAGCATTGCCGAGTTACCAAGTACTATATGAATGCTTGAAGTGATCATGCTTGTATTTACTAACTACTGGAAATAAATTTCTTAATTAAAATGCATTAAAGTAAAGATCAAGAAAGTAAAATGCATTAAAGAAAATATTAAGTTATTCTCAACACTACATGGATTGTCAAAAAGAGTTTTCTTTATTCCCATCACACTACTGTGCTCAGGTACATCAATGCTTGAAGAAAGAACTGTACATACTTTAGAATCCTTCTATGGGCACGCAAAAAATATTCTAACTTTATGAAAAATAAATGGCAAGAGCTTTGCTACTCTAAATAAGAATGATCAAAACCTTCCCTAAAACATGAGCCTAGGTGTGATATTTATAAACTAGGGAATATACCCTGACATTGGATATTCGATGTTGGATCTAGGCCCTAACATTATGTATGGGATGTCACAGCCTCGACGTCATGTACTCAATATCATATCTAACATCAAATAGTGATTCATCAATAAGTATATGCCTAGGGGCATAGAAAATTGGTTGCCAAAGCTTGAAGTCCATTGGAAAAGGCTACCTCCATAGTTCGGTTTCTCCCTAGCTTCAGTTTTCTACAACTTTCAATCGATTTCACTAGATTTACAAAATGGGAATGGGATTAGTGTTGCAAATTTAGAGTAATGGTAACCATGTAGGGGTCTATGTGCTCAGTGTAGTTTTAGTTTCTACTATGAAATGGTACTACTAGATGAGGTTGTAATGGTTGTAATGGACTATGATAGCTAGAGATGGAAAATAGTATTACTACAAAAATGGTTTTCCAAATGCCAAAGTTCTCAGAATTTCTATATAGAATGTGAAAATGCCAAAGTTTGGAACTATTTTATGGTATCAACATTGGGTTTTTATTGGATTACAGTTGTCATTTTTTGGTCTACCATTGATTTCCATTGATTGTTGATAGATTGCCACTCATTGTGGATTTACAATAGTTACTATTATTAGTGTAGTCCACTTAGCATAGTTAGTGAACAACTACCAGCATAGTTACCATTTGTAGTAAGCTCAAAATGGAATATAGCAACAAAGCCCATCCATTTACTATAAATATCAAACAAGCATTCATGACTATGCTAGAGGTGCTGGAGAGTGGGACAAGGGTTGGGAACTAGAAAGGTGAACATAAACTACAAAAGTGATGGATCACATTTTAAAGTGTTGTACCTAGTGGTGAATGCTATCTATGCTATCCATTTTTGACTTGAAATGACTATGTTGGATTTTTTTGGAAATTGGAAATTCCAACAATCCCAACGTTGCACCTCTACTAGGTCTTGGTGGTGACTACCCTAGCTATAGCTATGGCTCCAACGTAGTTGGGCTATACCCTTACAAAAACCATGAAAATGCCATTTTTGGCCATTCCAAAGGCGTTTTTGGCCTTCCCAAACCTATATATGGACATCAGATACCTATTTCTAGTTGGGAAATAAGGAAATAACAACTTTTGGAGCATTTTTTGGATCCAAAAAGATAAAGTATGCAAGATTGTAGCTCCTAGGCTACATACCTCACATTTATAATGAGTCCTTGTCCCAAGCTAGAAAATGAAGGTTACAACATGAAATTTTATGGTGTTTCAATTATGATACTTGATAAATAAGTTCCAAAGATAATTACTCAAGCCTTGATAATGGAATGTTAAAAAAATACAATGAAGGCTAAAATTAAAATGATGAAAAAAGAGGATTATGGGAAGTGGTACCTTATTCAAAAGAAAGAAAACCTATTAAAAATTACTTAGTCTTTATGACCAAACTAAAAGATGAAGGAATACTAGATAAGTATAAAGGTTGATTAGCTATCAAAGGATTTTCTTAAATTAAAGGAATTGATTATGAGGAATCATTTTCCTCTATTGCATATATGGTAATCTTTAGAATAATTATCTTCTTGTCAACTAAATTGAAATGGAAAATCCATCAAATTAATGTCAAATCAGTCCTTATTGTATGGAGATTTATAGAAAGAAATTTGTATCAAGTAGCATGAGGGATTAGTAAAAGATGAAATGCTAGTATGTATATTATAGAAGGATATCTATGGATGAAAGTAAGTACCAAGGGTATGTTACCAAAAGATTAATCAATTCTTGATTAATTATGGATTTATCAAATCTCGAAAAGATAGTAACCTCTATATATTTAGGAAGAAAGGAAATATTCAAATGCTTCTAGCCTTTCATGATGATGATATATTGATACCAACAATAAAAGTACAAATCATAGGAAATTTTAAGCATGAGTTATTCTTAAAAATTGATATCTCCAATTTGATTTGATGCACTACTACCTAGAAATGGAATTGCAATAGAAGTTAGAGAAAATAACCTTATGTCAAATGATGTATAAAACTAATCTATTTAAAAAATATGATATGTTGAAATGCAAAGAGTCTAATATTACAATGACTCCTCAAGTTCAAAGTTAGTATTGAAGATGAAAGTATTAATCCTACTCAATATTGACAAGTCATTGTATCTTATAAATACAAGACCAGATATCTAATATGTAGTAAATGAATTAATCATGGTAATGCAGAGACAAAATTATCATCATATGCAAGCAACCTTTGTGATCCTAAGATATATTAAAGGTGCATTGACTCATGGTCTAGTATTTAAAGAAACATTATCAAAGATCACGAAAGTATATATAGATGCAGATTAGGATGGTGATATGATTAATAAGCATTCTCACATTGGTTTCTTAATTCAAGCATATGGAAATCATATAAATTAAAAAATTAGTAAATAGATAGTTATGTCTCTTGCATCCATGGAACCTAAATACTATCCATTACAAGAGATAGTTTAAGATGTAATATGGATTGAGTAGATCCTCATTAAAATTAGTATTAAAGTTCTAAAACCTATTATGATTCATTATGATAATCAAGGAACAATCATTTTTTTTCAAAATCTAATCTACCATGAGAAGAGTAAACACATTGAAATACATATTTACATTATTCAATAGAAATATGAGGAGAAATATATTGATGTCTAGTACATCTCCATCAAATCCCAGAATGTTAATGGATTTACAAAAGCTTTTTCCAAAGAATGTTTTGATATATGTTAGGAGTATCTTTTCTTGATGTCCTTACCTTATAATCTGAAGTGATGAGGAAATTATGATGATTATGAAAGGAACTTAATATTGTATTTGGAGAATATACCCTCTAACATCTCTATCATTTTTCTTTCATTTCATATCTCTTACATAAAGCAGGAAGGAATAAAGACAAAGATAAAGTATGGATTAAGGAGGAGTGTTAGATGGTAGTTCATACATTATCTTAATTCATAAGTTATTATTGTTATGTTAAGTTAGTCAAGTCATAAGATTGTATTACAATTCGCAAGATTAATTACTACTATGAATCATAAGAAGTATTAAGTTAATTATGATAATGAAATATGAATTATAATGAAGTGTTGTGCCAATTATGGTGAGTCATAATCTTCATCATGTTAAAGGTTTGGCCACTACCAAATTAGTATGTATCATTGTAGTCAAGTACAAGTACAATTATTCATAATTAAGGAACAAACCATTATAGCCAAAAGGTCCAATAGTACAAAATTATAAAAGAATTTATGTAGACAAAAGAAAAAATTATTGATTTTTAAATTGATTTATTAAATATTTTGATGTATTATGAAATCAGGTAAAGTACTTTTGAGTAATACTATGATAAAATTTAATAGTTCATAATGCACATTAGACTAAAGGTTATAATTGTAGCATGTATATCTTAGAGAATCATATAAGTGATAAGACTAGTGAGACATGTACATATGTATAATCAAAGATAACACTAATATTAACATAAGAGACATTATTTATTGAAAGAGTTAAGATCTATCTCTATACTAATGCATCTATTAGATTTTGGTTTTACATCTGTTGGATAACTTTAATTATACAAGGATCATTTAGGTTACAATAAAACTTTACATATAACTTGTTGATTAAATAATTCATCATTATACATCTTTCATAATTGTATTATCAAACTTTTATAGTCATTCTAGTTGTCTTCTACTATTGTTACAAATATCTTCTTTGTAACAACATCTTCTTTCTTTCTTTCTTTGGTTGCATCCTTACCATGTGTGGCTTTCCCTGTTACTTATAATAGGTCTTGTAGGATTTTTCTAGTTGATAAGTCTTATGTGGGCTAGGCCTTCTTGGGATTCTTAGAGATTCACATCTTGACCTTTTACGAACTACTACCAAAATCATAGCTTGTTCCTTCTTCAAAATCATATTCTTCTTTCCATTGTAACCTTTTGGATGGTCTCCTCTTTCTCTTTAGAAAACTAGAATAGATTACAAATGGCTTACCTTGGATCTTCTTGTCCTATTTAGGAAACAAGATTCCATCTTCACTTCTTTCTATTTACAAATAAGTCAATAATATTTTGGCTTATTATATGTTCATTACAAATCTATAGATTATGATGACTTTACTTTTTCATTATGTTTCTTAGTACTAACTTTTCTCTTTAGATTAGAAATGTATCTTTGGTTTCTTATGGTTTTGATTATGATTGTATTAGGCATAATACTTAATCTAGTGTCTTCTCCTATGATTCATCATTACTTTCACATACTACTTTCTTAATCTTTAGATTGTTTCTCACTACATATTCTTATTCTTCTTTTCCTTCTTCATAACTAATTGATGAATCCTTATATTCAATGGATAATTTTTTAATGATTTGCATGATTAATCATGTCATTTTATTATGACTTGTTTACAAGTTATTATGAATAATATTTAATCATTATAAAATTAATGATTATATAAAATGTTATGATTATATTCTAATAGAATCTAGCCTTATATCTAGTTTGTAGAGAAGGAGTGATACCCATGTTAAAGAGGCTAAAGGTTTTCCAAAAAGCCTACATATCCTTGCAATGTTGTTCATAAGACATCAAGACAATGTAATTATATAGGGATTGTTATTGATGGTTATGATTGCATGGAGCCTAAGTGGATCTTCATACTCCATTTAGTCTTATTTTAGAAATAGAGTAGCTTTTAAACATCCAAGAAGACATACTTTCTACACTCTTCCCTACATAAAAAAGATAATTTCCTTAGAGTTAAAGTCTTTGATCATGAACTTCTAAAAGATGAAGAGAAAAGTGAATATTAAAAAACTTAAAACTCATCCAACAATTATAGAAAAGAAGGTTTAACAGCTAGGGTAATTAACTATAAAGAATGAATGTTAAATTCAAATTAACATCCAACTAGGACTTAGAGATGATTTTATAATCAATATTAAGAAATAATATGCTTTTCCATTTTTTAGGTAGTATCAACCTTTCATCTTGCTACTCGTTGAAATGATAAAAGTGTGAAGAAATTTGGAGGCATTCATTCCTCCATCCCATAGAACCTTGGGATATTCCCTCAACTTTAAAAAATATTTGAGTGCTTTCTCCTTTTTAAGAAAACTTTGAAACATTTTCTTCCTTTTAAAAAATGTTTGGAACATGCCCTTTCATTTTAAAAAAGCTTTGGCACATTTTTCTCTCTTTGAAAAATGTTTGATATGTTCCATCTCTTTTTGTGAAATTTTTAGTGCAATCCATCATTTTTTGAAAGTAATTTTATGTTTCCTTATTAGAGTATTTTTACCCCACTCACTCATATATTTTCTCTTTCTTTTAGTTTTCTTTATTTTTTCTTTTCATGATGCATCCACTCATCAAGGGAGTGGTAGCACTAGGTTATTCATCTGCTACTCTCCTTGGCATTAACTACCTATATTGATGTTTAGATCATCCACCTTCTACCAAGATACTCAAATGATGAAGAGCCTATATCATGGTTCCAAAAACTCTCATTCCTTCTTCTTGTTCATCCCCATTGAAAATCATCATTGATGCATAAAGCTCATGCTGAGTTACATTCAACTTATGAATTTCATCCTAATCTCTTATATAAATCACATTCAAAGAACTATGAGAACACTCTGTAGCAAAATTAACATATAATTTAATCATTGGGAAGATTTAAGGATTTTGAGCAAGTCCTCCAAATTGAGATCATTTGTTTCAAAATTCATTTTATTATTAAGTAGTTGGACATTTTCCATACCCTAGGTAAGAATATTGACTACTTAGTATAGGGGTAACATGTGGGCTTTTGAAGCATCCAAAATTTTTTTATTCATAATTTTTTTAAGGCTTGTTACTCTTCTTCTTACTCTGATGTAGTTATTTGATTCCAATATTTGCTTTCTTTTCTTCCTTGAAATCCACCAATCTACTAGTAACTTGGACTGTCTTCCTATATTTTGTGATTTTTTTTGTTTTGAGCTATTGTTAAACTTAAAATTTGAGGCCATTAATAAAGAGTCTATATTTTTTAGCCTCATGGATATTTGACATTTGTATGACAAGATCCTACTATAGTCCTCTAGATTTTCAATATGTTGAACTTCTTTCAAATTTCCCTATGATTTATCAATAGAAGTTCTTGAATAGAAGTTTGTAATCTCATTTTATTGATTCTATGATAATGCTTGTTGGGTATCTACCAACATGTTCAACTCTTGTCTTTCAACCTAGAGCTCATGGAAAATAAGTTAGAAATTATAACTAACATCCCCTAGATGCTTGAAATGTGTTCTTAAAATAAAGTTTTGTGTGAAAGTAAATTTTTTTTAATGAAAATGTTTAATTATCATAAGAAAATAATTTCTTTGGGTTCAATCAGATCTTGAATTATTTAATCTTTTTCTACCATTGGTAGATGACTCATCATTATGGTGTCTACTTGTAATAACTAATCCCATAGTTCTTGCATCTTTTTAATTGACTCATCTATCTATTTTTTTGTTTTCTTCTCATCCTATATTGGTCCCTCATCCATGATTATTTTATCAACAAGATGAAAATTAGGATCAAAGATGATTTGAGGAAATTACAAATAAACAAAGATTTAGCTCTTCATAGACATGAATGATGAAAAAGTACTCAAGTAGTCAACCCCATTTTTTTTGGAATAGGGCTATGATGATTATGATAATTTTATTCATACATAGCTTTTTGCACAAGTATCTAAATGGATATTTTGCTTAAACGTTGGCTTCAAGATTAGATGTAATAACATTACTCTAGAAAATCATTACTCAACATCACCCTTGAGACCCAAAGTATCTAAGTATCTGAAAATATACTTGAGATGAACTATGCCTTAATAATCACAACACCTATGAGCATAAAATAAGTGCACAATGCATATCAGTCAAAATATTAGGAGTGTAGCATGTATATCCTAGAGACTCATATAAGTGATAGGACTAATAATATGCACACACACATACAACCATAGAAAGCATTAGTATTTAGATAAGAGACATTTTTCTTTAAATTACTTAAGATGTGTCCCTATTCTAACACATCTAGCCCCATATTCCTACTTCATATAGAAGGAATGATGGCCAAGCTATAATCTCCAAATAACCTACATATTCTTATGAAGCTATCCACAAGGAATTAGGATAATGTAATTCTATATGGTTTATTATTAATGGTTATGATAGTATGGAACTTAAGTGAATATCCATGTTTTGGAAAGGAAGTAGTCATTTGACTACCAAAAAGGCATACTCTCTATAAAAACCTTTTTATTACTAAAACATTTTTAAATTTTTTTCATATTAACACATTCCTATAATTGTATAATTCCACCTTCATCACACTTCTTTCAAAAATTACTAACTCAAATTTTCTCTATCAATGCAACCAAATTAGCTTGTGCTTATTTGTATATAAATTTTATGCAAAAATCATCACAAACCACATATGGATTCACCTTTCAAAAATCATTCGCTTTATATAGACATGCTTCATGTAGCATAGGCATATCACTAATGGAATTATTTTTGTGCATAAAAAATCTAGAGTGGAACAAGACCACTAGCACTCACTTCATGGTTATCAAGATTAACATTAGTAAGACCTAACATAATGTCTCATGGGAGGCATTATTGACCATAATGCTATACATGGACTTCAATTTAATGGTGGAATTTCTAAAAAGAAATGCAAATGTAGCATCCAATAATGACATTTCTATAAAGAAATGTAAATGTAACACCTAATTGTAATCTTTCTTTGACTAAGAGATATCATAGTTCATAGCATACTCTATGATCACATTTATGATATTAAAGTTTGATTTATAGGCATCATAGGAAGAAAAACAAGGAGGTTACAAACTAGGACAAATTTGTAAGCAAAACTTTAAATTTTTATGATAACTAATAAAGTTTTGAATAATAATAATTTTGTATCTTTAAATCTTATTAGTGCAAATTTGTGATCTTTTGGTTATATTAGTTGTTTCAAATGTCAATTCATATACTTACATTCCTTCTTTATTCACTAAATTACAAGTGACAAGACAACACTTAAAATGAACATGAAGAGTCAAGACTCATTCTCACTTGACATAATGTCTCATGTTTTAAAAATTCATAAGAATTTTTCTTTAAAACCCTTATGAAGTAGCAACATGACTTACAAACTTAATATAATACTTATTATTAGCTTAAGTTTTACTTTAAAGTATAAATTACACGCAAATACTTCTTCTTAGTTTACATTACATTATTTTAAATTTCATCTTATTTTTTGACATGTAATGTAAAGTGATATGGGAATATGAATATAATTGTGACATCTTTTTTCTGGATGTTGATGAAATATAATTTTTATTTGTGTAAATTCATTTTATTTTGTGAAAATAACTTCATCTTACTTTCGAATTGAAAAATAATGATGAATGAACAAGGAATTAAGTAGAAAATAAAATAACAGTAGAAATTTATTAATGAAATGTTTGGTATACTATAACACCATTGGGTTATCTTCCTATGACACTTAGGACCTTAAAGGTAATCCAACATTATCACAATGCTTAGGCCATCAAGCCAAAGAGGTACTTAGTCCTTTCTTATCACTTGCCAATCCAACTCTACAACTCCATGTTGTTTTGACCTCTACCCCAACATTAAATGTCATAGATCGAATCCTTTCCAAGGAGTACCATCAATAGTTGCAACGTCTCATAATGAGGCACCCCTCATTTCAAAGGCTAATTACATTATTAATAATACAATTCTACACTTAACAAGGAATGAGATGCTACAATCTAACCTCCTTAAGAATCCAGCTTATCCTCAAGTGCTTTTTCTATGTCCAACTATTCGTCAATTTTCTTCTCATTATGATCCTCATTATCATATGTACAAAAAAAATATAAATTAATAATATAATTTATTACCTAATAATAAATATAATTTATTACTCAATATCATGATGATAAAAACATTAAGGGTAAGTGTTGAGAATGAACTCCTTATTTTTTCAAGTTGTTTGATCATAATCTAATCATTGGATGAGTACTTTGCTGATTGTTTTATTACAAAGCCTCTTCATTTTATGATTCTTAATTGTAATTATTTTGGGCTTAAATTTGGTGTTAGATCTTATGGGTAAGGTATTCCAATCTAGCAAATAAGACATATCATTTTTATGGAACTTATTTAATACTTACATGGAAAATAGGATGAATCCATAAGTTCATTGAGAGGCTTAGTTGATAGGCTACATCACTAATTCTTTCTAAAATTGCAAAAGTTCCATAGAATCTTATGGCTAACTTAGTATATTTTCCTAACTTACAGATACTCCTATTAGGTTTTACTCCTATTTGTACTTGGTCTCCAATTTGGAATTCCTTCTTAAGATGATGTTAATCTGCATATCCCTTATACTTGTCCTAGGCCACTTGCAAATTTTTTTTGATTCTTATAAAGATATTTTCGATAATTTTCTTTTCTTCTTCCTTTCACTCCACTCTTAAAGTTGGAACTACCTAGGTTAAGGATGTATGACAATTTCATCCATATACAACTTTAAATGGTATCCATTGTATGGATCCTTGGTAATTATTATTATAGGTTAATTCAACCAAACCCATGTTTTTGATATACCTCCAACATAGCTCTATATAATATCTTCTAGTATTTGATTTATATGTTATGTTTGACTATCTGTCTTTGGGTGGTACAATGTGCTAGATTTTAATTGGGTCCCAAGGTTCTTGAAGAAGTTTTGCCAAAATCTAGAGATAAACTTAGGATCTCTATTAGAGGTGATCTATTTTGGACATCCATGTAATCAAAATACTTCTTGTATAAATTTTTTGAATTCTTCTTCATATATGCTTGTATATTTCAAAGCTATGAAGTAATCCATCTTCGATAGGTGCTCAACTAGCTCCAAGATTGAGTCATTTCCTTTCTTGGTTACTAGTAATTGCATAATGAAATTGATGGTAACTGAAAAAGCACAAAAAATGTGTATTTTAACCTTCTTCTAGGTCATGTAATATCCATCCCATAAAACCCAAGGCTAAAATTTATTGTAAATGTAAAGATTGCAATTGAAGAGATGCAATTTCATGTACCTTAGCTTTTTTGGTTGAAAAATGCCTCATATGTGATCAAAGCCTCATCCCCCAAGTGAAAAACATCATATAGTGCCTATATTTGGGATTGGGTGATGGTTAAAAAATGCCTTTTTGGATGCCAAAATGACATTTTTATGGCTTTTATGGGGGGCATAACATTTTCCACGATGGAGAAACCTATTGGGGGGTGTGACCCATCTACACCTAACATGGGGAAAGGGGGTAAGATATCAATCATGTTTAGCATGGAGATGGGATATAACCCTTACCCTTAGTATTGTCACTTCATACCCCCATAATTGCACCTTCCCCCTAGCATTGTTCTAGCATGGCCCAAGATTCTAGCATTACACCAACTCTAGCAAGGATCCTACATGTCAACATTGCTATTGGAAGGCTCATCATGGGTGGAATAACCAGCAAGAGTGAAATTCTTGTTTACTATTTTTAGTAAATGGAATGATCATGGTGGTATAACACTTACCATACATAGTAATTCCACTGGATTTGAACATCCACCACACTTACATGTAGCTAGAATTGTGTCAACAATTAAGCAGAATTTGTAACAGTGATCAAGTAGAGTTTGCAATAGAAATCAAGTAGAATTTGTAGCCAAATTTGTGGTCAAAGCCCTATAAAACACAAGAAACAAGACCATGCAAGGTTTCCATACCTTTTCATTTTTAGGAATTTTTTCATTTGAGGGCTTTAAGCACACACAGAGCTTCTTCAATCTCTAGTGTGAAACCCATATCGATTGTTATCCCTATTATTTTCCCTTTTGAGATTTGTGAGATTGTGGCATTAACACTAAGTACCTAGGAACCCAAACTTGTAGCATTGCTCACTTTTTAGTCCAAATCCTTCATACCTCTCATTCCCCCTGCATCAACAATGTAGCAAATCTAGTGCAATATCAACAAAGGTTCAAAAGCATCAGGAGTGGTAGAACCTTTGGATCATGGAGTTGATCGTAGTAGTTTCAATGGATTTTGAGCCCTAGCACAAGTGAACCCCCTCCTCTTCTCTCAGGTATAACTTTGTACACATTTCTAGACTATGTCTTTATTTCCTTAATAAATTTTATGGTTCCATTTGTGTGTAATTTAGATTTATTTATTTTATGTTTAGTGCACTTATCATCATATCTGAATTTTGCATTTTTACTTTCGTTACCTTGTTTTATCCTTCTTAAGTCCTTGGATGATCTATTGAACTATCTAGGGCATATCAAATCCTATTTTTCACGAAGATCCTTGGTATCCAGGATAAAATCTATTTTGCTAAAAATTCTTGTCTCTCTAGTCCAAAGTTTGCATCCAAACCAATTTCTAGTGTGAAAATGTTGCTTATTATTGTTGAAGCCTTGAAAAATTCATTTGTAGGTTTCATTTACATGTTTTACTACCAAAAAAAATGTTGCAATCCATCCCTCTCTACCACAAAATCCCAACATGAGAGTTATAGGTAGTTGGACTTTTGAAATTTTCATAACTATTGTTGTGAATTCCATGACTAGCATTGGTTTTCTATTCCAACCTTTATTCCATTTGCTGCTAAAATTTTCTAGTGAAGGTAGAATTAGTGGTTACACCACCCAAATCCTCACTCCTTCCCTTTCTATGAAACGTTTTACAATAGAGGCAACATTGGCAGCTTGCTAAAGCCATTTCTAGTGGAAAGTGAAAATTTCTATTTCCTCTTTAGCCAAATTCTACTTTTCCAAAAGTACATCCCCATCATCAATGCTAGATAAAAAGGTGTAAGATTTCCATGTTAGCCCCTTTGTTTTCCCTTTGCTACACCTAGCATTGGTGCAACTAGGAATACTAATGTGGTTGGGGTTTGACATCCACTGTTTTCCTTTTTTAGTAAAGGGGTATACCCCCTTTGATAACTATTAGCATATAACCTAGTTTCAACTATTTTTACCCTTTTTAGCTTTCCATAAATTCCATTAGCTATAATTTCCACTTTTATCCATCCATTTATAATTTGATTAAGCCTTTTTTAACACTTTAACATTGTCTTTTAGCTAGTCGATTGTCCTACCCTTCAACTTCATTGACAATAGGTCCAACCAACATGTTGTGAGGGTATATGACCCCAAACACCCTAATGTGATCAACTGTAGATAGTCTTTGAGGCTTATGGGGTAAAGTCCTAATTTCTCAATTATAAATGAGGATCATTATAACTTCATTTGTGCTAAGATTCATGCTTGCATGCTAATTCCTTACATGAAAGCAAAGGCCAAGAGGTAATTTGAGCTCATACGATGTGATGGGAAGGAATGTATTCCTTCCACATATAACTAGATACCCCTGAATGAAGCTCATGCATGCATCTTATCTCAATTAATTAAGATGGATGAAATAGATGAGAAGGCTACCTCAAATGAGCAACAAGAGAAGGAGGATGAGTTGAGGGCATAATCCCAACATGAAGACATACTAGGTGGGCTATTTCATTAATAGAAATTTAAGGCCATAGTGCCTACCTCCATCCCATTTTTCTCCTCCACAAAATAGATGCCACAATTCTCTACCCATCCTTAACTAACTATATTTGGGTCCATACCTATCATAGTCATACACCAAACATAATTGCTGTCACATTCCATCACGTTCCATTTCTCCCTATCATTATCCATCTAGCCTTCATCTGTATGACCTTCATTAGTGGTTGTTACCACCACTAATTCCTTGATCATCCAAATGGGGCCCACCATAGGACCCCAAGTAACCTAGGGATTGCATATCCTTTTCATCCCATTTGTGTCCTAGATACCAATACAAACTTCATTTTCTTTGTTTGGCCCATCCACTACCATGATGATGCAACCTCTTCCTTTAGTGATACAATTGATAGCAAGGCCATAGGCCTCCCATGAAATACCACATCCCTTTGTACAAATGCCACAACCAATAGATGCACCCCAAGGCTTGGATCAAGCATTCCAAATGATTCAGGACCTGATGGAAAAGTTGAAGAGGCTCAAAGGCTCTACATTTCAAATCATTAAAGTCATGGAATTCTACTAGGATGATCTCATTAGTCATGTGGTCCCATATTTAATGCTTCCTCTTGGTGTTCCCATCCCTTACTTTTCAAAGTACAATAGCGAAGGTGATCCCAATGCTCACCTAATAACCTTCAATTTGGAGTGCTTGTTGTTACAAGCCTAGCTGCATATGATCATGAGAATATTTCCTATGTCCCTTATAGGAAAAGTGTTGACTAGTAGAGTGCCCTACAAAGAGGATCTATATCATTTCTTGAAGACTTGATTGCAAAATTTGTTAACTACTTTAAGTACAACTTGAAGCCCAACACCATCCTTGAATAGTTGATGAAGGTCAAGTAAGCACCTGCTGAACTAGTGAAAAAATTCATCCAAAGATGGAATTGTTTGCTTAATGAGATATTGGAACCTATATCCAAAACCCACCTTTTGACTATATTAAATGGAGTGATTAATGATTTCATGAAGTCCAAGCTGTACTACCTTGACACATAGTCACTCACTTAGGCATTCTCCTAGATCAAGAACATAGAGGATGCTACAAAGGCTAGTCATGGTCTTTCCTATGCGGCATATAAGAACTACCACACACAAAGGAAGAGGAAAAGATGTAAGAAAAACAATGTGTCTGTAGCTATAGTAGCCAAAGAAACCAAGACAACTAACTAGGGGCCAAGAGCCAATCCACCCAAGGTCCCTATTAAGAACAAAAATAACTATCCCTCAAGATCTGAGGCCAAAACATCAACTATCTCTAAATCTAACTTTGAGTAGAATGAAAAGACTAAATACACTAGGCTACATTTGAAGCCATTTAAACTCTTAGATCATTTATTGAAGAGTGAAAGGATCAAATATAAGTAGATGATTGAAGCTACTTGTACAAAGCATGAAAGGCTATGTGAGATAGCCAAGGAGCCCGCTCAAGCAACAAAATATGATCCTAAGGTATTTAAGTATTTCAAGCTTAACTACTTTTTCTACTATCATCAATTTCTTAGTCACAAAATTAACTACTACCTTGCATTAAAGAATGACCTACAAAGGATGATAGATAGACGTGAGTTGACTTTAGATGCTTCTAACCCTATCCAACCTCAAAACTAGTCAATGCATGTGTATAAGGACCTACTGAATGTCAACAATAGCCCATACATAATATTTATGCTCAATGTTGATGAAAATTGAAGGCCTACGAGAGAACCATTCGTAATTTAGGTATCCTTTTGCAACAAAAAGGGCTCTTCAACTTGCACTAGCTCAAGACCTCCTTTTGTTGTAAGCGTACCATTGCCAAAACCCTCCAATGAGCCCTTTGTCATCAAGGTACCCTAGCTAGCCCCAACCTAATCAACCCCTAGAACTACAGAACAACTCCTTGTCATTTGCAGGCATGGTCAATGGAAAATTGAACACAACCTAGCACAAAAAGTTGTTAGAATGACTAGTAGGAACCAGAAAATTGACTTTGGACATCTTTAATCTTTCAGAGAACATCATTGCAACCCAGTCAAAATTGCTGAATGTAAGAGGTAGATGCATTATTTTGAAGGGGCAACTAAAAATGGCTCAAGAGAAAAATCAACGCTTGGTCACAAAGGTTGTTGAACTTCATGCCCAGCTTGCAAATTAGACAATCCTCAACCTAGTAGTGACAAGAGATGAAGTTATCAAACAACTTCAAGAATAATTTTAAAAGGTTGAGGAGGAGGCAATGATGGTCATCTTTAAATAGTCCAAAGTAGAAGCTGAAACATACTCAATCCAAAAGTACTTGAACCAAATGCACTAGGAAAATGAAGCATTGATCACATAGAATCCTCATCTACAAAATGTTTATGGTTAGAAGGATAAAATGCAAGAATTTATTCATCAATAGCAGGAGTAGCTTGCTAGGGTAAACACTGAACTACAAAAATTGGCCATAGAAAACTACAATCTATCAATCGAGGAGGTATGCACCTTGCATCAAAAGTCTACCATCGAGATCATTGCCTAGAAGAACTAAGTCCTAAAATTTGAGAAAGTGAAAAATCATTATAGGGATTAGGTTATCTTGCAGAAATAAGTTAATGAGAAACATATATAGATGGAAAATGAAAAATTGAATGAAGCCCTCCAGCAACTCCAACAAGAAAGAGAAGTGTGGAAACCCATTGTTGATAGGATCAATGCCTACAACAAAGTGAAGATCTACTTAAAAGAGTTTTAGATCAAGGAAATGATAGAGTATATGGAGTTGAATAGTCTCTCTTATGCAAACTTGATAATGATGACTGCTGGATGGCCATAGTAAGAGTTAGAAAATAAGTGGCTAGCTCATATCTACTATACGAGGCTAAGTTCAAACACCACAAGGACACTGAGCAAAATCTTGAGATTGCCAATGATATACCTAAAGTTCTCAAAGGATGATTTAGATATCAATGATCTATCATTGAGAACCTAGCCAAATAGATGGATGAATACCAGGAGCTGAAAGACACAGTCAATGCATTTGACATTGAATGCAAATAGTACACTGCCTAGTTTTTCAATGTAAAGGAGTTGTTTCTAGCAACCTCATGTCATTGGGATGTGCCCTTTTCAACCCACATTGTAGAAGCTACGTGGAAGATGCATCATCCTAGAAGTAAGGAGGAGAAAATGAAAGCACTACTAGATGCTTTCCACCTCCCACTTGAAGTAGCAGTAGCAATAGGATAGCCACAACCACCTCAACCACTTGTGCATGAAGCCAATGAAGGTCCCTTGGAGCCTTAGGAACAAACACAACCTAGGATCATCTGATCTTCTCCAACAAGCTTCACATCATCAAGGAACATGTTGTCCAAGTTTTGACGAGTTATGTCATGTTGTTTAATTTTGTGTCCTAAACACCACTATTTTTTTGTAATGTGTTGATTTGTACACTTGGGCACTCCATTTTTTGTCAAGTTAGTTTTTTTTGTTTGAAGAAAAGTTAGTCAATAATCCCATACCTTTCCAATTTTGTAAAATAACTTGAGGATGAGTTTTCATTTAGTTGTGGGATTATGATGAGTCATGTTTTGTTAGTTTTGTCAATGAGACCTCGTCAATGTAGCCTTGTCATCTGAGCTTCATTGATGAGGCCTAGTTGACACATCATATCATGCATTGATGTGGCCCAATCGATGTAGTGCCTGTAGTTGGCTATAAACACACACATGAATGCTTTGTGATTCATATGGTTGGGTGTAGCAGTACCTCACTACTCATCAATAATTGAATGATTAGATTTATTGTAATTATTATTTAATATTATCTCTAGTTTAGGGAGGAGAATGTGGATTGGTGTTTTTTTATAGATAATTTAGAATCTTAATATTCTCATTCCTTATTGATATTTTATGTTGACCTATTTCTCCTTTATTAAGTTTAAGCTCTTTCTAATGTGTTATCGCAATCCCTCCACTTTCACAATGATTTAAACTAAATCCTTTTTCTATTATCCATGTTTTTCTCTTAGTCATGTGTGTATGATTCCCTTAATTGTGAAATCCCAATTGTATCTTTATATCAATTTAATTCCCACACAAATACTATCATTTGATTATCCTTGTTCCTTATTTGTTATTCTTTCCATGTTGTTAGATTCCTTATATATAGTTTCCTTAATGTTTTCCATTGATTTGGTTTCTTTCTTGATGAATCTCACTTTTTCATAGCTTTGTCTAGACATCTTTGGTATTATAGAGACATCTTCCCTACAATCTAAGTCTCCTAGGAAGGCATCTTTACCCTACAATGGACATCTCCTTTTTAGACTATATGTCTTTCCCTAGCCTATAGAAGTCTTCTCTTTAGTGTAGATGTCTCTCCCAACCCATAGATGTTTGATCCAAATCTTCATGAAATATCACCATAGTCTTTATGACATCTTGTTAGAGTCTTCATGATCTCCTTAGTGTCTTCATAACATCTCCTCGGATTCCTCGTGACATCTCATGAAAGTCTTCATGATATTTTCTCATAGTCTTTGTGACATATCTTTAGAGTCCTTATAACATCTCATCAAAGTGTTCATGATATTTTTTCAAGGTCTTCATGACATCTCATTAAATTCTTTATGAAATCTCTTAGTAAACAACTTCCTCCTAATGTATAAGTCACCCTTGCAATCCCAGCACTTTAAAAAATGTATTCCCATAAGTTTTATTTTCCATATCAGTTTGATGTTTAGTTTTCTTGGTTTCTAATCCTCTTAAACTATTTTCAAAATCCACTATTTATATTTAAAATTTTGTATTCTCTTTTTTGATGTCAAGTATTGAAAACGTTTCTTACATATGTATGTATTACTTGGTTTTAACATTGGTTGGTTTTTGGCTTTTCCTATGAGATATGTTTCTTCTCATACTATTGGAACTCTAGCCAACTTATTAAGACTTATCCATATTTTTTAAAAATTTATATTATATCCCCTAGATTATTTAATTCCATTAAATATTTAAAATTATTTGGTTTTACTATTTTCTCCATCTGCACACACCCCCCCCCACCCAGAGCGCG
>MNCI01004792.1:346235-365261 GCA_015680685.1 Gnetum montanum
CCCCTTGTTCTTACCATGATTATATGTTTGTTGGGTGATTGGATGTTGAAGCTAGCATCAAGTTTGTATGGCTAGTTGGAGATGGGAATCCTATAGATGTTTATGAATTTTAATTCCACAACTATGCATTAATGTGGCTTTCATTACATGCCTCATCCTACATGAGAGGCTAATTCAATGTCTCATTGATCTTCATTGTTTAATGCCTACAAAACATTAGAGGTGAGTCTTGGAGATGCTTGTAATACTAATATATGTTTGGTATGATGAGGTGAGTCTTGGTCGATGTCTATAATTATGAGAATAAGTCAATATACATGGTAAATTTTTTATTTGGTTTGAAATTTGGTAATTGGAGTCAATTTAGTATACATGAAAGTAATTGATACACATATGATACTAAGTGCAGTTTGTGCTAACATCCTTATTTATGATGATGGTTGAAGTTTAAAAAACATGATATTAGTCATGGTTGATGGTTGGATGTTTGATTGTATATTTTTTTAATTATTTATATGATCTTGAGCTAACATGTTTTGTAGAATAGCCATGCTCCATCTAACTTCCATGAGATTTGCCCATTTGGTTAAAGTTGATGCAAAGGTTCCTTACTCAATTTTAAAATAATATATATTTTTTGGTATAAGTTGATTAGATTGCATAGAGACTATAGATCGTGGATGATTTTCTAATTTTGTTATAGTGTGATTTATAATATTATATTTTTAGATTTGAACATTGCCTATTTATGTATTAGACATTTTAGCATTGTGTTAGACTTTATTTTGTTTTTCTAACTATTGGTTTTTTGGAGTTTGTATGGGCTATACCTTTGATATTATGCTAATCATATATTTATGGAGATTTAAATTTATAGTTTATTTAATTTTATTTTTATTTGCATAATTTTTGGTAGATTTTTTACTTTATTTTCTATCTAGTTCCATTAAGTTTATAACATATATGTTTAAAAGAACTTTCTAATTATGTATTTTTTTTCTTTCATTATTTAGTTTTATCTCTTCCCCTAGGACATGACTTCACACTAGGTTCCTTGTGCTTACTGTTATTATGTATATCATTTTTTATCTTACTTCTTACCATGATGAATCTTTCATTAAGGGTTTTACCCAATATAATGCTCTCTAATCTGCAACTTACAAAGGAAGGTATTACAAGCTAATATTAGAGTATAATTTTTACTGATTTTCTCATTACATTTCTATGTCTAAAGATGGCAACTGCTAGAATTCAATGATAGAAGGATGAATGTTAGGCCTAGAAACCCAACAAAAATACCTAACCCCATTCTTGATTGAACAAAGAATTTGTTGATAGATTTCCAAGAAGAACCTATCACTCTAGCTCCTACTCCTACATACAAGATGAGGAGATTAGAAAAATAGATATCAACTATTATCTTTTTAGGTTTCTTTGTTAGCATAAGGAGAAGAACTCAAGTTCATCATCGATGCAAGATGCTTTAATGGATGCTCATAATTATAGACAATTAATGCAAAAAGGAACTCATGAAGTAGTTTCATAAGCTATGACCTTCTACCTTCTAAGGTGAGAAGGATACTACCATTGCCACTATCTAGCTTGAGAAGGTTCTTAATATCTTCAAGATACTAGGTTTTATTTCTACATAGCAAACTCAATTAGCAACTCACCAGTTTTATGGGTCTACTAGATGCTTGTATACTACTTAAAAGAAGACTCATCATGAGGAAGAGTATTGTGACATCCCATCTCCAAATGTTGTGGCAAACAAGAAATATACAATATATTAGACATTATGCATATGAAGAAAATATACCAAATGCAAAATATATGTGATATTTGACATTATTTATAAACGAAATAATAGGAAGAATGTAGAAAGAGAAAAAAGGATGATTTATTGATATGAAAAAGTGTATCTAGATCATGCTCTGAGGGTGTTCCTTGGGGTTTTCCTCCTTTGACATCTATCCCTTAAAGACAATCCATTATTGCCACCATAGTTAGGCCTATAACCCAGCTAGAAGGGATGTCCAATCCATTTCTTGTCCCACTACCTAGCTTCTTGTGACTTGCCTATACTAGCTTTGCCACTCTATGCTAACACAACCTCTAACCATAGGTATAAATTCCTTAGGTCAAATCCCCAAAGGTTACCTTAAGACACATGGCTATTTTTACAATGCACCCTTTCAAGTCTTAATCACAACTACCCTTTCAAGTCTTGTTAAGATTACAATAACACTTATTATGAAAATACACCATCTTAATTAGGTAGCAGCATCATTTGGAAATGGGGATGTGATGATCTAACCTCCTTAGGTTTCATTCATCCTCAAATGAGTCCATGTTATCTATTTTTTTCTATTTCCAATGCTTTATTTCATGATCCTATGCTCCAATAATTTGATTTCTCCTTTAAACTTGAAGTTATTTCTTGCTTATTCTATAAAAAAAATATGTGAGAAAAATTATATGTAAAATTAAATATTACTTTCTTGATACTTCATTTTTTAAGATAACAAAAAAAGATGAATTAAATATTTATCAAGCACTAATCACCAGTCCTAAACAAGGTCACACAAAATGTAACTTGGATTTGGTTACCCAAGTGAAGGTAGGGGAAATTCTTTATTTCCTATTTTTATTATCATAGATATTTTACTTATCTAGTTGAAATATAAATTAAACAATGAATAAAATAACAAGATTAATCAAATAAAATTAAGAGTGGGATACTTCTTGATCTTGATCAACCTTATGAACTAATGGAAGTAATTGTAATTCTACCATAAGTGGTATGTGAGCAAATGGACTTATTCAAGATGGCAAGGCTTGATCTCAATTCTACTCAACTTCTTCTTTATAAATCAACTCTAGTAACTTGGTAACTTGAAAGAATTAGGCATTGTACCAAATATAATCCAAAGTATCAATGAAGAATGTTGTTGACCTATCCTCATTAATCATAGTAGATTAATTGGTAAACTATGGTTCTTGATGGGTGCTATCCATCAGCATCATTTATTCCTGAATTCTAGAGTTTGATTTATCTACTGAAGATTCAAAGTGAGTATAATAAGCATTGGCTAATGAAATTGCATGTTGAATTAATGAAAAAATATTCTTCAAGTTAGGTTCATCTTCCAAATATTTCTTTATAGATCCATATTTTAAGAATTAATAAATGCTACTGCCAACTTTTGTATTGAAATCTCCACAAAGAATAAATGGAACTAGATTAGTATAACTTATTAATAACTTATTTTTCAAAATTTATTCTATTTTCTTAATAAAATATGCTCCTTGACATAGTCTAACATCTGAACATGTTGGTTTGGCAATCAAATGTGTGTTAACCGTGCATACACATCTTCCTGAGAGATGAACTTTTATAATCACTACCAAGACTATGTGATTTTTCCAAAATCTTAACTATTCCTTCTTCTCTATCACTTGAAGTTCTGGAATTTCAAAAATTCTATTTTCTAAAATCCATTCAAATCTTTCTACCAATTCAAGCTTGGCTTCTTTATAAAACATTGCAAAACCATTCATGTTGTGATTTCTGCAATATGTAAATCTATATGGCTTAAAAGAAGAACTTCCATAAGAACCTTTTTGCTTATGAATACCTCTCTATCCCACTTTTCCCAAGTTTGGTTGAAATTGGTATAGAAATTCCCATGAAAAGACTTCTTGTAAGCAGAAAACATCAACATCCAAGTCTTGTAATTTTGCTAAAATGTATGGATATCAATATTCATGCCAATCCAAGGCCCATGATGGACATACCAGATATTGTTTCTCACTCATTAGGGATCTTGCAAGCATGTTGTATGTTGCAACTTTCATTCTCGTTCTTAGATTCTTTTTGAATCATTTCTCTTCATGAGTATCATACTCCTAGTTGAAATGAGATTTTGATTCTCCATGTTGTTTTTCCCTATGTTTTGATTGCAGGATGGATTAATATACCCTTTTTTTGATGATTGAAGATTATTCCGTTTCTTCAACTAATTCTCCAACTAATACATCAACTGATCTTTAACTAATACATTGACTAATTCATTAATTGATATTCAATTGATACTAATATAGCAACTAATTCTCCAACTAATTTAACTACATTATCTAATTTTATAATTACATTATCTAATTTTAATAATATTTAACAACATCATATAACTTTAGTAATATGTAATTATATTATCTAATTCTTAACAACCTTTCAACCCCTCTTATGAACACTGACTCTGGCAATGTAATTACTGACATGCCATAGTGATCTTAAGACTATTTGTAAGGGTTATGCACTAAATCTTAAAGCCTAAAAGGTTAAATTTATAATATCATCAAATTATCAAGTGCTTAGATGATAAATTTAACCATACCATTGAGTTTATAAGGGTGAAAAATGTTAGGAATGACTATTCATATGTTGAAAAAGAACATCCTATTGATCGAGTGATGCTAAAATTAAACTTTGAGGGTCTCTAGGCACTATATCGAACAAGATGTAAAAACTAATTCTTGGGATTCCCTAGGATGGATTTGACTTTACCATAGTTTTTGGAAGGTTGAAAATTATAAGAAATGACTCTTCATTTGCTAAAAAATATTTCCAAAATCAAAATTATGGCTTATGGAGTCTAAACCTTTCGTGTGAAAAATGAGACTTCTTGAGAGGTCACCCATCCTAATTCTACTCCATGACAGGTGCACTTAATTGTGGAATTTTTTTCTCTGTTGCTACCAAATGTGCAAAATTCATATTTTGAAAACTAGTTTTGTGCATTTTTTATCTAAATTAAATGTTTGATAACTAGATTTTGAATTTTTTGTTAATTGATAGAAATTTCAATTTTTTTGTTAGGTGATGGAGAATTTGTTGTTTTCGTGTTAATGGTAACAATAGCCACAATGATGCACTAGCACTATCCTAGGTGGTTGAGTGGTGGATGAAAACAGGGTAGGGAACATGGATGAGGTAAGCAATGTGGCAGATGGAGATGCACATCAATGGTGGTTATGACAAAGTTGATGGAGAAGGGGCTCCGTTGGGTGGTGTAGCCTAGGCCTATGAAACCCATTTTTAGAGCTTGCATGGCCCTCATTGGGGCCTATGTGGTTAGTCCCTAGGCTTGGGTAGCCCTTCTTAGGGCCCACATGGCTAGTCCTTGGGCTTGTGCAGTCCTTCCTAGGGCTCATGCGGCCCATTTTTAGGGCCTATGCTACCCTTTTTTAGGGCCTACGTAGCCCTCCAAATGACCTAAATGGTCCCAAACGAGGCTAGTGTGGCTCCAAAATTTGTTTTGTTTGGTGCTAGAGGGGGAGGCAGTGATCTACGATTAGAGAGGCAATGATCAACAACATGAGAGGTAGTTTTTAGCTACTTGGAAGGCAGTGTTCAGTGGCATGGGACATAGTTTTTGAGAGCCTAAGAGGCTATGTTTGGCAACATGGGAGGTAGTTTTTGGTGGTGTAAGAGGTGATTTTCAATAGCATGGTAGGTAGTTTTTGGCAATATGGAAGGCAGTGATCTACAACACAGGAGGCAATGGTCGACAACAAGGGAGGTAGTGATCAATGACATAGGAGGCAATGATCCATGGTGTTGGTGGAGAATTGGTAATGCAAAAAACATGGAAAGGGTTTATATGGTCAAAAAAATAGGCTACATGTAGGAAACAGTGCAATTTTTAGGCATGGTAGTTGCAATTGTAGTTGCAGGGTGATGCAAGGGTAGGTAACAAGCGTAGTAGGTGATGTGCGTAGAGGAGTGGTGGTAGCGGTGATGTGGCTAATAGCGGAGCGATAGGGGAAGACAACCAATGGTGCTAGCACAATGATGCAAGGCTATAGATTGGTGCATGGGCTATAGGACCAACAAGTGATGCACAATGTGTGGCTACCCTTGGTGGTCTCTTGGCATCGGCCCTTGACTACCATCAACTATAGTTGGCAGCAAGGCTAGTCGTGGCTGGAAACAGGGCTAGTCATGGTCCTACTAAAGCACTTTATTTATTTTATTATTATTATTTAAAAAAATGTATGTGTGTGTGTGTGTATTTATTACTATTGTATTATTATTATTTTATTCCACCTTTCCTTGGTGGTTGATGTGGTGGTTTAACCAATGACAAGGTAAGGGTTCAGTATGGGTAATTGGCAATATTAGGTTAATTCCTAACACTAAAATTTTGACATTTTTTTGTTTAAATAATAATTTACTAATTTAATATTATTTTAATGCACTTATATCAAGAAACTTCAAGCATTAATATCTCCCAAAACATAAGTTCGATTGAGATGAAATTTGTATCATTGGAATTATCTCAATGAGTACAATGCAATGCACATAGTCTTAGGGTTCAAAAATGAAGTTGAAGGTTCAAGATTTAAAAGAACCAAACTAACCTATTTTGTGGAATTGACATTTCTAGGCTAACATATGGTAATGTGAAATCTTCTAAGATTACTTGTATAGTGAATTTCAACAAAACAAAGATCAATTTAGGTCATGGTTACTAACATTTTTTTTAAAGAAATTTAACAATGACTTTAATCAATTAATAATATTAGTATTAATATGGGTAAGAGTTACCTAGATAGGTGTATCATTGTCTTACCAAAATCTCTTGTAATTGATGAATCTTGATGAGGTGTGAGCAAATCTTTGTTGGTTAATGATATCCATGAAAGAATTTTATTGGTTTTTGGGATTTAGATGTCTAATCCATTGTTTGTGAAATCAATGGAAAGGTATCTTTTAACTTACATCATAGACATATGGTGCATTTGGTGATGATCAATGTCTTTTCTTATGTTGTGGCTTCAACGTTTATCATTAGGTTCATGTTGTAGTCAGCCCATGGTTCTAAATGGCCCTTGGGTTATTGTTTTCTCTAATACCAATTGTGATGTCCCATTCCTAGATGTCATGGCAAACATCAAATATAAAATATATTATACATTATGTGTATGAAGAAAATATACCAAATGCAAAATATATGTGATATTCAACATTATATATAAAGGAAATAATAGGAACAATGTAGAAAGAGAAAGAAAATGATGCTTTATTGATATGGAAAAGTGTATTTGGATAGTTCTTTGAGGGTGTTCCTTGGGATTTTATTCCTTTGACATCTATCCCTTAGAGACAATCTAGCACTGCCACCATGGTTAGGCCTATAACCTGGCTAGAAGGGATGGCTAGTCCACTTGCTGTCAAGCTTCACCTAGCTTTCTATGACTTATCTATATCAGCTCTGCCACTCCATGTTGGCATGACCTCTAACCTTGGGTATAAATACCTTAGGTCAAACCCCCAAAGGTTACCTTAAGAGACATGTTTGTTATTACAATGCACCCTTTTAGATCTTAATCACAACTACCCTTTTGGGTCTTGTTAAGATAACAATAACACTTGTTATGAAAAAACACCATCTTCATTAGGTAAAAACATCATTTGGGAATGGGGATGTGACAAGTATGAAGTTTATTAGAGTAATTTTCCCAGTGCTTTGAATGTTCATTATATTTATTCAAAGTTTTTGGAGGTAAAGGTTAGGAATTTTTACTACCTCTATTAAGAAAGTTGGATTATAACTAAGTATGACTATAAATTCATAGAATTTAGCATGTATGTGCATCACATATATTTGAATGAGAGGTCCATAATGAATCATTTTGTTTGTGGTCTCTATGCATATATCAAGATCATTTTTTTTCTATGTCTTCAAGCATATAAGGATGCTTGATTTTTTGTACTAGACCTAGAGCATAGTTAGTTAGCTAAAGTAACATAGCATGATCAATCTCAAAAAATGGGGCCAAACCTCTTCTAGAAATTCTTGTGGATCCATGTAGAATCAAAAATCCAATTTATATGATTGGTAGCACTAGAAATGGGTAGTAGGTATTGGGACTACTTATGGGCTCATTCCTTGTTGTTCTTGTAGGAGAGTTAGGTTGATTCATAGGGAATGTCCTAACTACTATAACTATGGTTAACTAGGTCACAAGAGCTTCAACTTTCCAAATTATTTGAGAGGGGGAGATTCTCAACAAGATGGCAAACCTACTAGTTACTAGGAAAGTACTAGGATGCATGCATATGTATATGATCTAATGGATTAGCCAATTAATGCTCAATCCAATACTATGATGAAGGTTGGAGATATGATTTATAATTTAGTAGTTTTAATTCTATTTGATTCTCATGTAAGTCATTTTTTCATTTTTATCCTAGTGTAATCCATTATTTTATTAATCAACAAGTAGTTAGATGATTGTATTTGATGGATTAGTATCATGATCAAGGACTTACTATTAGCTCGACTGGTGGCTATGTGATTGTTGTGGACCAAGTTTGAAAGTCTATACACTTGATAATTCTAAAAATTACTTGGTTTATGGATAGTCACATCATGAACCTAGGGGACTATGATGTTATCTTGGATATAGATTGGTTGTCTTATAATCAAAACATTTTGGATTATCATAACAAGGCACTTTTCTTAGATGATGCTATTTAGATGATGGTACATAGTTGGCTATCCAATATCAAGTTGGATCTTGTGTCTTTAAGATATTTTAGCATTTTTTGAGAAAGGATCATTCTTGTTTTACTATTTCACTAAGTTAACTTCCTTTGTTACGTAAGATTAATCTAATTTTTATTGCCTAAGATTTTTGTAATGTTTTTTATTCTAACTTACTTAGTCTAACTCTAAGGCATGATGTTAAGTTTAAGATTTCTCTTAAACTGAGTGTTAAATCTATCTTCAAGATTTCACACATGATGTCCCTTGTTGAGGTAGAAAAATTAAATATACAAGTTCAAGCGTTTCTTAACAAGAACCTAATTAATCCAAATGTGTCTTCTTGGGATGCTCTTATCCTCTTTCTAAAGAAGACGAATGGTAATATGTGGTTGTTCATTGGTTAATGGTAATTGAACTATGTGATAGTAAAGAATAAGTACACTTTAGATCATATATATGATTTCTTTAATAAACCAAGAGAATATCAGGGATTATCAAAGATAGATCTAAAGTTAAGGTATTACGAAGTCCACATCAAAGAGAAGGATGTTCCAACAATAGCCTTCAAGATATGGTATGGACATTATGAGTTCCTGGTCTTGCCATTTGGATTCACTAAAGCCACTACAATATTTATTCACCGAATGAATAGTGTTATGAAATAATACTTGAAATAGTTCGATATTATATTTAATAATGATATTTTAGTATAATCTTCATCCAAGAAGTTGCATGAACAACATTGAAGGATCTTTTTGTAGACACTTAGAGAACATCAATTATTTAGTTGACCTTTTAAGTATTCTTTTTCATGCAAAAAGATCTATTTTTTATGACATGTTATTTCAAAGGCTATTATGGTAATGTATCCTACTCAGATATTAATTATTTAGGGTTGACATATTCTGAGGAATGTTTACAAGATTCGCAATTTTCTTGGGTTGGAAGGTTATTACAAGAAATTCATCAACATCTTCTTCCACATCACTTTACCCCTCATGAAGCTATTATGAAAGGATATTAGTTTCTTATGGAACCTAAATTATTAGGATATCTTTGATAAACTCAAGGATATACTAATCTTGACTTCTATTTTTATTTTACCTATCCTATATAAACCATTTGACATTTGTACTAGTGCATCAGGAGATGGCTATGGGTGTATTCACATGTAAGAGGGAAAAATGATAGCCTAGGATTCATGATCATTAAAGCCTCATGAGATGTACTACCCTTAACATAACCTTAAATTGGAAGTAGTATTATTTTTCTTAAAGGTTTTTCACCAATACTTGTTTGGGAAGCAGTTCAAAATTTGGACAATCACAAGGGATTGTAGTATTTGATAAATTAGCCATAGTTAAAACTATGTCAGAGGAGGTGGATTGATCTATTAGCAAAATTCAATTTTACCATCCAATATTAGATAGGAAAAATCAATGTTGTTGTGAATGTATTTTGTTGTGTGGCTAGCAAGATCCACAATTTGGTGATCTAGTTTTATGTGATTAGGAAGATTTGTAAGCATATTAAAGTAGCTCAAGGTCATCAAGTAAGCTATGTGATCCATAAGAGGAACCTCTCAAGCTTGAAATTGATAATAAGATGCTTTTTTATGTATCTCTAATAAAGGGCTTGATGCATTTTGGTTTGAAAGGCAAGCTTAGACCTTGTTACATTGAGTTGTTTGATATTCTTCAACATATAGGAGTGGTGGCACATCATGTTGGTTTGCCTTCACAGGTTTCAAACATGCATTATGTATATCATGTCTCCATGATATGGAAGTATATTCTTGATAACAATCATGTTATTGATTATATTGAAGTATAGACTAAAGCTGATGGATCATACATGGAGCATCTCATTAGGATTGTGGACCAGATGGAGTGTCAATTGTGTAGTAGTATAGTTTCTATGGTGAATGTTTTGTGGAGCTGTGATGGTTCTAAAAAGGCTACTTAGAAGCTTGAGTCTAATTTATGCTACTTAGAGGAAGGTTCTTAAGAGGAAGAAAATGTAACATCCCATATTTGTGGAATCCTTGGTATGTATGATCCTTTATCAAGATTATTATGCTTATTCTTGGGTGTGTATCATGTATGTTATTAGTTTGATATATTTTATGGTTGATCACTTAATATTTCATGATGACGAGCTTTGAGATGATTCTATAAAGTAATGTTATTATGTATATTTTTGGTATCTCTCTCTCTCTTTGTGTGTGTGTGTGTGTGTGTGTATTCCATTTCGTATATGTGTACTAATCTTATTGTTAAGTATGGTAAGATTTCATGAGAGGTTGAATAGGAGCAAGGCATGGTAGATGATCCATGATTTGGTTACTCTTCCTTAGAAAATATTTTATTACCTTGTTTGTATGTTATGTTGGTAGCTACATGATTTATATTTAATTTACTTAGGTTTAGTTTTATTTTATGAGATTTATTAAGATATTTTTGGAAGAGTGATTTGTTAACATATGATTTATTAATTATTTTTTCTGTTTGTGGATGCTACATAAGAGTATAGGAAGTTACATATATGATGAGAGAGATTGATAGAAGTATTATTTTAGTTTAACTCTTATTTTGGGTAATTGGTTATATTTTTTCTTTTCATGATTTTTGGTAATCTTCCATTAAAAGTTTTGCAACTCCTTCATTCCATATACCTTGATGAATTTTGATAATCTCCTTATAGTCTTCATGACATCTCTTCAAAGTCTTCATAACATATCCTCAAAGTCTTTATGAAATCTCATCAGAGTCTTTGTGACATCTCATTAGAGCCTTCATGGCATATCATTAGTATCTTATGACATCTCTTAGTACAGATCTTCCTTCTTATGTAGAAGTCTCCATTGTAAGTCTGTAATTCAACAAACATGTTTCCATAAGTTTTGTATTTTGTATGAGTCTAGTGTTTTATTTTCTTAGCTTCCAGTTTTCTTAAATTCTTGTTAGAATATACTAATTTTGTTTAAAATTTTATTTTCTCATATGGGATCTTGAGTATTAGGTACTCTTCTCATGTAAGTATGTATTTATTAGCTTGGACATTAGTTGGTTTGTGACTTTTCCTATTAGATATCTTACTTGTCATATTGTTGGAACTCTAGTCAACTTGTTAGAACTTGATGATGTTGATCTGTCCATAGTTGTTTGCTATTTAGATTAGATCCCTGTAATTATTTGATTTTCTTGGTAAGTTGAATTCCTTTGATTTGATTAGTTTCCTCCACCATTAGTTTGGTTTTCCATATTTGTATGTTTTTTGAATGATTGAATGTTAGAACTAACACCAAGTTTATATGGCCAATTGGAGATGGGCTCCCTAGAGATGTTTGTACATTTGATTCTTACTACTATGTATCAGTATGGCTGTCATTATATCCCCCATCCTACATGAGAGGGTGATTCCATAGCTTATTGATCTTCTATATTTGATGCCTCCAACAGGATATAAGTAGTTCTTGAAGACTCTTCTAACATTGGTATATTTTTCATATGATTGGATAAACATTGATAGATTTCTATCATTATAAGACTAATAATAAATCCATGTGCATGGAAAATTTTATATTTGGTTTAGAATTTTAGAATTAGAATTAAGTAAGTATACATGCCAATAATTAATACACATATCACACTAAGGACATTATGTACAAGCCTCATTTTTAGTGGTGGTTGAAGTTGACAAATCATGGTATTGCTAATTTTTGATTATTAGATGTTTAGTTATATGCTTATTTTCTTGTTTAGATGTTCTTGAGTTAACATGTTTTTTAGGATAGTCATGCTCCATCTAACTCCCATGAGATTTGTCAATTCTTCATATTAGAAATGATGCTAAGGTTTCTCACTTAATTTTATATTGATAAATGCTTTTCGTTACAAGTTGATTAGATTGGGTAGAGATTGGAGATTTTGGATGGTTCTCTAAATTGTTTCTAGTGTGATTTATGATGTTATATTCTTAGATTTGATTTTTGGTTACTTATGTATTAAACATTTTAGCATTGTGTTAAGACTTATTTCTTTTTTTTTTCCAGCTATTGAATTTATGAATTTTTTTATGAGCTAGATCTTTGATATTATGCTTAACATATATTTATGGAGATTTAAATTTTCAGTTTATTTAATTCTCTTATTCTTTACGTAATTTTTAACAGATGTTTTACATTTTTTTCTATCTAGTTAGACTAAGTGTCCAATATATATATTTAACATAATTATATATTTACATATTTTTTTCTTTAGCTATTTAGTTTCATCTATTTCCTTAGGTCATGGCTTCATGCTAAGTTCCTTATGCTTCCTTTCTTTGCATAGATCATTTTGTGTCTTACTTTTTTCCATGGTCAATCTTTCATTAGGGTTTTTACCTAATGTATTGCTCTCTAACATATAGCTTAGGAAGGAGGGTGTTACACATTTCTCTCTACTATTAATAAATTTTCATCAATTATTTTTTCAAACTATTAATTGTAAGGTTGTACATTTAGGTAGAGAGTCATAAAATTAGAAAGTTTTTTCTTTCCATATTTTTTATGATGTCTAATCAATGTCAAGCATGTGATGTATTCTAAAATTTTTTTCTACTTATAATTATTTTTTAGAGTTTATCATACCCTTTAATTTTGTCTATTATTTAATTTATTCTACTAATTTCACTACATAGGATTAATTTTCTAATAAAATGATGAAATTGATAAAAATATCAAAACTAGAATCAAGGCAAGATTGTTGGAATGGAGATAGACCAGTGGTGTTCTATGTGATAAAATAATACCAATAAATTAAAGAGAAACTTTTATAGGATAGTAATTAGGATTGGTATCTTATGGAGTGCTAAATATTATACAGTATAAAAGAAGCATGAACAATAAATTAATGTAGTAGAAATGTGAAGGCTTTTATGGATATTGAATGTTACTAGAAGAGATAAACTACATAAGAAAGACATTAGAGGAAGATTTTGAGTGGCTTACACTTTTATATAAGCTATAAAAATGGTGGCTTAGATGGTTTATACATATGCAAAGAAGATCAAACAATGTGGCTATAAAAAAATGTTCTACATTACTATTCCAAGAAAGCAACCAAAAGAAAAACCAAAGAAGGCATGGAAAAAATAATCAAATATGATTTAAAGAAACTAAAAATAAAAAAATATCTAGTTCTTTATAGAGGTGAATGGTAAAAAATAACTTATGTAGTCAACCTTATTTTATTGGAACAAGGCTAGGATGATGATGATAATAATTTTATTTATTTCATTATATTATCATCATTTGACTATTATGTATTTTGGCTTGGGCATTAATGGCTACAAACTCATTTACTTAGTAAACATGTTAGGTTTCATATATAAGGGGACTATTAGCATTACAATTTCAAATATAATTTATTTTCTAACTTGTATACACCTTCGTGCCTTTTTTCTAGATGCATACTACTTTATCTATTAATTTTCTTAGCATTCTTTGCATTTTTTTTACATTGTAAATAACTCTCTAGGTAATACGTAGTGGAGACCTTAAGTAAAATAAGTACCCTTAAAAATAAACTTTAATGAAATCAAAGAATGAATAAGAAATAAAACTTCTTTCTTCAATGATAAAATCAAAGTAAAATTACTAGAAGTATAATGCAAATAAGAATCTAAAACACATCCATAATAATCCTCTCTTACTCTTATTATCCTCAAGAAAAATATTGAAGGTGAAAACCCATAGGAATCTAATAATTGAGACACTCTTCTCATCTCAAGAACTTCCAATGGTATGGTAGATAGTTCATGAACATTTTAAAAGAATCATTAGTATTTATATAGTCTCAAGTGATCATTCATTTATCTCTTAGAATTTATGTCTTTTAAAATTTATATTTTTTTCAAACTACAAATACTTGTGGATCGCAGAAACTTGCATCTCATTGACTTTGATGGAAGTATGACTTTTAACCCTTCACACTTGTAACCATGTCAAATTCCAAATCACATAAGGCTACCAGTGTTTATGGGTCACAGTAGCTCACATCTCATAAACTATGTTAGGACTATAGCTTAGATCTTTTTGAACTTATAAAACATGCCAAGTTTTAGTCACTATTTCTCTTAGAACTATAACAAGACTACAATGATGTATAGCTTACAATTTACTTAATATGACCAAACTAGGGCTCAAAATCCTTGACTAAAACCTTCTACACTTGCATCTATCTTACACTCCATTGAAGATATGAAACATAAGAAATTCACCCTCAGGTGATCAACTATGGTGGACTATGATGCTCAATCACTTGTAGTTGAAAACTTCAACCTTTTGTGACTCATAGTGAGCTTTCAATTACTTGCATGACCCATGTAAATATCATAAATGACTTCAAGAATAAAGAAAAACATAATTATTTTAGTACTATGAATCCTAAAAATACTGAGAGTGTAAAATACATTAAAGAGATGGGTTAATGTCCTCATCATCTTCCTCACCCTTAAAAAGATGTTACAAGGAAAGTGAGTTTCATATTTGGGATGGATTTAAGCCACCAAATATCCAAATTACTTTTATTAATTCATCATGCATTCTTAAGTTTCTCATTATTCTAATGGATTAAATATTTATGTTTCTTTTTTTTTCTTATTTTAATAGCCTCTCTTACTTATAGAACAACTGGCTTTTGAGACATGCTTTAAGTAACACCTTCAATTGCAACTTTAAGAATTTCCTTGCTATTCTTTAATTCTAATGCAGGTATCTTTCCATGATATAGGATTAGATCTAAAACATTAAAACTCAAAAAAAAAAAGATAAATCATTAGAAATATCAAGTTCATAGACATTATCATTTATCTTGACCTTGATTCAAAATGGATGTATTCTCATTGATTTGAGCTTGAAGTAGTTCATGTTCCTTAACCTTTCCTTATCCAAATAAGGCCAAACATAGTTACTAAATTAAAATTACACCTTCCTCTTGCCCAAAGTCTTGCTAGGAAAAATCATTTTTTCTTTTCTTTCAAGCTTTGTTTGTGCTTGCTTATGTAAGTCTTGCATGCTTTGCATAAAATATAAACCAACATGAGCACAACCATCAAATTTTCTTAATTCATCTTTCATTCTAGGATAATATCCATAATTTACCATAAATAAAATTTTATCAGTGCTATAATAAAAAGAGTTATTGTAGCTAAACTTAACATAAGCCAAAATATTTTTCCATCTATTTGATTGATCTTTACAAAGACATCTTGAAATATTCAACAATGATTTCTTCATAACCCTTATTTGTTCATCATTTTATGAATGATAGACACTATAAAATGATAACTTGGTACCTAGAATCTTTTAGAATGATATCCAAAATTGACTTGTGAATCTCACAGCTCTATCACACACAAGGTTCAAAGGGATTTCATGTAGTCTAACTACATGATAGAAAAACAAATTATCTATATGAGATGCATCATTACTTCTTTTACAAGGAATGATAGGTATCATTTTGAAAACTATATCTACTACAAAAATCATAGAATCATGATGCATAAAATCCATAGATACACTCTTTCATGAACCATTAGAAATGGACAAAAATAAATAATGAGTGATGAGTGGCGAGGTACCCCTACACTCAACCATACGAATACGAGCGTGCACGCGTGATCCGGTCAAACTCTATAGACTAAATGCCTTACGCCACAAGAAACACTTGGGGTTAATTGTTCGTTGTCTTCCCAGGCTTGCTTGTATGTGTCATGGTGTATGGTTAAGCAAGTCTAAGGTATGTGATTTTTTTGGTATTTTTCAGTTTATCTCCTAAGCTATGAGGGAAAGGGTTGAGAAACTAACTAACTCTAACTAATGTCCTAAGTCTAAATTAACTAGCATTAGCATCCGTTCCCACTTACCAGACACACCCTGAACCATGCAACTGTGGCTACCAAACGCTAATTGTTACTGGGATCACCACACGTAACGCAAGTGCTCGAAGTGGTCGTACTGAGGCACCTATTTAGCTTAAGTGTGATAAGTAGCCGATTCCTTGGCCAGCCGTACACACCCGTGGGTTCTCGTAACCAAGTCATACTTATCACACATTCTAGCCTAGCGATGAGTAGCCGATTCCTTAACTAGCCGTACAAAATGGACTACTACTAGGATTACCAAGCGCAGATCCTAGAATACGCTACTAGATTACCGAGTAGTCACAATGCTCATAGTCAAGTCGTACTCACGCGTTGCGATGAGCAGCCGATTCCTTGATTAGCCGTACACATCCGTAGATGCTCGTAACCAAGTTGTACTCGTGCGCACTAGGAAAGAAATAAATAATAATAAAATAAAACCATGTACTGCAAGGTTTATCCAATCAAGTTCTTCTTTATTTCCATACACAACTTGTGTTCAGGTTATAAAGTTGCTCGAATAAAGAGTAGTTCACTCTAGGGCTCCTACTGTGGGCACATGGGAAAAATTCTAACTCTGGAGTGTTCAAACTGCCAGAGCTTCGCTACTTCTAGCCAGGATTGGGAAATGAAGGGAGTGCCGCCTCTTATTTATAGATATGGCAGCAGACCGCGATATCGCGTATGCGATATCATAGGAAAAGACACGATATCGCGTATGCGATATCGCATGGGATGCAATATCGTAGCACTGTGCATGTTGTGTCTCATCATACCCCCATGACTGAATAAAAACTTGTCCTGGAGTTCCTTACAATGATATCAAGTACGTATGGGATTATTGAGGGGAATGGAACTAATGGGATGACATGTGAATGGGTCTTTATTACAAGACTTGACAAAAACTGGTGTTCATGACAACAATGGTGAACACCTTATTACAATGACATCAGGCCACATTTTGCAGCTAAGAGAAAAGAGGAGAGAGAATAGAAGAGAAGAAGACAGAAGAGTTTTGCTACTGCCAATGCCTAGATTGCGCCTTTCGTTGTCCATCCATAACCGCATTATCAATTCCGCTCCTTGCATAGCTGCTTCAGCGCTGCTCCATTCCAAGTGTTTGCTCTAGATCCATTCCGTTGTTGTATGATTTCCGTCTGCACACACAACACAATCGTATATTAGCAAGGGTAATTGGATCATTAAGTAAATAATACCTTGCATTGGTTTAGGTTCATTGGCTAGGTTGTGGTATGACTGATATGGATCTGGGAAAATGTAGATGATGACTACCGAAGGTATAGGGGTTAGGAAGAAAAACGAAAAAATTCAGGGCTTAGGAGAAAAATCGAAAAGCAGGCCCCATACCCCCATGACTAATCGTGAACCTCCAGTAGCGTTAGAATGAAGAAAGAAAAGGAGTAAGAAAGATAGGTAAAAAGGGACAACTGTGGCATCAGTGAAGTGGATGTCAAGATGGAAATGAACAAAAATAAAATTAATTGCAAAAATGTTAAGAAAAAGAAGTTAACTAATGTTCCAAATAGGAATGGTAGTGGGTCCTCTCCAAAGCAGGCTCATGCCCTTAATGCCCTGACAATCCCACATTCAAAGAGTCCGTAGGCTCAAGGAAGGTCCTTTGGAAGAAGAGTTAAAGTCTTAACCGAAAGAATTTACCAAAAAGAAAACAATGCATCAACCAAAGTAGACACTAATGATACAACCGGCAATGAGGTGAACAATGGATAGAAGGATGGGAAGAAGAGAAGTGGAATGGAATCCCAAGAACACGGTGGTGTACAGCCCCTTGTGTGGTTTATGATTAATGTGACTTGGCGAATCTCATTCCAACTCTGGCTCAAACCAACCACGTCCAGTGACTTCACATCAATGCATTTGGTTAGACCATCCACTTGGATAACAAGGATGCATCTTCAAAAATCCACCACCATTCTAACGAAACAACAGAGAGAATGGGAAGTGAGAAGGGCCTTATTTATGCGTGGGGACCACACCATGCAAAGACATCTTTATTTTTATTGTCTCAGCTTCCAAAGAATGGGTAACATCAGAACAGTAAGAAAACTCAAGAAGAAGACATCCAAGCACCCAAGTGAATGTCCAACATAAGAGCACCAAGTTCCCTTGAAGTCACACCCTTTGCAATCCTTGAGTCCTTCCTTAGTTTGAGAAATGCCTAGTCACTGGTTCGTTAAAGTTCTTATTAGAAGGGAACTGTACATGTCCAAGCCAAGGGAGACCATAGAATTTGATGGATGGATGGATGAAGTGATCTCATTGCCTGCCCTATCAGAAGAGACATACCTTAGTATCAACATTGTAACTTAAAGGTAAAAACCAACATTAGCAATCAATGAAAAATAGTTCATCCCATAGGTCTGAACACTTATTGGGTGACAAACTTACAAGGTGGATGACACACACACACACACACACACAAACTAGAAAAGTATAACGATGGTGTAAAACAAAAATAAGAAAAGTTAAAGAAAGTTGTAAAACAAAAATGTTGTAAAACAAAAACATGTAAAACAAAAACTTA